>CM055964.1:25220000-25820000 GCA_029531755.1 Holothuria leucospilota | reverse complement strand
ACATATTCCACCATAGGTAGAGAGAAAACTTGCTAAAGATTTTAATATAGAAGCACCCACGAATCTACCTGAAAATTGTTTACCAGAAGCATACAGATTGAAGCCCTCAGTCTAGTATCCTCGTGAAAAGCCGAACTATACTTTGCCCGCCCGGCGGACGTGCATTACTCCTGCACCTATATTGGCTGCACTAGAGTATGTACGCCAGAGAGGAGTACCTACTCGACACCTGCTATAAAGGTAAAACTATCCTAGCACCCAGGTAAAACTGGAAGTACTTACATTATCAAAGCACCATTATCTTAATTGAAGAAGGGAGAGGGGTACTGACGTAAGGAACTTCAGAAAGTTGACACTTTGACCAGGTTACTACAATATTTCTGCTTTAAGGTAGACCAAGAAATGTGTGCAATGTGCTAGTTCATATAGCCTGTACACAGTTCTTACATAACTGTACAATATAGATATAGTTCTAGTAAAATTGGACGTGGTTGCACCAATAGATATAGTCCTAGTACCATTAGACGTGCACTGAAAATTTAATGAAGATTAAAAGAACCATACTTTTAAATGAATGAACAATCGATGAAGTCATCCCCTCGTGGTAACCCGATGTGCCTTCTATGTTTTTGTTGAACTCTTCTTGGGTTGTATTTCTTCTCAAACAGACCATTAAGTATTTACATACCATCTTACAGGAAAAGAGGGATAGGAAGCCTTTGGCTATATATCATTAAGAAATTGTAATCCGTTATAAAAACTTAAATTATAATGTGGCGCCCTACTGATTATTACGTTTCTCGAAAAGCTGGCGTAATTACTTTTCTTCTGCTCGTCAACGATAACCAGTACAAATAAATTCATGTTTGGGACAAACATAACCGGCTAACTTGAACTACTTTATATAATAGACACGCCATTTTATTCTTAATGCCGGTCTATTGAAATGTGCATTTTATATTTCAGTGGAATATTTCAATAGACCCTTTTCCAAATAGCGATTACAAAGGATTGTGGAACAGACTTTTGGTGTGCGACGTTCTTGTCAATGGCATTTTACTGTGGCCAAAAACAACATGTATCAAAACTCTATCCCACAATCCTTTGTAATTGCTATTTGGAAAAGGGTCTATGGGCAAGTAGGAATTCCCGCAAAAGCACCGTGAAGGGCCTATCCATCTTTATTGCCCTATAATAAGCTATGTACAGATGAAAGTATTTTGGTTTAATATTGTATATGAAAAGCCTACACAGTTACCTTCACCCTAATGCCGTAATGACAAAATGTATATTTAAAAGGATATTTTACATTCGCAGTTCCCTGTGTGTAAAATTTGACTTGAATAGCAATACTGAAGGTCCTGGTCAAAATGGGGGCACACAATGAAAATATTTAACTTGTAGTTGTGATGACTGTGTATTGTGGAGTAAAATAACACGTTTTCCTTCGTAATATAGTATCTTACGTGTTGAAAACAAAATTATGCGAATCCTGCCCTCTACCACAGACTGAGCAACAGAGACCGGATGACATTTCTAGAGAAACGCCTGAGCTGTCGTAGTAACCAACGTCTTTGCAGCATCGTAGGAACAAAGCTGTTCGAAATTTAAAAAGAAAGTAGGCGAGGAGATGTACCAGAAGGATGCCAAAGAGGAAGGCTACGGCAAAGCTAATAGAGGGCGCTACATTATCTGCGCTCCAGTTGAAAAGGTCACTATAAATGAATTCTTGGGAACCCGGTGCGTTCGCAAAGTGCACGATGACATTGACAATGATATAGATAATCCACACGGTCATAGGGTAGGCAGCTTGGAGAATGTAAACCGGGATACGGCGAATGAAAAGATCGAGGACAATCAGGGCGGTGTTGACAATAGTGAGATGTGCGACGGCAAGTATATCAGACTTGTCGTCACTCGAGAACACATTGTCGTTCCTGGCGTGGATCCAAAAGAGAATCGTCACGATCGGATGAAGTGATATGTTTAGATTGAACAGTAACCAGTCGAGTTTAAAGTACCATGGGTTGGAAGGATAGATGGATTGATCGGCAGTGATTCCGAGTGAATTTTGAGATGTATTAAGGACTGAATCAATCGCGGGACTGGAATCCTTTCGAAGAAAATCTGCAAAGAAAGACAAGTAAAGCATTTTAAATTAAAAGAAGGAATACTACGTCAGGATATTGGTGTTCTAACATTTTGGGGCCTTGAAGCTTGTGACTTGTTTATACCAGGGCATCACTTGCAACCAGCGACAATGGAGCAACATCAAGTATGGTTCGAAAGGGCCTTCCTATCCTTGCAAAGGTCACGAGACCTAAATGGTGGAGAACTGGAGTGAAAAGGTAGAGCTTAAATGGTCCCATGCACTTACTTCCAGCTTTGGTAACCAAGACTGTTATCTTCCTGTGGGGGAATTACACAGGAGCATGAAGCGCTCCCTCGACGGCCCGGGGTTGCCTTTGGGATTCGAAAGCCCTGGACTTGAACTTGGTGTCAACAGCTCTCAAATGTGTGGGAACATGACATTAACGACATCTAATTCGAAAGTGAAGCCTTTAGTGATTTGTGGAATTTTCCCCACCAATTTAATCCATTTTCATAATTTTCTTAATTTTTCACATCTTTTCAGTTTAACATAATTAAATCAGCTGTTGTAAGCTATATATTTGAACATATTCCTTCTATTTGTGTGGAAAAATTTGTCTATTTTTCTGGAAAAAATGGAGGACAAACGATATGATACCCTCCTGTTAATGTTCATAGGTTTAACCGAAAACAATTTCTTCTGAGGAGGAGGTGGAGCCCTTCCGGGATAGAGCGCAATGCCGATCCGCCATGCCACTGACTCAGACAAAATGTTCCCCACTATAACATGAACGGCAATATGTACAGCCACATGATCGAAGAATTGTCTTAACGTTTTTACTCTGGTTAAAGGTCAAATACAGTCACATCAATTTCAGTTATTATATAACACCTTATTAATACCTCTACTTCTAATTGGAGGATTGGCAGACTTTCCAAGTCACACGCATCTGGCGTGTGACACACGCATTTCAGCTCCTTCACACGCTCACACGCGGAGCAGTACCGATCACACACATTCCTGTGCTTGCCCAAGAAGAACACGAGATTCGTCGCGATGTTTTGCTCATCCAATTTCGTAACTAGTGGAAGCAAGGATGCAAACACCCTACGAGCATGTACAATGCTGGCAAAAGTGGCTAGCCTAAAAAACAGTATACCCCATGCGTGCATACCTGCTTGTATTGAACATAGCATGTGGCCTATGTGAGACAAGATGACTAGTCCAGTGACTAGAGTATGCCCTTGCACTTGTAGGCCTATGTATTGTGGACCATCATTTAATTTTTACGAGAATCAGGTTGATAGTAAAAAGGCAAAGTCAGTTTGGGCATGTGTAGCAAACGGTAAATCCATTCTTGAACTCAGGGCCGTAGGCCTACTTCTCATACTAGCAGAAACAAGAGGATTATAATAACACGTCACATGGATTTGAACTACTGGTAGTTTGTGTAGTGTCATCATTGTGTTGAGCATCATGTTTACTCCAACATGGCACTAGAATGCACCGCAGAAAGAGGAACTGGAAAAAATTTTGGGGGTGCGAAGGGGTAAAGCCCCTCCCCCTCCGCGCTCTCCCCCAGTGGAAATTTGCGTACGGTCTCAAAACCCATCTGATATGCATTGCCAGTTTCCATACACTGAGTTTTTATTAATAATTGAGAAATTGCAGACATGGGACCCCTATTTCCCGGCTGGCTACATGTAGCTTAGAACACTCAGGAAATGCCGTTTCCGGCCATCTGGGGGGTTTGTAAAACCAAAAATTTTCTTGTACGCTCCGAGCCAACTGATGGTGGCGCTCTGCTTAGATAGTCACACACATAAATTTCCCCAAAGGTTGGAAAGTCTGGATTGGAGGTCACATGCCATGGGTAATTGGGCCCTATCATCACTTTCGTGTGTTAGTCTAGTATAACACGCGGTCGTGTGTTATACTAGTATAACACGACGGTGACGTACCGTAAGCTATCACTGCGGTAAGCACAAACTATGCCGCAAATTAATTCAGCTTTAGGGATAGCACGTTGCATATCATAGGTAATAGGTAGGCCTACATAAACGCGCAGCAAACGACAAACCACGGAGCTACCACACGGACAAACACGAATCCATAGCGACCGACTGACCGCCAAAACACATATTTCACCAACGACTAGATCAAAGTTATAAGATGTTTTATAAAACAAATAATGAATATTTTCATTCGTGCGATAATATGAATAATTTCATTCGTTGAAAGATTAACGTTCTGTTCAACGAGGCGAATCATACTATCACTCTCATAAACTTTCACTATTTGTTTACTATACCCTGGTATCCTAACCAATGTATGGCTCTATCTTATCATAGACCCTTTTCCAAATAGCAATTACAAAGTATTGTGGGATAGAATTTTTGTACACATCCTTTTTGGCCACAGTAAAATGCCATTAACATTAACAACGCGTACCAAAAACTCTATCCCACAATCCTTTCCAATTGCTATTTGGAAAAGGGTCTATGGGGTACACAGGCGCGGATCCAGGTGGGGCGCCCCCTTTTTTGGATGACCAACGATTTCTTGATCACCGATTTAAATACTCCGAAAAAATTAGCAAATGGACATGGAAAATATGCTTCCCAGATGCTGGAAAATCGCATCTAAGCACATCTAGAATTCAAATTTTCTTGGGGAGGACCCCCAAACCCTCCGCCGTGGCTTCGCGCATTCGACCGACGGTGTGTGCGCTCCCCTTTCACAAAATCCTGGATCCGCGCCTGGTATAGATTTTGTTATTGAATTAGTGTTCAGTGCTTGTGCCTTTATTAAGCACCAGGAAATATATTTTTAAGGTAAAAAAAAAAGATTTGTAAAATCTCGCTGTTGCATCATAACAATGTTGGAGTGACGGATTACCCTTTCTTAAGATCAACAGCGACTTAAAATGTATACTACAAAACCTGTAACGTTATTTACAATAATATTTTGAAAGTACTGTACATCCAAAATCTATAGTGTATAATTATCCCCGTCATAGGACAATATTTTGAAAAGGGGCTGAATAGCTTACAAGGGGGTGAAAGACGTTAAGATGCTTTAAGGCAACACTATATTTTGTCCTCAAAAATTGAATAAGGGCGAACATTTTCTATGAACGCCGCCCCTGTCTTTTCTTCCCTTAACTACCTGCGTCAGTCAAATATATGACCAAATGTATTGAACAGATTCGGTTGATATATGAACCCAGCGGTTTGAGAGTGTAATAGGGTATAAAAAACACGTGCTGCGCCTTTTGCAAAACTCCGAAGCAGCAATACAATATGGCAATTATCGGTATTTAAAAGAAGCACATAATAAAACAAACAGGTGTGCCAGCATAGTCAGGCCTATTTCCATTTTATATTTGCATTAGATCGGTATACAAAAACCATTTATTGTCAATTCGCTTCGAATTCGATCGCTATGTATCTTTGTGATAACGTACAAATGTCAAAGCAACAAGGTATAATTAAAAACCCTGTTAATAGTTATTGACAGAGGTTGCCATGGAGATGGAAACAATACATGAATAATATATCCCCACTTATTCCCACGATGTTTTCTATTTCCTCTTTCCGCCTGTGAATAAAAAGGACAGCAATAATAAAAAACTACAAAGCCGTGCAAGACGCTTGAACTGGGGCACCACGAAAGACACATTGTTTCTTGCGAGCACATTAATGGGTTATACACTTATGTACGAACGGTATATAAGAGTTACTGATTGTACATTAAACTTATAAAAAATGCTCAAAATGAATCGTAGCACGGTGAGTGAAAGTACTAAATTGGCTCATTCTCTTCAATAACTCAATCTAAAGGATAATCTTGATACAACTTTTATTTCTAGTCAGTACTTATGTCAAATAATGGCGGTATTGCATCGCTTTAAAAACACCATGCGAAATCATGACTGCATTAGAAACAGCCTTATACAGTTATATGTATTCGAATTCATAATGTGCTACCTTTAACAGGTCCTATGGACAGCGTGGAAGGGCGCAAAATTTCATAGCTTTAGATAAATAGGCTCTTATGATGGGACCTAACAAGTGCCAAATTCCCTTCAAAATTATGCACCTCCAAACTTATGAAGTTGACTGCTACTTAGCCAACCTACAGGAAATGTCATACTCAGTTTCTCCTTCGATTCGCACTTTTGATGAACAAACATGTTTTTTACATCGTCCTTTCTAACAATAAAGAAAAATTTGATACTTTTAATTCCCACCCAGACATTTCCACAGTTTGACAATTCCCACTATAGATCTCAAAATTTTGTATTGGGAAAGTTATCTTCAGTAACTGTCATAGCTGGTAATAGACGAGTTGGGAAATTAGATTTTCCTGTACCATGTAGTACCACAGATAAGTCCATAGACATATTTCGCACGGATACGAAGGCATTGATGTGATGGGATTGTTTTTTTTTATCTCCCACAATTTAACGTCACGCTGTCTAACCTGTTCGGTCCAAGTTAAGGAGATTGACTTCAAAAAGAACTTTTCTTCTAAAGAATATTTTCTTTGACCCGTGATTGGTGTCTAGAGAACCGTATTTTTAAACTCGAAAGTTGTGCGTGATTACATAAAATATCCGTCTTGCACATTCAGTCTCTGTTGTGGTACACTTTCCTTCGCAGCATGCATTGTATATCAAAGTTTCCCAACTTGTCTATTGGCCAGGGTAGTCTGCGTGGGAATTATCCCGAAGAGAGTTGTCAGGGAACCATCTAGTATACTGACCTTCATATCGCCATTTTGCGACCCGTACCCAGTGAACAAGGGCTGTCACCACTGAAATAAAAGCATAGAGTGCTAAAAGATGGAAAGTCCACACCTTCAGATCTATTTGATACCATCCGCCATATTGGTAGCTTCCTCTGATAGTTATGAATACATCCCAACCAATGACGTAAAAGGCAAACAGGTATCTATAGTAGATGTATAACACCTGTGAAAACTGCCACTGAAAAAAAAAACAAAAAGAAAGTTAGAAACCAGTTATCGTCATGCTATATTGTCGGATAAAGTGATAAGGACTTTAAAGTTTGAACCGTTTTAGGAACCCTTCTTCTCCTGATGATCTATGTCTGAGGCATGGCAATTTACACCCTCGGCGAATATAGGTTTAGAAAAACATAAAACATTTTTGAGTTACAACTTTGCACGAAATTTACATTTTCCCGTATTAAAGGATATATAAGCCCCCAAAGAAATATTTTTCTGGTAATAATGATGGTTCAAGAGGCAAGCAGCAAACAAATACTTGGGTCTTGGTTATCAAGATATTGGCATTCAGGCTAAAAGACTGAAGCAAAAGACTTGAAGAAAATCTCTGAGTTGTTCTTTGTTTCTTCTTTAACCAACTTTAGAATTTTGAAATCATAAATTTTAAAATTTTAATTGGTTCAATATTTCTTTTTTAAATTTTCAACTTTGAGTGGAAATTTGCCGTAGCGAAATTGTTAGAACTTGAAGGATATGGCTTGTAGATCCAGAATGAAATATGTTAACAATTTCTTTTTATAAACCCAAATGTAAAACTTTCAAATGAAGTAACATTCACAGCGCTTGTATTGCATGCATTCATGATTTTAGTTTTAGAAGAAAACTCTGTTGCCAGTTGATGAGAATGAAAGTCTTATTATTGATAAAACTATTATCTGTTTGCAACTTGATGTAATGTAAACACAGTATTTACCTTTGAAAAATAATCGTTAACAGGTAAAGATCTGCATTAAAATGTCTCTTTGTATTACAACTAATCTCACTCCAGACAACAAGATTCTCCTTACTAAGATTACTTTTAGCCCCTACTCCAAATTTAAAACTAACAACACCTGTCTAGTAAATCTCCAAGACAGCGGAACAACGTTACCTGCACTGAGTTTAATTTGCTCGGGGTCATATACATGGACCCACAATGACTGTGTGTGAACTTAATTGGGAACACAACTGATTGTACAAAACATCGTTGACCAACAAGAGTGAAGCTAAATTGTTTGAATGTCAAAGTGCAGTTATCAACTGTATTTAGAACTCTAGGGCTATTCCTAAATATGTTTGGGCAGGGAGTTGCCAGCAAGTTCCTGGTTTGAGGGGATGCCATATCCCCTGTAAGTGGCCCCGTCCATGCAAGCATACAACGGGGCTAATCAACAACACTGGAGCCACATTGACTGATTGACAAAGTATTGCCTATGCCGGACAACTAGCTGTACTAGTATCTAGTGCAGCATTCCAAGGGAAGAACCCTCCAGTAGGGGTAGGACAGAGTCTGGTTTACCTGAACCATTATAAGCTATGGAAAGTTGCCAAGTACAGTACAGTACAGTACTTTTTCAGTAGATTTTCCATCAAGTAGACTTATTAAAGTGAACTGTTTTCTTAACCTTAACGGGGCAACGCATGTCACCCGCCAACTTTAATTAATCTGTATTTAAATTATTTCCCTTTTTTCATAGTATGACAATTTTCTGCAGAGTAACTCGTTGGTTTACCTTAAATATGTTCATTGTCTTTTTTTATTTGTAAGATTTAGCTGATGTTTCAAAGAAAGTCAAGTTGAAGGTTTGGTCAACTGTCCAGTGCCGTTAAAGACTTTTATTCAAAACCAACAAATCAGTCAGGTGTAAAAGGTTGAATAGGTCTACTGACCAAGATCTTTATGCAACCTGTGAACGGCCACGGCTGACGACTTAGTTTACAAACGTTTAATCATACTGCATGCCCTTCCAGTTTACGATACAGGTTGACGCAAGAAACAAGTATTATTCTTTTTAAGGAATGCTCTGCACCCAGTTTAAGACAATTTCCTTGCAAAGAGCATTAAACACCTTGCAATGCAGTGGAAATTCATTCTCTGTTATCACTCTATCATAAATGTTCAATCCTTTGTAGCCTATGCCTTTTAATTCCAACAGCGTTACACTTACAGTAATGGTAGGCTGCTATATATATATATATATATATATATATATATATATATATATATATATATATATATATATATATATATATATATATATATATATATATATATATTCATTCAAGTTGTGTTATCTCAGTTCTTAGAGTTTAAAATATATACCTACATTATGCATGAGGTAGGTTCCTATAATACTGATGGCTATGCCAGGCGCATTTGATAAATCCCCTATTATGGGAAAAAACATATGCCACTGCAGTACCAGCACACATTGTTCAAATATTGATTACCTCTCTTTGATTGCACATTAGCATACACAGTTATTAACAATAATATTGCACATAATTATATCGCCTGCATGGCAAGACGTGCATTCCACAGCTTATCATACTAACTGATGTCTTAAAGATTGCACGGAGAAGATGGCGCGGGCATGTTTTCTTCTGTGGCAATACTAAGAGCTAGCTACACAAGTCTACACTGGCCGGTTTCCACAAGGTTTTTAAATAAATCTACTTGTTTGATATAATATTTACCTGAGGTCGTCCAAAAACTTCTGGATAAACGTTAACAAGGCACAAGACGTTCCTTACGTACCCCATGCTCTCTGAACTCCAACAGCTTACTTGCTCCGCACCGAAATTACCATGAAGAAACTAATTATCATAAACCAAGCATGCAATTTTAGTAACCGTACAATAGCCCACACAGCAGGCCTATATGTCAGTAGGCTATTACAGTACTATAGCTATATAGCTATTCACATATTCACCTAAACCCTAACTGTACGTCGAAAATGCGTGAATACATCCCATTTCAAGTCGATAATACACAGAATATAACAAAGACAAATGAAGGCAGTGTCAAAAAGAATCCTATTTTACGGCTCAATGCTCGAATTCTAAGATCAATTACAAAAGAGGTCACCATGCCACAGCTTCTTAGCAGGCAAGGGACGCAGGGCGTGCTGACGGAATATGATTAGAGTTAAACCGTATGACTCACAGTTCACAAAAGGACACCGTAGCCTGTTGATTACTAAAAGAAATATTAGGGTAAGAAGAACAAGTGTGGCGGAAAGGCAGTGGGAATTTTGGCTGTATTGTGGGGCAGAAAAATCATTTGATGGAGGGGGGCGGGGCCTTCTCAACATGTCAATTTTTAGTGTGGACATCGTTTATGCTTGGCAACCGTAGGTGTATCAGTCGAGGGATCTGAGGCGGCAACCCCCGTCCTATGAGAAAAAAGTAAAACGGGCACAAAATGTCGTTTTCAGCCTGAGGGCAAAACTCATAATCATGATTGCTTGCTAGTTATAGAAATATTCCGGGCAAAACCTTCAGCCCCGTGGCTGCAAACAAGAATTTCGTCATTTCGGCCGTTTAATGGAAAATTGGGGAAGAAATTCAGGTGCCGGTTGTGATTAGGGCAGAATGCCATGCCTTACAGTTTTCGAATTAATGGTTGTATTAGCTGCAGCTAAGTATTATGGGATTGTGGATGCAGACGGATGATCTGGTCGAGTTGTGAAATTTTATTCATGCCGCCAGTCCGATCGGGGCATGACAACGTTTGGAGGGACACTTCCACAAAGACCAATTTTAAATGGCCAAATTTGTAGTTCAAGTTCCGCCAGAGACCTATTGCAAAAGGGACGCTTCCCTTTTTGGGGTCACGGTAAATTTGGAGGAGCGTTCTTTAGTGCGGTTAATTTCTACTCCCCCGGTGCCAGTGGCTTGCACTTTCATCACACTATATACGCTACTATTATAGGTTAATGTTGCTTTAAGTAGATTACAATTAACCCAAACCAAGATACTGATTATCAAATTTATTAACTGCAACCCATAATCAGGGTAAGGGTATGAGGTTCCGACGAGCCTGGGATCTAGGGACTAAAGTGTGGTCTTCAAGTAGTTGGAGCCTGGAAAACTCCCGTTTGGATAGGGCCAAATCCCAGAAACCATGCCGGACGTCCGTTTTATGACGTCTCGGTGTTAAACGTAATAAAAGCAAACCTTTGTAAATTTATTATTAGCCTTGGTAATGAAAGTACTGCTTTTAACTATGCGATAAAGCTAATAACAGTAAAATGATACAGACGTGTTAGGATGACAAAAGAGGGAGCTCTTCATGGATTTTTTTTTTTGTTAAAAACATTCATAGATACTCAGTTTTCCGAAACGCGACATTCACACAAGAAAGGAATGATGATCGGAACGTAATTACCATGCGTAAGTATGATAGGTGTACGAAGGGGCGGTAGGGAGGGCACATGCCTCACCTACCTCTTTGGATAAAACCAGTTGATCGTTCGGAAGAATAAGGCAACTAAAATGAAAAATTGTAGACGGTTCCTTTCCGAGAGCAAAATATTTCGAAAGTGGATGTCTCCCCTAGACCTCTATCCTTAAATACCTCCCCAAGACGGTGATTCGTCACCTTAATAAACAAGTTAGAAGTGACGAAGTCTCACTTGGGGTGGCGTCAGGATTTGCCCTACAAGGGGTGCAAGCTTCCTGACAGGGGGTCAGAACCCCGACAATGAAGAAGTTGACGAGTTTCGGTAAGGACGACGTACCCAAATTTCCCGCTAGCATAGGGCCCCGAAAATGTTGGCCTTTTGCTGAAAACGTGGGGTTTTTATTGTAGAAAATTTAAAAATTTAGGAGTTAAAAATTTAAGGGTTTTATTGAAGAATCTGCTCTTTTTGAGAACCAAAACAATCCGAAAAGAGGCGGGATGACTGGTGGTTGCCGGGAATTACATACGTATGGTGCCCATTAAGGTTCCCGGACGAAACTGGAAAATTTCCCCTACGGGTGGGGGATGTTGCCTCTTCCGTCACCTTGCATCATACTGCATTCGTCAGCTGCCTTTGGTGAGACTCGCTTCTAGTATGAGGCATTAGGTAATTGTGTCAGATAACGTCTTGCAGGAGATCTGGAGATGAATTTGCCCCAATAATTCTACGTTAAGGAGGTTTCAGGGAGCTGCCACGGACAGCTCCCTGCTATAGCAGTGCTATCCGAATAGCACCTTCCAGGTTATATTGATTTGACACCCCGAAAACAGGGATCGATATCTCTGGCTTGGTGAAAGTAGGCCATGCTACATTTATTACGTAGCCTCTCAGGCTACGTGTACGGAATCGTATTTCCATCATTTGGGAAGGCGAACTACACCCAAGTAGACATTTTTTACATTGCGCAAAAGAAAGTAAACCTTATCCTACGGAAACTCTATGAAGCGGATGAATTCAGAGCGGAAGAACATTGTATTTGTCTCGTCGCCATTGATGATTTTTCACCAAGATTACGCAGCTTCTAAATGTTCAGGTACAAACAGAATAAAACTCGCAAGTATTTTGGAATTTACAGCAACAGAGCAAATAAATCTGAAGATTTCTGCAAAGTTTTTCCACTGATCATTGATTTCACAAAAATTATCACAATTAGATGTTGAACATGGCTTGTTGGGAGAAGAGACTCGTGATATGGGCCCGCATGCACTGGCTAACTGAATTATAAAAATGTCGTCGTAAGATGTAGTGGCTTACTTGTATTTTTATAGGTCTATCTTTATAGCACGTACTAGGTGACGCGCCATTGACATGTGTAACTAACTAGACACATCAGACAAACGCACGTTTGTTCATGACTTGCTTAGACCAATCAAAGGTCTTGACGCAGGATATTGACTTGCGTAGACCATGAGTTATCTGTGGTGGCTATGGCTTAGATGGTTATGAGAGCGGTATCCATATTTTGGATATGATTAGTCGCTACTGCGGCTTTATACGCAAGGCTAATGGTGTTCAGTGCCTCAACATGGACGTACAACGTACGGATCTACTTTCGAGACGACTAGGTGTTCGTTTTGAATTTTGGTTGACCATAATCCTTCATTTTCAAATCTCAAAGTTTTTCGTATTGTCATTGTCGCCCCTCGACTTAAACTGAAGGATTTCAATGCTCAAAATGACTTCTTGAAAGGTACGAACGGTGGGAACCTAAAAGAACAAATTACGATATCAAAATAATGCATAGACGAGACTGATATATTGAAAAAAATATTCGATTTGCAGTTCCGCGCATGCGGGATAGTCTGAATATTTTTAAGTTGATCCAATCTCAAGTGGGAATTTTAAATGATGACCAATCGTTAAGAAGTGATTCTCTGTCACATCCGAATACTGACGAAATTTTTTTCAGCACTTTGAGAAAGGTATTACCAGCTATCAGTGTCACTGGACACTGAGCTGGAGTTGCAGAAGGCGAGTCAAATAGCACTAAAGCCGCGGTCACACTGCAACGAATTCGGATCGGATTCCGATCCGATTTTTGTGAGTTTTTATTAAAATCTTCTCCATCTCTGGTCAGAAAGAGCCCCAAATTTGTCAACCAGTGTAAATATATGATTTGCATCAGAAGTCTATGAAAATAAAATATTAACTGATTTTTTCGTGACGTCACACCGACAAACAGCTTTTATCGGACACGCGTAGTCCGATAAAAGCTGTCTGTCGATGTGATGTCACGAAATAATTCGTATAAATTTCATTTTCGTAGTCCTGCGATAAAAATCATATAATTACACAGGTTGGCAAATTTTGGGTTCTTTCCGACCCGAAATGGAGAAGATTTTAATAAAAACTCACAAAAATCGGATCGGTATCCGATCCGAATTCGTTGCAGTGTGACCGCGGCTTAATTCCAGCAGGAGCAGGCGGGGAATCCTGCCGGGAAGCTGGCAGAGGAAAGCCTGTTTGATTTAGCAACGATGTATTTAGACGTGGGCGATTTTCGTCAGGAAACTTGAAGCTTACTAGGCTATATGCTTAATTTTGAGATAATAAATCCGGCATTTCGACGTTTATTAAATTGCCAAAAGTTACGACTTTGAGTTTTGGAGGGAAAATTGGGGACCTTCCTGCCGCCGCCAATGTAAAATGAATGAATTCACGTCCATCGTTAAAACAACACAGCGGTATGTGTAAGTAGGTCTACTGTGCACTAGCACTTAGATCATTAGGATATAATGTGCGGTGGCTCTACAGCAAGGGTGAGGAACTTCCAGCACGTGGGTTCGTTTAGCCTCCGACCAGCAAGACCACTAATTCATCTGGTCCGCGAAGCAACTGATAAAAGTAAATTCAATTCACTTGAATAATAATATCTTTAATAATAATCTTTTAGTCCTCGGTACCCACTGTTTTATCATGCTTATACCTGCACTTTCAGGATAGTTTACGTAAAACAACTCTATAAGTTCATGTTGTCATGAGCTTGCTTGTTAAAATTAAAATGTCTCTGGCAGTTAATCAATATGCCATATGTTCCATCTCTTTTCTCCCGATTGAAAAACAACTCCCACACCTCTCTCTCGGAGAGGCTACGTCGGATTTGCCATGCAAATTCAAATTTCTAGTTCTGTCATGGGATTGTTTGTAAACAGATCTATACTGTACCAGTAGGCAATACTGATGAAAATGTAAATTACAAGCCCCTGGATGAGTCACTGAATTAACTTGAAGATCATCGACCGTTTTGTGTATAGACTATAGACCATACGCATATGACGTCAGAGAATAGAAAGCGCGCCCTCATTAGAAAGCGCGTTCAGTGTGCTTCATTGTTTTGCCGCCACTATGAAGTTGCGTGGCGTCAACGCATAATATCTATAGCCCGCAAACCTAATCATCCACATTTTCGAATCCAGATACAAAGTTACCTTCGTAGCAGGTGTCGAATATGTTCATCTCTTTACACGTACATATTGTAACTATAACGAATGCAGCCAATGTAGGTGCAGGAATAATAATACACGCTCGCCGGGCGGGCAAGATAGAAAGCAGACCACGGTTTTTATGCAATTTTAATTTCATACCGACGGAGTATCTGTGCCGTCGGAATGTGTTAAAGAATGTCAGCGAACCATTAAACTCCCAAGGTCTGACATTTTCTAAGCAGGCCCGAAGTCAAGGGAGGGGGGCCAGGGGGGCGACGCCCCCCTGAAATTTTTTTGGCCCCCCTAGAGAGTTTGAATTTTACCATTGACTTAATACATTTGTACACATTTGGCCCCTCTGAAAAAAATTTCGCCCCCCTGGAAAAATTTTTGCCCACCTACAGTACCTTGTCTGGCTACGGGCCTGTTTCTAAGGTAAGTTTGGACGTTATAAGACGAAAAGGTCTTCAAACTGTATATTATTGGAGCTGCAACCTCAACCCTGGCCTTCAGTTTCGACGACCCTGAGTGTTTGAACTTAAGGAGTTTAACTAACCCCAAACGCTGAGTTAAAAACGTTGCAAAACACATACATTCTAATGGACATATTACCAGTCTTTTTAGTTGAGCCTTACCTTAAAGGCCCTCTAATCTCACCCCAAACAGTAAAAAATCTCCCACTAAGTTTACTTCTAGCCCCTCCCCTAATTTAACAAAAACACCTGTCCAGTACACTTTTGACAGTTCACAGTTTCAATACCTGAAGTCGTTATTGTCCCACAACTGTATGTGAGCTTAATTGGGAACACAACCTGACAACTGACTGTACAACTCGATCATCATTGATCAACCAGAGTGGACCTATTGTTGACCAATTGTATTTAGAACTATGGCATATTCCTAAATATGTTTTGGGGATTCCATAGCCCCTTTAAACGATAAATTAGATATCAGGGAGATATACTTGGGACTACATGAGGGCAACTTGGAACCAACTATTACAACTTTTTTGTATTTCGTTTATGAACTGAACATCGGATCCACAGTCTGGGACATGACTTCAGTGCTGTGAAATGTTGGTATTTGACAAGAATGATTTAAGTCACTAACTAGATTCGTTTCCGTAAAAATTTACCGAAAAGATTTAATTGGGATTGAATGTAAACCTTACTTTGTTCAGGACTTGAGAAACAACGATGCTTTGTCATGCAAGGGTGGGAATGTGGATGAAAATCGTTTTATTTCTTTGATAAGTCTTCTTTCAATATTGATTGCGTGTACAAGAAATTAAGTGTTAGGTTCCAGCCAGATGCTTGCTTCAAAAGCAATAAAGCTTAATAAACATGCTTGAATGAAAACACGGTTTTAAAGCAAAACTGCAAACACATCTTTTAAAAGGTTGAAAGTTTAGATCGCAAACAGTTGTCTTAACCGATGAAGGAGATTCGAGGTGGTTCGATGGTAGTTCGAGGGTTGGAGACCTTTTCTTTTCCTAGGTAGACAAAATAGAGTTAGGAGTGAGTTTGACAGCAAGTCCAGTAAAGAGTTGCTCTAATATCGCTTTCAGTTCTAGTGGGTTACTCGGATTAAAAGTTTGAATATGGTAAGTGCGCTGGTTTTGTAAAGTGATTTTATTTCGGAAGATTGAAGTAATTTTAACAAAGCAATCTCCGTCAAATTGGAAGGATTTTAAACATACTGTTAATATACATCATTGCCAAATGAAGCGGGGGTATGGGAACTGCAGCTTCTTGAGCAAAAACAATTTTAATTTCAGAGCAAAAATTTCGTTTTCATGGCAAGTTTCATGCCATGATTTCTTGCCAACTAGTCAAAATTTCAGTTCAGGCACATTTCGTCCTTTGTAAAATGTCTCCCCATACACATATGACTGTAATTGTGTTCAAGCATTTTGCCGGTGGCATACTGAAAGGGGACTGTCGTCATTTTGTTAGACGGCACTTTCTGTAAATTTCACTCGCGTTATCTTAGCGCTTATTAACCTACTGACTTTATATGCTACGCATCACACTGTGTTTCAGATAATAGAAGCTCAATTTGTTCTTTTTAAGATATCCCCGTACAGTAAGCTGTTGAATTGACTTAGAAGTAACTAAGTTGGGAGAATTAAGTTGGTCAACTGTATGGGATCACGAAAGTTGGACCTAAGCTGTAATAATGATTTTTCATGGTTTTGTTTTTTTCCATCCTCCTGTCAGAAACGGTTCACTGTATTTTGTGGTTTGATAGCTATCGTCATCACGACCATCGGTGTTTACGCTGACGAACACCAATACAGTCACACACATACTTCCAAAATAAGACGGGCGTGGTATGGAGGTTTCATGGGGTACATCAACCTGCCCATAGAGGATGACGTCACATCAGGCTGGACGATGGTTTTAGCATTTAGGAGACGAATCAAATATATGGAGGTGAGCTGATGTAGTTGTAAATATCCGTACGCTGTTATAACCCCTAAAATAGCTCATTGACTACCAGATACTTATATATCTTTTGTAGCCTAGGCAGGCCCGTAGCCAGACAAAGTGCTGAAGGGGGCGTGCCACAACCAAATCCCGCATTCTAACCTTTGTAGCAGCTATGACTATAGTATGACACTAAATTTGGACTCTAATAAAAAGGATGTCACTAAATTTTCCACTTCTAAATGACTCTAAAACGGATTTTTTTTTTATTCTCATCTCAAGATCATCTGAGTAATTCATTGAATTGTGTAAAATGTTGTTGTAAATGTCTCATCGAATGCTATAAAAACCTGGGTGTTTTGTTCGATACTCACTTATCTATGGATCGTCACATATCTAATTTTTGTAAATCTACTTACAGTCACGTAAGAAATATTAGTCGTATTCGAAAGTTCCTCCTGCCTCAGTCTGACACTGAAAAATTATGCATTCATATCATCTCGTTTGGATTCCTGTAATTCATTGCTTGCTGGCCTACCTGTCATTAAATTACAACCTATTGTTCGAGTACAAACGCTGCTGCCCGTCTCGTTATGTGTGCCCATAAGTTTGACCACATATCTGACATTCTAATGCGTCTTCATTGACTTCCCATACATCAAAGGATTAATTACAAACTTGTTTTGCTCATGTATAAACCTTTACACGGCTTAGCACCTGTGTATTTGTGTGAACTTGTTCAGTGGTATTTACCTTCTCGAAATCTTAGATCTAGTCTTCAGCAGTGGCGGATCCAGACGGGGGGTCGCCGACGTCCGGACCCCCCCCCTCAAATTTCCCAATTTGCCCTTTTTCAAAATTGTTTTTTTTTTTACACACTAGCCCAAGAAAGTAAAAAATAATAATAAAAAACCACGACAGTTTGACAGGTAGGTAATGACAGTTGTCCAATTCCGAGGAGATTTTGGTTACCCCCATCCAGTATCGATCAATCCACCCGTAAAAGTCTAGCCATGTATCGCAAAAACTTTCAGAAATATATTTCACTATGGTGGCCTATATTGCCCGCCCCGAAACACGAACAGCGCAGTCGTTTTGCAGAGAATGTGACTACAGTATGTCTTACTGCCTGCAATGGAGTAGGGAAAAACATGCCAGTGAGCCACAACTGCAAAAAAGGCCGCGGCCGGCCCGACTTAAACCAGTTGGTTAGAAACTGAGCCGTAAAACCTCATCTATAACTCTAACTCTTGCTGCCTGCGTGACAGTGAGGCATTCTAATCACTTTTCGCTTGGAACCACGTGTGGCGTGCTTGGGCTTTCAAAGTAATACAGTAAAACGCGCAGATATTACGTCATACTCACTAGCAAGCGCTTTATGCAACGTATTACCACTGAGTTTTAATATTGATTCCGAAAGGTCACTGCTAGTCTTTTGGTCTAACAAAATAATGATCTGTTCACACTTTCTAAACGCTACATCTACGAAACCTTCCCTCTACCCGCTAGTATCCCTCCTCTCATGAACACGATATGATATTCATGGTCTGGATTTGCTCTCTTCATTTATTAGTGTTGCCCTAGTGATGGGAATAAAAAGCCAATCTTAGTTTAAAGTCCACTGCCAAGAGTTGACCAGAAGTCGCAATGGACGAATCGGTGTTTGTTTCATTTTAAAAATACTATATAAAATCACCACCAGGTCAAATAACGAAATGGTAGTCGGTTCAATTTTTTGACGTCTTTGGACAGATGACCGGTCTGCTTTCGCAAATAAAAAGAAAACATTCGACTTCAGTCATCTGTTCTGACTGAGTATTTTTGACAGTCACGCCGCAACTATAGGGAACACAACATACAGTATTTTAACCCCCTCCCCCAGTCGAGATAGCGGTGGCGCCAGGTGGGGGAAGGGTTCATGCCCCCGTCGGGGAAGGCTGGCCAACTATCGGGGAAGTTTTACAGGTTCGTCGGGGAGTCCTAGTCGAAAGTATGCAGTCCCCGACGACAACTAGTCGCCCCGACGGCTTACCTGTTCTTTACCCTCAAGAGGATAATTTCTCTAATAAGAACCCAAAATTTTCGGCGCGCTGCGCGCGCTGTAGAGTCACTCTATTTTCTTCAATAGTTCCATTCTGCAAAGCAGGATAGCACAAGTCCTGTCCACCTTACCAAGTAACATATAGGCAGAGTACATAGTTTATGTAAAGTTCGTAACTTTCATCCCATATCGCAAAGCCTAGTTGGTGTTCTCTTGTGTGTGTGTCATGCGGTAGAGTCAGTTGGTGAGCAAAGTTTGGCTATTTCATCTTGTAGTCCAGGTGGTTTTGATACAAATGTATGTTACACCCGATACGGTCTACAAACCCACAGTTCTTTTTTCGTTTCGTCATATGTTTTATTTGTTAGCCCTTAAACATGTCCCTCCCCCCCCCCCCCCTTCGCGCGCTTTTCAATTTCACGATCCAGATTCAAAGAACACTATCAGTGCGCAACTCGGATCTTGAAGTATTAAGTGATATGATGCAAAATATGCCTGAAATAGTATGGGATAATGAGGCTCCTCCATTTGCCGTTCTCATGATCCCCTCGAAATAGGGAATGTCGGAACTCATTGGGGTAGCTGACATGGCCCGGCCCCTGTTGGGAAAATTCTGCCGCCACACATGGTCGATTTACTTATTGTGGCTTTCATAAGGGTAATTTCTGGGATAAAACCCAAAATTTTCGGTACGCTTTGTCCACTCTTCCTCAGTTCCGTCATACTTATAGCTTAATATAGTACAAACCCTTTCCACCTTTTCAAGTTAGTAAGTAGAAATACATGGATTTATGTAAATGTCGGAAATTGCAGTGGCGCCGGCACGGGGGGGCATGGGGGCGCGTGCCCCCCCCCCCAATCGATTTCAGAATTTTTTTTTTGAAAATTTTAAAATGATCCCAAAAGGCATTTAAGCTACAGATTTCTGTATGGGGTAGGGTGAGGTGTGTTTTCAACCAAGTGATGGATCTTTTGTAACCATTTTCCATCACAAATGGTTCTCAAATTATCAGAATTATTCCAAATCCTTCGCAAACTTTCAAAATTTTCGCGCGCTCCGCGCGCTTTAAACCTTACCTCAATATTGTTCTAATTATCAATAATTTCCGGTAGCAACTCCCACAGAAGCACAGCAACAGAAACTGAAAGCTGTTTACGAATTCTCAGGTTAACTCGGACTGGCTTTGTGATTGGCAAATAAGTTTGTTGGGGAATTGAAAGTGTCTCAATGCAGAGCATAAATGCAGGTTTTGTCATGGTTATCTTATTTAATGAAAAATTTCGGCGCGCTTCGCGCTCATTCATCACTGTTTTTACTCCAACTCATGACCATCATTAAGGTTAAAACACATGCAACTGTTCTGATCACAACACTTTTCCGAAAACAGAAGTACATCCCCAACATTTGTAGGGGCCTATGGGATCTTTCAGTCTAATTTGTAGCATGATGTGGAAGGTTGAAAGTACGTATTTGCCGTTATACATTTTTCAAATTTTTTTACCCAGCGCTTCGCGCGCAGCCTCTACCTGCATAGATGGTGATTTTTAATACACTTACGACGAAAAAAATATTCTGAAACGCGCCTTTTAGTCCTTAACCGGTCTAATATCACTTTCCTGCACCTATATACTCTCTCTGGAAGATGTTCGTCTGGATTTTCTTTCAAACTTAGTAAAATACCATTGTTGTAACGTGCTCGGCATTATACTCTGTAGTACCATTTGGATGTCAGGTAATATCAAATCAGTGCCACATTTTATATAATTAATAAAGAGCTTCCAGGAGGCACTATACAGGTGTCTGTCAGTAATAGATACCCTTTTATAATGCACAATGAGACAAAGGAAAATTTTCGTAATAGTCCAAGAATGTTTCTGTGGACTCCACCCACGTATTTTGTCGTAAAAACTTTCCCCGAATAGAAGGCATTAAAGCCTAGCCAAAAAGGGGGCTTGGCGAGGTTTGTTGACAACCTACCCTTCTCTAAGACAACACACTCCTCTTTCACCTAACCAAAAATTAGAATTCACTAAATTATGGATATTTTCCAGCCATGTATGATCAGTTCCAAAAACATCCTAAAGATAACACCATTTTGCATCTAAGCAACTTTAAATTACCAAAATTTCTCAAAGGGGAGGGGGAACCCCCTCCCCTTAGACCCCTCCCCCAGGATGATACCTCTATTTAGTGACAAAAAGGATTCCACACTGCTGTATACCATCGCAGGGACGCACACTCTCTTCTTTCTCCATACCAAAAATTAGAATTCACTAAATAAGGATATTTTCCAATCATATAAGATCACTTCTAAAAATACTCCAAAGATAGCACCATTTTGCATCTAGGCAACCTTAAATTAACAAAAATTTCTCAAAGTCCCCCTCCCCTTAGACTCCCTCCCCCAGGACGGCACCTTTATGTAGTGCCAAAAAAGGACTCCACATTGCTGTGTACAATCGCAGGGACGCACAAAAATGGTACAATTTAAGCAGACTTGGGGGGGGGGAAACTGAGGTGGCATTGTGACATCATCTGTTATGCCCCCCAATCACCAAATCCTGGCGGCGCCACTGGGAAATTGAATCGCATTTCGCTAAACCTGGTTAACGTTTACTTGTGTCTGTCGTACGGTACTGCTAGTGACTCGAGGAGGGAAGTACAATAAAGTTATGCCCGATAGGGCCTAACTGTCCGGACAATTGTTCTATATAAGCTTTAAATTAGTACAAGTTCTTAAAAGTGTAGGCTTACCCAAAAAATTTTCGCGTGCTTCGCGCGCTTTGCATTTTCACCGTTTAGATTCCAGGTTTTGATTCCAGTTTTTGCATGTCTCTTGGTTTATCCTTTCTTTGTCAATACGCCGTAAATTGTATAATCGCTGACGTTTATGGGAACCAAAATTTTTAAAAAATGAATGTGCCCTTTTTATGTTGGACCCCCCCCCTCAGAGAAGACCCTAGATCCGCCCCTGTTCAGTATACTGCCAAGCAAAAATCTACCAAAGAATTACGCACCAACGGGAAGTCTTCAAGAGTGTTATACAAGGACAGGGCTTTTGAGAATCTTGGGCCTAAACTTTTTAATCTACTTCCTTTAAATGTACGTTCCAGGGCCTTCAATTGATATTTTTAAATCTCGTCTTAAGACTTACCTATTTAAGTTGGCTTTTAATCTCTAATGTTTCCTGCGTATGTTTACCTTTTATTCTTTTTATTTTGTTTTATTGTTGTCCGTTTTTTAGTTCTTACTGCGTAGCTTTGTGTTCTTCCATTCTAGGAGTTTTACTTTTTAATTCTTATCCCTTTTCCTCGTTTCTCTCTTGTTCTTGGCATTTTTCTACTTTTTACACCGTACAGCGCCTTTGATTACTCTTGTAGATATTGTGCGCTTTATAAATTCATTTTATTATTATTATTATTATATTAATATGACGGATCGTTAGCAGGGCTGTACCCGAGTCCACCTAGCTTAAAAGTTGCCAAACGCCTTCAGTTTTTTCTTTCGTAGGCTATGTGGGTCACAGGGTCGCCTCTGCCTCCTGTAAAATTACCATCATTGAGCATCTACACGACGAGAGTACTGTGTTGTGACCAACTTGGAAATTTATTTAACCAAAAGATGAACAGAATTCCAAGCCATACGTTTACTGATATCCCCGACAAAGATAGGTGGTTTATAAAAAATAATTCTTTTTGGATCATTCCGAGAGTTGCTTTCTATCTTATTGAGTATAGTCCTTAAGTTGAATACAGCCTCTCGCTTATTACTATCGTAATATTTGAAGAGTAGATCAAGTAACGTAGGAGTTGTGGAAAGAAGGCTTTGCAGTCAATTGGCCCCAGATGCGGATCGTGGATGCACGGGCCATGAGCCCCGTATAGGAATGCGGGGCCCTCATTAATTCTTGTTTATCAGTTCAATTGAAATGTCCTCCACTTTTGAATTACATATTGTACTTATTCACAGGATACATTACATGTAATGCCACAGTGTTCGAACATATTGAATAAGACCTGTCTTCAGACGAGGAATATATTTTAAAACATGATGTGTTATGTACTGATGATCATTGTAAATAATGTTGTGTCTACAGTAGCTCCAAAAGATAGGCCTAAGTCGTTTTTAGGTTTTCGCTCTTCGGCCTACGCCAAGAAAGGACTGTTAAAACTAGAGGTGTTTGCACTTGCAGGCAAGTACAAATCGGAGCCCTGAAAATGGAATAAAACGAAGATGCAGAGGCAAAATATAAATGTCACTTTATTTCTTGATCAAATAAATATTGTGTGAGGAACAAAAGGGGGCTAATGGGTGTGTATTATAAGAAGATCACCATCTGCTAGGGTAAAGTACCAGACATTATGTCGCTACTTTCTCTCTACCTCTGTTTCTGAATGACCCGCCATGCTTACTGCCGAGAGCAAAATGTTCTGCTGCCAAATTATCAAACCAACTTTACACACCATGCATGCAAGGAACGAATCTTCCAAGCCGACAACGGGAAGCGGTAGGAAGTTTCAACTCTTAGTTTGGGGCCTTTCCGCATGTGCTGTCAGAGCTAAGACGTTCGAACGAGTTTGTGCGAAAAATCCGTGTGTAAAGCATACGGTGGTTTTCAAAGATTTGGTCGCCTATCGAATGTTAATAGCTAGCCTGCATAGCAGGGGTGGCGCCAGGATTTCCCCGACAGGGGGGCCAAGCTCCCCGACGGGGGGCCAGCAACCCAAAGTCTCAACGAAGGAAATAAAGTGCCGAAACGATGTTTGAAGGAAAATTTTGGCGCGCGAAGCGCGCCGAAAATTTTGGGCTCTTTTTGGAGAAAATTTGAAAAAAATGCCGGCATTTTCCATGGAAAATTTGAAAAAATGGGGCTTTGAAGAAGAAAATTGGAAAATTTGGGGTTTTTATTGAAGAATTTGCCCTAATTTAGACCAAATTTAAGTAAATCGTCGGGGCGACTGGGCGTTGTCGGGGACTACATATTTTATCGTATACATAACAGCTCCCCGACGAAACCGAAAAATTTCCCCGACGGGGGGCCAGCCTTCCCCGACGGGGGGCCATGGCCCCCCTGGCCCCCACGCTGGCGCCACCCTTGCTGCATAGCGGCGTTCAGTTCTGCACCTATTTTAACCTAACCGCACTGGTATTTGACAAAATCAAAGTAATAGTTTGTTAAACTGTGTGACGGTATATCACCCTTCGAGAAAAAGGCTGTTTCATCGCCTCAAGGCTGTTTATTCATATTATTCGACCACCGTTAAATTTATGAAATCGGGGAAATGGTCAAGAATTTTACTTCACGAAATAAACAAATAACTGCGTGGCATATGAAGTGTGCTAGTATGTTCGAAGTAATCGTGTTCAGATCCATCCTTATAACTCTGACAAAAAACTACACATACACCACTCCATGCCACAAAAGGAGGCGCAAATCTTCGTGACAAAATGAGCAATCCAACAATCAAAGCAAAAAGTATCGATAAATAAAACTGTTAAGCAGGCGTTGTAGTCAAGCGCCACTTGTCTTCTATCGAGTTTTGAATTTCGAAAAGCAAATAGCTCCACCCTCATGACGCCATTGCTCGCTGAATATCGCTTTCTGAATTTGATAGCACCGGCTTAAGCGCTTTTTCGTGATGTAAAAATTTAAAATTCTATGAGGGAAATATGAGAATATCTGCAGGACTTGTTTGCCTGGTGAAATTCAAATCTCTGAAAGGAAATCTGAAGCATTTCCGATCGGAATAAGATAAGTTTAAAATTTAAACGAATCTTCTTCCCATACAGATTGTGCAGAACAGGAATATGGAAACTCAGTGCGTGTTCCGTAGCTGGTGCACAATATATGGTACACCGTCAGTGACGGCGAAGATGATAAAACTGTTGCAATGTGTGAAAAACCCATGTAGTTCTGCTTACAATGAGTGTGATGGTGACACTGTAGAGAATTCTAATTGAAGGAGACTTTGAAGCCACATGGCTGTACAGATGGCCCAGAATGCCCCTCCCCACTTGTCAGTGACACCATGACAGTGATGGACGGGATTGGGAATGTTTCTTATAAAGACCTGCCGCCAGGCAAGTAAGTACCCCATGCAGGCTACCGTCCCTCGTCGATGGCAAATCGAGTGGCCAAAGAACGAAGGCTGACAAGAACTGCTTGTCCGTACGGGAGGCTACTTCAGGTGGGGGAGGGGGGGCTGCAGACTTATGGTCTGAAAAATTAATGCATGTTTATCCGAAAAAGCATATTTTAAAGGAAAATACTAAATTTTCTGCGCGAATGAGAAGCTACAGCCCCCAGTTCCTCCACTCGTACACCTTTGCGTGTCAAAGTCGAATTCCGGGTTAACCCTACTTCACCCGCCCACAGTTCTCTTCGCCCCCCCCCCCGGACGTTTCCATTATTATTCAAGTCATTTCAAAAATTGTCTCTCACTCAAAATCATCAGCAGTATATTAAGGTCATTGACCACATCCTGTGGATGGGAGGTATAGGTATTCTGTACACCCCTATACTTAACATTTGATGAGGTGATTGAGTGTCCCCACCCCCATGTTCACGTTCCTTGTTCCACTTAATTTTTCACTTTTTTACTTGTTTCTTTTAAGATTTGTGGAGCCCAAATTGAATATGTATCAGACGACAAAAGGATTTACCATCTAGTCAACGAAACTTGGGATGGAATTTTGTCCGAAGGAGATATTCTAGAAATGTTTTTCACGGCTGATACTTTTCCTAAAGTGAGAGGCCAAGTTGCAAAGATTTACTTCTATCCTAGAACGACCTACAGACCGGTTACCGAAGTCGCGGTTACCGAAGGAACTGGTAGAACAGACCAGAATGTTGAGACGGTAGCTACTGAAGTAGGCAATGTCTCACCGCAGACGAGTTGGTCGGTTCCTGTATCAAACATCATCACATCGTCTACCGCAGCACCGACCATGGGACATTCGTCTACTACCCTTTCGGGTAAGATATAGGGTAATTTTAAGTCTCCGAGAGGACTTTAACGGGCAAAGGCGGGTTTCCCTCCTCATTTCTCAAGTTCCCATGGTTACTGTATCCTGATCAGCTATACGTGTTTCACATTTTCTATCTTCTATCACCAAGGAGATCACAAGCTGGTTGATATGGTAACAGCGAAGTAATGACTTAAGGTGCCTTCACACCAAAATCGAAATCTGCTGCGTTTTGCGGCGCGGGAGCCGCAAAGCAAATTACTTTGTACGCGTTCACACCAAAATCGCGTTTCGAAAAGCGTTTTGCGGACACGCGGCGGGTGTCATCGATCAATCTCAGACTGATTCAAAGCGGGAATCGTGCGATTTTTGTTCGGAGAACAATGGTAGCATGCCATACAATGGGGTTCTTGGCACACAGGTGTTTGGATTTTTCATTTTGCTGTGCAGACTGCAGAACATGACGCCTGAGAAGGATGTTGGAAAGTTAAATGTTTGAGAGTCGAAGCTGAAAGAAAATTCCAAATTCCAAATTTTGTGACAAAATTAGTTCTAATTACGAACGCAATGGTTTTTAGGCATTTCATATATAGTGAAATAGCCAAACAAATCTTGATTTGTTACGTTAGGCTAGTGCAAAGTAATATCTCTTATCCTGCACTCCTACTTGTTAGTTGTATGTTTTGGCAGGGTAGATTTTTTGGAGGGAAAATCAAATAATTTTCATTTATGCAGAATGCAGGACGGATTGAGTCGCACCCTAAAGTTTCGGTCCATGGGCTGTAATTCAATGACATTGATGGGTACGGATCTAGAGGCAAATACAGGGGCTAAGGGTAGAAACTTGAAGAAGCTATGGGGTATTTACAAAATTGCGAGCATTAGAATGAAGTATTTCAGCATCTTAAAATGGCTTTGAATAGTTAAATAGGCCTATGCAACAAACAACCCCCACCACCATTTTCCCTCTTTTTTTTACAAATGCCAACTTTGGATTGTTGATGATGTTGGATCGAGCTTCTTAAAATTGGGGTTATTCATTAAACTTTGACATAAATATTGAATATTGTACTTAAGTTGTCCAAAGAGAAGAAATGCGTATACAGTAACAATTATCTTAGTACTATCGAAGATGTGCCACGTTGATGTGCGACGAAAAAGAATAACACTTTAAAAACTGCTTAAGGTGTTATCTCATGTTTTCATTACAAATAGTATTCATGTCGTCTCCTTCCCTTCCCATTTCACTAAACAGTTATTGATTAGTGAATTTTGTTTACCAAAACATAGTTTACATTCCTTTTTTTAATTATTGGTATACTTTTGGCCCGTCCATGTACAAAAAGGGCCATCAAATGTCCCACATCATCTTCGGCGTAGGCTATTTTACAAGTGACTACCAAAAGGTGCGGGAACCGTCGCGTTTTCCCGCTGCGGTGTGAACCCTTTGTTTTACGGGAAACGCCGCGTTTCCCTCGGCGGGAATCGCGCGATTTTGTTGTGAACGCACCTTTAAGCGCGTTCACACCAAAAGCGCGCGGTTCCCGCTCTGGGAAACGTTACGTTTTCCGGGGTTCACACAGCTGGGGAAACCGCTACTGTTCCCGCTGGGGATTTCCATAGCCACTGGCAAAATAGCCGACTTTGAAGATGACGTGGGCGTTTTTTGGCTCCTTTTTAGACATGCACAGGCCAAAAGTGAATAAAAATAATGGAGGTTGGGGGCACGAACACTACTGTTCTGGTACACAAAATTTACAAATCACAACTGTTCGGAGAAATGGGAAGGAAAGGAGACGACATTTACAAGATTTGCAGTGAAAAAGGAAATAACACATTTTGCAGTCTTAAAAACTTGATTTTTTTGGTGTTCTCCGGCGTATCGTACTCTTCCTCAGTTCGGAGAAAACATGTACCTGTAACATTTCTTTTTGTACAGAATGAGTACAATGGTTGTTTCAAAGCACCATGCAACCCCTGTACTGTCATCCGTGCAAGAAGCTCCAGTATCATCAATATAGTCCAAAGTAGACATTTGTAAATAAAAACGTCAAGTTTTGTTTCTGTGGTTTTAGTTGCATATTCAACTGCTCGATGCCATATGATACAGGCTGACAAACTTCACTCTAATGCTCACAATTTTGTGAATATCCCAGAGCGTCTTGGAGCTTCTACCTCTGGTCCCCTGTGCATATTTGCCACAGGACCTACGAACGTCATTTAATATACTCTTTAGGGCGTTTATCATTTCGTCCTGAACCCCTTTCCTACATAAAAAAAAAATCTGGATGCATGATATTATGGTGATTACTTATGCCTATACTTCCCGCCGGGAAAAATAATTAAGATCCTCCGAAGGTCTTATTGGGGGAAATGTACTGGCAAATTTTTTTAAATTTACCGGAAGTCTTTGAAGCAGCATCAATAAGTCATTTGGCAAAGATATTTCACAAAAGAGTTTTCAGTAATGAAAACGATTTGATTTTCGGTATTGGAGTGAACCCACCTTTAAACGTGTTTCGCTGTAATGTATTACTGGCACTACTGTTGTAAAATGCCTGCCTTAAGTCCAATATTACAAGAAGGTATTTCGTGGAGGTTGGGATATGTTTTATTTCCATCTGCAATACTCATCAGTTGCTTTAATGCAAAGTGTTGAAGTTGATCCACTTAAATGGAAATAGCCGTTTGCACAATAAGTTATAAGGTCATTGTTCTACTCAATTTCCCCACTTTTTTTGTTTTAAAATAGAAATATGCAACCTTAGAACATGAATACTCTCTCTCTTGTATATATATCAAGTCATCCTATAAGTTAGTGATCACAATTTGGAACAAGATATAGTGGCTTTAAGAAGAACAAGGAAAACCAAATGAGCTATTTGAGAAGTACAAAAGCCTAAACATGACTTATTATTCTGTCTAATATTCTGAATAAATTAATGAACTTTTCCATTTAATACCTCAGCCACAGCACATTAAGTTGGTTCTCTAAAACGTACGTAGACCTACAGACACAAAAACTGTACCAAAGAATAAGATTGTCTGAAATGCCATGCACCTCATCAGAGGTGAAACTATGAAAACCTCGTAAACTGAATAGACAGTGGACGGGACCGCTAACTTATGTCCGCCGTTTCCTGACCAATGAAAAGTTAGGTCTGAATTTCTGTACCATTTCAAAGATAAATTATAGAAAACAAAAATTCTTTTTCACAAGTATAAGTCAGGGGGTATAAATTCGAGGGATGAACTTCAGTGCAACAAAGCACCCACTTTCGGCAAGGCTTTGGGCTTTTCTGATTCATCCTGTATTCTCCCTACCCTTACTGTATAGACTGCTATTATACCGGCTATCGAAACCCTCGCGAAGCGCGGAAGAAAATTAGTACTTACTTAGGTCAAGGGCTGGATATCGATATACTGACTGAAGAATTCTACTCGCTCAGAGCTGAACGGAAAAGTACAGAGTGAGTGCTAAGTACGGTACTGATTAATATGACTCGGTTTGATAATTCGGTTTTGGGAGTTTCTCATGTCTCTTTAATTCCTCTGTGCCGGTCTCCTCAATCTCTCTCTTTCTCTAACCTTAAATTCCCAGACTGAGCGATTTCCTTCGACTGGCCACGGAGGTGGGACATGTGTCTCTTGACCCCCTTTAACCAAGTTACTGGTATGAGAGAAAATTGTATCAATGTGAGGAAATTGTATCAATGGCAAACAAACACGTCAAATCAAGCTGATTGACTCCTTTATTAAATGCCCGTTACCTTAGAAACGTCACAACTCTTTATTTCATGGGCAAGTTTTCGTCACTCCGTTGCTTCGTTAGGGACGTCTGTACTCGATTTAATTCGGTGGGACAATCGAACAATTGCTGAAACAAAAATGCTGTTTGGAAAGTCCTCGACATGGCTCTCTTCCGCGTAAACGCTTTATAGATTAACTCAAGTGTTTGACAATTGTTCCACGTTCAAACGTTCTCGGTTTTCTATTGACGCATTCAATTAGTGCAAAGTACGTTCGTGAGGGTTACTATCATATCTTCATAAACACAATGCGGCATAGCTCGGCAGGTGAGGTTCATGTGCAATCCGATTCTTTTGTCTCCGTCATCACTCTTAATGACAGGTTCATTGTTGCAAGAGTAACAAGGATATTTCGTAATTATGTACAATAAACGTGCATCGCATGACATTCTCCATGTATGCAAGGCATCACGTATAACTTTAGGTGCTGGCCAACCCAGATAAAACCAGTCGTAAATAGTGTTAGATTCTTAATTGTCCGGAATAATTTCGGTGAGCGAAAGGTGAGGGGTTGTCTTGATCGGTGTGCAAAACTAGTGGACGTAACCCTTGTATATCGCACTAACCCTCGGTTTCCCGCTGGTGTTGTACCCCTATACCAACAATAATCTGGGAGTAATGACATTACAGGACTTAGCTTACTTTTGTAAACAGCAAAACGGTCACATTTTCTATGAAGGCCTTTATGTTTTTATCCAGTGCATTCCATTTACAGCTGTTTCAAATGTGGAATAAAGACGAAGCTCTGTTTATACAAATTAATTGCGTTTTGACCTCATAATAAATGAAAATATAACCAGCTATCATTGTTCAATAAACCAGTATATATATATATATATATATACATATATAACAAGAAAAGAAACAAGAAATATGTCAAGACAAGACATTTATATATATATATATATATATATATATATCCATATCTTCCATACAGTTGACACTGATGGCAATCATAGACGTAGGAAGCGGGAAGCGGGGGGGGGAGGGTCTAAATTTCCCAGAAAAAATGTGGTGGGCGGAAGTATGCTTCCGCCCTGCCCCTCAATTCAAGGACGAAAAACCCTTATTTGTTCCTTCTGTAAAAAATATCAAAATTTCTCTGTGATTTACCATACAATTTGCCCAATATGTTGCACCAAATTGCATCTAAGCACCCTCAAATATTCAAATATTCAAATATTTTACAGGGGACACCCCTCCCCTAGGACCCCTTCCCAAGGACAGCAGTCCGAATCAACGTTCAGTCTACCCAGTCGAGAACAGCTTCCTATGATGATAATGGTGATATTTAAGATACAAGTGTAGCTGTAAGTCTAAGTTACCCTCGCGGCAGACACTAATGTTGTCAAATTAACATCATTTGCCCATTAAGGTGACGTATGTACACAGACGTGCGGATCAACCACGGGGATAACGTCAGAATGGGATGGTAACTTTGGTGGCGACATGTCAGTTCCAGTTACAATTCAAGTCGGAGGGGGCTGGACTATGGACATCTGGTTTCAGAACCGAGTCACATCCCTCCAGGTATGTATAAGTTAAACGTGACGAAATAAATCTCGGTATAAAATAAACGGAAATGATTTCATTGCTTTTTTTTAATTTTTCGTGTTGTTTTCAGGACGTGTCCATAGAGCAATGCTGTTGACATGATAGAATTTGGCAACTTAAAATTTGACATTGTTTCGAAGGTGATTGGATCTTAGCCTCGATTATTCGTGAAATTAATATGTCTTGTAGGTGAATATAGGGTCTCCCTTCAGTAAACTTCACATCGTCATGTTCTATTAACCTACTGGAAGATAAGGACAAGACAATTGTCAAATTCCGTGTTTGTTTCCATGTCAGAAGCCATTGCACGCCATACTGTGTGCAAATTAACGTTTCATGAAAGATGATTCCGTTAGAAAAAATGATGGAAATACTGAAACACTATTAATGTGAAGTTTTATGATTTAGTTGGGACATACTATGATAGAGCAATGTGGATACGCACAATCATTGTTTGACTGACTTGAACAAGTATATTGTATTATTAATTAAAACAGTTGTCTCCTCTGATTTCGTTTCACAAAAGCGGGAGGTATTACTTCTGATTAGCTATCCTACAGCACGTTTTTTCGAAAACGAAATTCATTTTTGTCCCAAAAGAGCATATATTTTGCCCGTAAATGGCAAATTTCTTTCAATGGGGGTTACAAACCCAGCCTACCTCTGGCCTCGTATGCCTATGACGTTACAAACACCTTTCACAAACAAACCACCAGTGCGTTCTCTCATATTGCTCCTTCATTCACCAGCCTGAGGGAATATTCACGCAACTGACATCAACCTCACGATTGTTATTGCATCAGTTAACTTATAAGCAGCATATCAGATTCAAAGCTGTGAAATGTTTCACAATACCGAATGTTTTAATAAGTGGAATGAAAACTGTCGCCTAACCTTATAGGAGTACGAGATAACTGCCTAGGCTAAAGTCGCTAATTTATGCACGATATTATTTTGTGATGTTTTAAAACGTATTTTATAAGGAAGGTTGAGCAAGGCATGGCTTAAACAATTCAGAAAACAAACAAAACCTGTTACGACATGACTAATAAAAAAAAACATCCATGGGTTAGCATAGGGAATATGCTAACTTCATATTGTCTTCATTGGTTTTAAAGTCAATATTTTCAAATTAAAATTTAAACATTTGGATAGGTTTTTAATCCCTTCCACGTTCCCTTATGTCCTCCTTATCAAGACATCATAATACAGGCATGTAGTGGAGTCACAAATTTTACATTGCCAGTAATGGAAACTATCTATGGAGGTTTTTCACTGACGTCACTGTGTTCGCGCGTCTCTCTGTTTTGACGGTCAGGCGTCCAGTGTATAGATAGTTCTCACGTGACGTCATAGGAGCTTTTCACGTGTATTATTACAGCCATGTCTCTTCTTCTTCTTTCGGATCACGGTGACACATCCAAAGGACATTACTACACCGCACATGCGTCAGGGGTGCCCTAATTTGCCCTAATAAAATTGGTAATATATTGAACAGGATCTCTATGACTATCTAAACCATCAATCAAAGCAGCAGGAAGGTTATTCCAATCTTTCAGAGTACTAGGAAGAAAACTAAATTTATGACAATTAGACCGAGAGTAGAGTTGACAAAAATGGAGGTTGTGCATCCCACGAGTTTTCCGAGTTGGATGACTGAGTTTGTCCATGGGAATATTAGCCTTACCAAAAAAACCTTTCGAGAAGAGAATTAGTCTGTTTTGCTTGCGACGATCAGCTAGCGTGGGGAGATCAAGGTCCTTCAAAATAGATGTCATCGACCCTGGCTCGCGAGAAAATTAGGAGCTTACAAAACGAGCCGATCTCCTCTGGATGCTCTCTAGCTTATCTTGTAAATAAGACTGATGTGGGTCCCATACGCAACAAGCATACTCCAAAACAGGCCGAAGGAGACCCTTGTAGGCAGCTAACTTCACATCGCGAGAGCAAAATGATAAATTTCTATAAAGTATGCCCAAAATCTTATTACCCTTATTGCAGATAGATTGAATGTGCTTATCCCAGTTTAAGTCGTTAGAAATCGTGACACCTAGGTACTTTATCGAGTCAACCTTAACTAACTTCACATCGTTCAAGACATAATCGAAGTTGACCGGATTTTTTTTTCTAGCGAAAGTAATGATGTTGCACTTAGAGGGCAACCCCGGCATGTGTGTACAGGCTTGCCTTCAGACATGGCAGTTGCTAACCCCCAGCTGTGACGTCACTGAGAACTATCTATAACGATAGTTACTAAGATACTGCAGTCTTTTGCCCATGAGCAGTGACGGCCAGTATATCTCTATATATACCTTTATGCAAGAAAGTTACCTCTACAATATTTTCTTCTCAGATATGGAACGCCAGAGTGGTCACCTCCCGTTTAACCGACAATGGCGAGTCTGTGTACACCATTAGAAATCAGAGCTGGAACGATGACCTTCAGGCTGGGTCCACTCTTCTGTTGACTTTTATTGCGTCGATTCCTCTAACTCAGGCTGCGCAACCGTTTTACGTTAACTTGAATGGGCAACCGGAATGTGCGTGTGGTTCATCTTAGATGTCATCATCATTCCGTCAAGCAGTTTTGTTGAAAAATATTAGCACTGATTGTATAACTTTCATCTTCTAGAAACAATTAAAGATTTTTTTCCTAGTAGATTACAAGGTTTTCCTCTTGGTAATGGACATGTAATCCAGGAAAGACGATATGATGGCGTACTTGGAAATCAACATGAGTTGGTTAGTTGAGGTTGGCAGCACTTTTTCTCCAAAATTCTGTATTAAATCAAATCTATCAAAATTTTTAATATATCCAGTGTATTTCCTTTAACTACATGGTTTTTGTCAATGCTAACATACAACATTTGGGGGCTTCAGACAATTATTGCAATCAAAAATCCCTCGACCAATCGCAAGCATTGGGGACAGTATAGATATAATGTAAATGGTTAACCCCCCATTTTGCCCAGGTAAATATATGCAGGCTAAAACACTTTAAAAATAAAGGGTGGCTGGGTTAAATTATAGAGATAGATCGCTGAAGATATTGATCGCTATATGATTTATACAAACCATAGACCCTTTTCCATATAGTCGTCACAAAGGATTGTGGGATACACTTTTGAAGTGGAGCGTTTTTCTCAATGACATTCTACTGTGGCCAAAAACAACGCACACCAAAATTCAATCCCACAGTCCTTTGTAATTGCTATTTGGAAAAGGGTCTATGCACACGCAACCTCATTCTCTACCATTCAAATAAACGTGTGTAGTTTTTTTTTATGAACTTCCTGTCATGATCATTTTTTACGGTGAAAATTAAATTCTGTGTTAAAATATAATAAGAAAGAGATCTGCAAGATGACTCACATTTCAGTACTTCGTCCGTAAAGGCAACTTTTTAAAAGCCCTATCAGACATGTTCTTCAGCAAACCGTCGACCATGCAAGACTACAAACTCCTTTAAAGGGACTGTTACGTCACCTGAAATACATTTAGGAGTATCCTTATATCTCTATTAACGACTGTTTACTGCACTTTTATTGACATAAATTCAAACAATGATGACTTGTGCAGATGTTCTCAGCTGCCCAGTAGAGTCTCACGAGTCAGTGGATACGGCATTAAACTCAACACAGGCCACTGCGGTCTTGTCTCAGAGGCATAGGGGTAGGTGGCGAGGGGCTGCAGCTCCCCAACCAAATATTCTTGTGAAAATTCGGGCAATATGCTGAGAATTTTTCGGGCACCTACTAAAAGAAAAATAATGCAATTACGTGGCTAACGGTAATCAATAGTTTAAAAAACTTCCTTGGTCATTAAAATAAAGTTCTGATTGGAATTTTACGAACACCTATAAATTCGGTATTAATTCAAAAAGTGTGTTTTTTAATGGTTAAACTTATATAATGATTATCAGTGGTGTATTTAGGAGGCAATGGGCCATGCCTCCCTCACTGATGCCGATCTTTTAGTACCTAAAATACGTAAATTTTTTAACACAAATTTTACTTTAATGGTAGCATATGTGGCACCAGATTGCAAGTAAGGACACCTTATTTTTCAAAAATTTTCAGAGGAGAGGGGGACACTTTTCCTCTTAAACCTCTTCCCCATGACGGCGATACATAATGCATGGCCCCAGCCCATGAGAGAAATTTTGGCTACGCCACTGATTATCATCATTATTATTGTAACGACTTCCCCTAAAATTGTAACCAATATAGAAGTTTAGTAACACGGTAAATGATTGTATGTAATTGGCTTACTGTGTGATAACCGACGCATGCCTATATGATATGTACATTAACATGTTGAACGCGCTTGGAGCGCCGAAATTTTTGGTTATATTTTTCGGGCAAGTCGTTACCAGGTTACCGCCCCCTCCCTCAAATCAACATGGACTCCTACGCCCATGCTCAGAGGTGTACTAAATATGTAGGTTTTGTATAAATTGTAAAAGGGTCTTGAAGTAAGCTTCTAAGGGAGCATTTTTGCTGTCTGACAGAGATTTGATGACCTTTAAAGTGATCTTGGACTCCACGCCAAAGAATTTTTCGAAAATTTAGTTATGATAAGTTGACAGGAACTTAATGCAGGCATGCTCTTTCGTTACACTTTTATGCAGTTCCTAATCGTGGCTCTCGAAACACTAGCAGATGCAGTTATCACATTCTCAACGCAAACTAATCCTGAAGCAAGCATACGTGTGACGTCATAACCTCATCAGTACTTTGTTTTTCTTTCAACTTTTACAACAAATTTCTCCTACAAAATTTAATGCTGTCGTTATGTGAATCCATAAGAGGCGTGGGAATTTTGTAAAGCTTAAATACCCTGTTGATGGGAAACTCATATCGCTTGGATTGAAAAACAAAGAAAATCATTGCCCATTGATATGCAGAGATGACGTCACTCCTGCTTGCTCTAGGTTTACTTTATGTTACGCATGGAGCAGTTTCGTCTGTTATAGCATGAGAACATTACGTTGGAACTGGATGAAAATTTCACCAAAATGCATGTAGGTGTAGATCATCTTTCACACATCAAAAACGATGTTTTGTTTAGGCCCTCTCTTTAATTTCAAAATTTGAAAAGTACCGTAACACAGAATGTACTTCTTGAACTTCAGAGTTACTTTTCTAGACCAATAACGTAAATTATAAAATGTAACGGCTGCTTCGAAGAGGCCTAACTTGACTCAAAGTTGCGAGTAATGGAATCGACCTCTCTAAATGTAAATTTGGAAGAAACTAGTAATGATATCAAACTCCTGACTAGTATTCACATAATATCCCTGAAAATTCCCAGGATGATACATGAGGCCTATTCGTCAAGTTTATTCCTTTCGTGATATCGTATTCATTACACACCATCAGGGGCGGGATTTGATGTTTGAAAGTGGAGGGGAAATCCGAGGCGGACTGCCAAACGACACCGAAGGCGCTACGGGAGTGTGAAACCCTCCCCTAAGGGCGTGGGGTTCAGGGGACGCCCAGGACTCCTGGTGGGGGTCCAGAGGCAAAGCCCCGGGAAGCTCTGGGTATGTACGAAATTGTAGGCATTAAAATGGTGCATTTTAGCTTTAAGTTCAAATGACACTGGGGCACTTAACAGACCACAAATATTACAGTTTGATTTTTTTCACATATATTGTAACTCCTTATGACTAACATTCTGCCGGGATCGAAAAGACAGATGGTTGAGGAGGGCAGGATGGATTATTTTGAGGGTTTACGGGGCTTTGGAACAATCCTTTTCAGAAGGGAGACCTAGTACTCAGAGCGGATGCGCGCAAAGTGCGATGAAAAATGTCATTTTTAGGCTTTTCAGCGATATGAGTAACAGAAAAGCTAAGAAAAGTATCCTCAAGGAGGGGAACTTGCCCTCCCCCCCCCCCCGCTTCTCTAAGCGCCTGTCCCATATTACGGTACCTAAAATGGCAATTTTCATTCCTTACAATTTGCATCTATACAATCTTTAAAAAGTCGGTAAATTTACACAGATCGATGTGATAAAAATTTTGCTTTCAAAAATTTCTGGGTGAGGGAAACTGTCCCTCCGCCGCGTACGATCATGGTATTAGATGTTACAGTGATAATGGAATAGTTGTACCAGGGAGTTGCAACTCCCGGTTTGTACCAAGCTATGGTAAGAGAGATGTTCTAAGGAAAGTAATCCCCAATCCCGAAACAATATTGAAAACGGGTGCGCGCGAAGCGCGCCGAATAAACAGCGTTGTTTGAGACATTTAGTTGTAGCCTATTGTTTTTCTTTATTTTTGAACGCAGTATTGTTCATCACATAAAAAATTCTCCTACTTTACGTAGGTGCCTATTCTTTCCATAGCAGGATATATGAATCTATATCCTGCTCTGTGATTCTTTCATTCATGATTCATTTTTGTCGATGGTCTGGGGCAAGTGCCCCATCAAGATTTTTATCACTGTGAAAAATAAGGTAGTGTCGACTTTGAAAGTGATGGAGTAGACGATACCTCAAAAATTAATGAAATATTTTATGGGTAGTTTTACGTGGACGTAGCCGGGCAGTTAAAGTGCCAGGGAAGTAATTTTCATTGGAGGCTGCATCTTGGGAAGTTGTGGCCGGCGATACCTTTAACCACGAGCGCAGGAGGTGCAAGGCCTAACACTGGGGACTGAGGGTCCTCCCCGAGAAAATTTTCTTAAATTTGACGGCTTCTTCGGTCATTCTGGACCATTTCTAGAGAAAATCCTGCTCCCCCAAGTGTAATTTAAAATGCTAATGAATATTTTTCTTATGATGATTGCAAATTTAAGGTAATAACGGTCAGTCAGTTTGATGAGGATGGTGGAAGTTGGTGGGAAAGTGAACAGCGGGAGGGGTAGCGAGGGTTTTGAAAATATATAGTACTCTACTCAAGTCGTCCTACAGGAAGTAATAGCGAAGCAATTCCACCAAAGTTATCCGACGCACAGCAGTACAGCAGTACTAATGAGACATCAGTTTATAGTAGGCTCACGCGAAGCTCGCAGAAAAACTTATCGAGAATGGCAATTCCCTATGGAGGGATTTCATGTCACGTCATGCGATTGAGATTGCCCAGCCGTGAAGGGCAAAACGCATATGCAGTAAACGTATTTACAGCACAGGCTCACGGCATAACCATAGATACTACAGTGACACCTGTAAATTCGCTTCCTGCCCGTGTTGACACATGTGACGCTTGCCCTTCAAAACCAAAGAGACAGGGGACCACATGACGTCGGTGAAGCCCCTCTATAGATGGTTAGGTTTTGGGATTTGTTTGCAAGGACCATGCTGCGTTTTGTGACTTACACTAGTACTCTCCTTATTTCAGAGCTTCAAGTGTCGATAGGGCGTAGGAGACGTTCAAGTCACGATAGGGCGTAGAAGACGCCCATGCTTTGAAAGAACTTTTACGGTGCCAGACAAAATTTTAAACTGTGTTAGTTAGCTTTCTCTGGGAGTGCGCACGAAGCGCGCTAGGGAAAATCTTCCTAACATTTTCATGGTATTTGGTATAAATGTTTTCCTTCATTTAATATTTCAAAATTTAATCTTAATAGGCTATCAAAAATTGTCTTATAAACTTTTTTGGTCTCGCTTCATTTCGCTCATTGGTTTTTACATTATTTTTGTTATTTTTAAGCTCTGGAAAAATAGTCCCTTCTATACACGCCATTGATTTTATTTTTTTTTAAATTTAATATTTAGATTAAGTAAGCCTTGACGCAGACATTGTCTTCCATAAGCCTGTAGTCTCACATCTAGGTACACCTTCATTTCAATAAATAAGCTTTACAACAAACGGTAGCAAAAAGTGAAGAATATTCGCTTCAAGAATGACATTTTAGGAAAAATATGGACTTTAACTCTGGAACGAGGTTTACAAAGCATCTCTAAATTAATGATGTACACTCTGAAGACATCTATTGGATAGGGACCCAGTCCAGAATCTTACCAAATATTTGACCATATTTGATTCGAAAGTAACTATATTTGGTTTAAAACTTAACACCTTCTGGTTAGGCTATACTTTTTGCCAACCCTATTCAAATAGTTGATAAGGTTCCTATTTATGTCACTACTGATTACATTCTTTGAAATGTAAATAAGCACGTTTTGAAAAAATAAAGCACTAGTGAACCTACGAGGAGGGGGCTGTCCGCCTCACATGGCACTTTTGGGGGCAGGAGCATGATTTTTGGTCAATTGCAATGAAAAAGATTGTTTCTTATACAGGAATGATGTGATCAAGGACCGGCAGGACGGCCTAAGCCCTAGCTTTGGTACTGTCAGAAACGATGAACTGACTTGTTACATAAAAAGACATCATGGCCAAGATTTGCCTTCATAGCAGGTGTCGAATATGTAGTCTATATTGATACTCAATATAGGTGCAGGAGTAATACACGTCCGCCGGGCGGGCAAAGCCAAGATACGACAAAGGCACACAGGCTTTCATTTACGATAGGTAGAGTTGCAAGATTCTACAGAGAAATATCAAATTTTTAAACAAACTTAGAACAAACAAGGGAAACCTTGAACAAGTTCCTGCTATTTGATCCTTTAATGAATGCCGAAAGCAGGATAATGTTGAGGATTACTTGGTGCTAATTGTCCTTATAAATTTCTAATTATCTTGATGAGAACATGAAACAGGACACTGTAATTATTACAGGCTTGTTACCAGGTTGTCTAAAACAAGGAGGATCGCTTTTCCATTTGAGCGGAAGACTCGCGGTAGTGGTTTTAACATTCAAATTCACTTATAAATTTGAGTACTACCCTAGGTTGGAGTATTTTCTCGTTTCGTTTCGTTTCATTTATTTTCCCAAGGGAGGTTAACTTGGATAATTTTGTGAAGAATTAATGGTGCTAAGATGCTAACTGGTGCAGCAGTTTGCAATATTTGAAGTGAATTTACAGTAAAGAAGAATCGAGCGTAAATCTCTGAAAGGGGCCTCTGGATACTATGCTATGTCATAGCAGGGATGAAAGGAGGGGGGGGGGGATTCTGTCGAGAAAGGAGGCAACGGCACTGAAAAGGGGATCATGGACCAGAATAATTATTTGTAGTCTAAACTGTAGCATCTCCAACACATCCATTTCATGGCAAATGGCCCTGGCACCTAGCTCTCAATTTTGTAAACCAATACATTGAATAAGTTACAGTATCCTTAACGCCACGCTTGCTAAGCTGTCCATCCTATTATTTTGAATTTTCATTTATCGGTATCGGTGAAATTTATCTAAAAGTCCAATACTTTGCAACCGATATTTCCTATGACACTTTAGTTTCCTGTGTCCCAATGTTTTACTTCATAAAATGAGAAAGATGGAATTGCACAATAACCCATGGGTTAGAGTGAAGTAGGCTCGTTTCTCAAATATCGGTACAGGACCGGCGCCGGGCGATACTGGGAATTGAAATATCAGATATCGGTATTAACGAGTACATGTAATATCGCCATAATACAAAGTCCAATCCAACGTTTGCCGTAGCATAAACATTTATCCAAGTACACGGACGTTTCGAAACACACAAAAACCACAAGCGCCACTGTTAGCTAACCATCACTTAATTTCTTCTGATTTTTTTTTAGTCTTTTAAGAATAGAGAAAAAGATGTATATGTGCACGCCTTAAGAATTTAAAGTATATTATAAAACTGCTTTAACCCCAAACTAGGCCAATCATTCTCAGTAGGATTATAACGGCAGTAAGCCATGCCCAGGGAATTTTTTAATGAAGTTATACAAAGTTATACAAGCATAAAAAGATAAGATCTGATGGCCATTCATGTTTTCGAGATTTTTCTTTAAGAAACGAGAATGATAAGAGGCAGATTTAAAGGTCACGGAAAGTCACCACAACCTATTTTTCAAAACAGCTAAATCTTACAAACCTTCTTTTATTCCTGTGATACAAGTATGCCTTCCTTGATATCTCAGAACAAAGATGGGGGTGATAGGATTTGAAAAATAAGAGCAAGCGAGGGAAAAAGTGAAATGTTAGCAGCAAAATCTTGTGAAAAAATGAAACATTAAACTATGCACCTTGGTACAAAAAAAGAATAGAGAAGGAGGGAACAAGTGGGGGAAAGGCATGACTGGGATAAATGCCCCATGCACCTCCCACCCCCCCCCCCCCGACGGAGCACCAAAAACAAATTACTTATCTTGCTCGAATTGAAATACTGAGAAAAGCAAATGTTTTCAAATGAGTTTAGTTAATCAATACAAAAATAGCTTCGTGAGTTTAACAAAGCGTTTCATGACTCACTAGCATAGATATGATATGTTAATTCAGTTGGAGTGGCTACGTCAGTCAGCTTTAAGCTAATGGGGAAAAATGGAAGATTTGACCGCACAGTTTACGTCACTTAAGATCTAAATATGGCCCTAGGTATGCCTTATGGACACCTGTCTCTCCCTTAAATAGCACATAAATAGTATCCATCAGTTCAACATCCAGATGGATCTCATATGTAAATGGCGAACACGGAGAGTAAAATCAAAACCCGGCTAACGGTACACATGCAGAATAGTTCTTAATTAACATGTAAGTGTAAGAGCTATGTCAATTTTGCTCTTGAATTTCAAAACCGTTACATTTATTAACCAGTAGCCCTTTCCCTCTGGTTTTAAAGTTCTGCCATCTTTCAGGCGCAATTTGCTCTGAGAATGGCGTAAATTTAAAATTTAAACAGGTATTTTCAAAAGGTGTAGTATAAGAGAGCCTTTGTGCTGCAGAAATTGTTCAGAAAAAAAAAAACGTTGCGCAACATGCGTCAAGTTAGCAAGCGCAACACATGCACAAGCTCTTTATGTCATCTTCAACATGGCTATGAAAATAATACATATCGGTAAAGTCAGGTGAAATGGGTTTAAAGGGGCCGTGAAGATAACTTTACAGGTACGTTACGTTTTGGAGCCGCGTTGCATTAAGGCAAAAGATAAAATACATCCCACACGCAAATTATACTTCACACCCGCTTTCATTGCAATGCTGAACGTACTTGCGCACTGCTGACGTACTAACGGAATGTGTGTGAATGTTTAAGCACAAGAATGCCCTCCGAGGTACCGACATTTTGCATAAAAGCAACCTTAAAAGAAAAAAATCAAAGGGAAGCCGTGTTCTCTTCCCTTGCACACAGCTATGAAATTCAGAATAATTCAATACATGAAGAGAATTTCTAAACATATTGAACAGTTAAAGGCCCGCCAAATATAGCACTAATTTGCATCTAAGCAACCTTACAGTAACAAATATTTTTCATAACAAAGGGGTGTTTCCCCCTCCTCACAAACCCATCCCCCAAATAAGATAAATACTACATAAGGGGAATTTTTCAATATGTAAGTGCAAATGTTTGCAAAAAATAGCAACGTTATATCTTACATCAACAAAAAACTCTGAAATTTTATCCCACCCCAAGACGGTATCCTTAAATGGGGTGACATAGGAATGATCCTGTCTGGTGCAACCTATCCTAGGTACGCCACTAATGCAAGCCCGTAGCCTGGGCAGTGGACGAAACCACCTGAAAAATTTTTGCCAAGAAGATAAAAATTACCATTACCTGAATGCATTTTACTGTATCTCCCCCCCCCCACTGAAAAAATTTCGACCCCACTGGAAGCTATCTCGTTCCCCTTCACTACCTTCTGTGGCTACGGGCCTATGCTAATTTAACGGTATTTGCACATAACAGGACCGTTAACACAATTTTTTTACAATGGAGGTACCCCAATCGTGACTTCACTGAAAATGCTTATTTTATTCTACCAGCAAGAAAGCAAGACGAGTAAGTAAAGAATATTTACATTTGCTCAACAGGAGAAGGCAGTTGGGAGGTACACACGTCAGCACGTACTGTACCGAGAGACAGCTGATGAGGGGAACGAGTATCACAAATAGAGTACACAAACATTTATTTTACGGGCAATTTAGCAGAGTTTGCCGGATTTTTGGAAATAATCCGAACAACATGGAAAAAACCGGCAATACTGTAAAGAGTGTCAAGAAAGTAAACCAGGAAAGTTGCCCACTATATATTACGGATACCAGGGCTTGGTTTAAAATCGGAGTACCTCTGTCCATCAACATTTCGCTCCTTTTCTCTGGCTTCAAGGTGAGGCTGTCCTATCAAATCAGCAAATGTTGAAAATTATTTAGCAACTCCTTCAGATTGGGTAGGTTATGCACGATCACTGTCAAAAACGTTGCTCTTCTATGAAACCTATACGCGAAAGAAAAAGCTGGCATAGGAGTATCAAAAAAGTGGCTATAACAGTAACTCCCTGCATTAACGAAAACAAATCAGAATTTCTCGGTCTTTTGGCAAAGATCATTTGTATCAAGGGCGGCGATTTGTGTTGCACATCCGGGGAAGTGGATGGGAGACCTCAAAATGATTTATGTGTACACATATACGTATATGTATGTATGTATGTATATATATATATATATATATACCTACAAGTATAGGTATACGCATATGTATACGTAGATGTATAAATACATGTGTATGTATACGTAAATGTATATGGAAATGTTATTATAATTCATGTTATGTTGGCAACGAAAAGTGCTCATTAGAGGTGCCGAAAGAGCTCAAATCTTCCTTTTTCATATAGTGGCAAATAGAAATATTTGGGGCGCGTTCAGAAGTAAACAAAAACATTCAGGCAATGATATAGATAAAGGGTATTAATAGTTTAAAAAACTTCATTGCTAATTAATATAAAGTTCTGATTTGAATTGCACCAGCACCTATATATTCGGTATTAATTCATCAGTGTGTTTTTTAATGGTTGAACCTATATTATGATTATCAGTGGTGTTTTTGCCATGCCCCATCCTCACTGATGCTGATTTTTTTCTACCTAAAATACGTAGATTTTTTTTAACACAAATTTTACTTCAAAGGTAGCATATGTGGCACCAGATTGCATGTAAGGACACCTAATTTTTCAAAAATTTTCAAAGGGGACAGTTCTCCCCTTAGACCTCTGCCCCAGGCCGGCGATCACCCAACATAATGCATTCCTCCACCCCCATGAGAGAACTTCCAAAAAATTATAATCAATATGGAAGGGTAGTAACTCGGTAAATGATTGTATGTAATTGGCATTGGGTTTGATAACCGATGCATGCCTATATCATATGTAGATTAACATGCTGAAAAGCGCCTGGAGTGCGCGGAAATTTTTGGTTATATTTTTCGGGCAAGTCGTTACAGAACCCACCCATCCCCCCCCCGCCCCCCCCCTAGTCCTTAGGCTGAGGGGGTCCCCGTGTGCCTGAGAGGTCCCAGAAGTTTCTCTTCATATTATTGAAGTACACCATGTGGCACATCAAAAAAGTTTGGGTAGACTTTTGGTAACCCGGCAATAATCGAGAAAATGACGTCATAAGCCACGCCCATTGACGCTCTATTGGAACCAAAATTTAGGGGTAGGGGAAACATAAATCACTGTATCTTTAGAAGTGTAAGTCACAGAACAACAAAATACCCCTTAACATGTTTGTATTTAAGTACTCTATTCATTCAAATAATCACTTTGCAAATTAGTATGTTAATGAGGTCACCAAAGGTCAAAAGATCACGAAAATCGGGTACAAGTGAAAATTTGACCGTTGCTCCAAAATAACCTGTCAAATCATGGATTCATTTATTTTGATACTTGTGATGCATGGAAATGTTAGAAAAGATGCTACTAATTGTTTTGATATGCATTTCAGGTCGTTTAATACCTAACAACATATCATAATATCAACTGAAAACTTCCATCAATCTAGAAATTGGGTATTGTGCACTCAAGCATATGGTATGCTGTGCATGCAGTGTAGTACCCACAAATACATTAGTTGAGCAATATTTGACAATGTTTTTATGCTTTCCATACAGAAGAGAAGTTTCTTAATGGTCAGTTTGTTTTATTTACCCTTACTGGGCCTTTGGAATGTAGCTGGACAGCTCATGAACTGTTCATCCCCCCCCCCCCCCAAATAAATTACGACAGTAAAAATGTACGTACGTCGGCCTGGCCAAGGCTGGTCCTAGGCACTTCGAGGGTCATACTGTATGAATAATATATATATATATTTCCAGGGTACGTTTCTGCGTGCCCTGTGACGTCCAACGGTGCATGCACGCGGCACTCATACACCACATCAATATAGTACTATAGCCAAACCAATATCGATAGTTGATCGACCGCTCGCCGACATTCATCAATCAAATGTCACAGTATTGATGCATCATACAATGAAATGATCCAGCTGTGCATGTAGAAAATGTTCACTGAGCTAAATCTTTTTTAACAGTTGATCATAATGGCCACTAATGGTCATAAATTAGTCAACTTTTACCCACACAGAAACCACACTTATGCCTTGTGCACAGCAGGATCGTTTTGGGCAAGATTTAGGACCTAATTTTAAACACAATGGTGAACTTGTGAAAACTGAGAACAGATTTCATACACAAAAATTGTTCATTATGTAGTAATGTATTGATATCAAATTTACCCCTTCCTTTTTCACGCATTTCCTCCACTAATTTTGCCTCAAAACAACCTTTTTCTTGATTCATATATATATATATATATATATATCATATATATATATATATATCATATGTAATTTTGAGGCCTTTGACCTGGGGAGTAGCCAGGAATTTGTCAAGGGGGCGAAGCCCATAAACAGTCTCAACGCTCCGCGCCACCATGAGTTGACGCTAAGCACAAGAAAATTTTGACCCAAAATGCCTCCCAGATCGCTGGGAATGGCACTTCCCAGGCCTATTTACCTCATATAAATAGGGGAAACACTAGCAATATTGTAAAAATAAACATTAAAAAATACCAAAAATATACTCAAGGGGGCAGCCGCCCCCTTCGCTACGCGCCTACTTTTGACAAATTGAAGACGCTGTGAGCAGTGGCGCCGGATTTTTTTTTTGAAAATGATCCCCAAAGGCGTTTAAGCTATAGATTTCTGAAGGAGGTAGGTTGAGGTGTGTTTTCGACTGAGTGATGGATCTACAACCATTTTCTATCACAAATGGTTCTCAAACTATCAGAATTATCGCAAATCCTTCGCAAACTATCGAAAACTTTCGCGCGCTCCGCGCCCTTCAAACCTTACCTCAATTTTGTCCTTATTATCAATAATTTCCAGTTGCAAAAAATATCCCCAAATTTTGCCTCTAGCCGTTTTAGTGTGTAAATTGCCTATGGAACGACTTAGGCAAGTCGAAACTTTATGCCAACAAAGATGGCGGACGGTGGCGACAATATTTGCTCGTCTATGATTGGTCTATTTTTGTATGACGTCAGTGGTCGTACGTCACAAAAATTCTCGGCGCATTGCAGTGTGGGAGAAAACAGTCTCGCTCACTATTTATGAGTCTCGCAAAATAAAAATACTAAAAGAATTAATAAAAAAATACTTCCCTTCGTTCATTCAAAAAAGTAAGGGTATATTTCAGCTTTTCACATTTTTGTCTTTCGTTTGAGTATAATTGATAACGCAGTTCAGGACGTCTTCTTTCTACAATACTTCCAATCCTCCAGTTATTAGCGAAGTTCATATGGATGGGGACATATTGCAATTCTGGTAATTTTTACATTCCTTTTGTGATGCAAAGCATCATCTCCTCTTAAAAACAAAGGAAGTTGTGTGGTGCCACCCATCAGAATAAGACATTAAAAGCATCTTTTGGTAGAGACTTAAACTAAAAGACAGACACTTATCTCGATTAAAACGAGGACTTCAAGGCTAGGTCAAAGTTTAATCTCTCCCATTAGGCTGTGCTGCATTCATTTACAGCCGTGAGAGAATTCGAAACAAATTTGACATTTTCACACCTATTTGCAAGGACTGAAGTCTAAGACCAAAATAGAATAATCGTTTCTTCAATTGACAAGCGTGGCAACATTTTAATGGCTAATATGAGGTACAAGCAAGGTTCCACACTATGCTTAAAAATATACAGAAAAATCATGCCTTAAAATTGTATGGCATGTTTCAGTTGATATTATGATATCAACTGATCAAGGGGTGACTTAAGGACTAAACAAGCGTGTTTCAGAATGTTTTTTCGTCTTAAGTGTATTAACAATCACCATCTATACCAGTAATGGCTGCGCGCGAAGCGCTCGGTAATTTTTTTTGAATATGTATAAAGGCCAATAAGTATTTTCAACCTTCCACATGCTACAAATTAGACTGAAAGATCCCGTAGGCCCTTACAAAGTTTTGAAAACTGTGTAAGGGCAGATAAGTACTTGCAACCTTCCCCATCATGCCACAAATAAGATTGAAAGATCAAAGATCCCATATTGATGCGAAGTCTAAACAGAGGTTGGAACTTCTGTTTTTCGGAAAAGTGTTGTGATCAGAATAGTTGCATGTGTTATAACCTTAATAATGGTCATGAGATGAAGTGAAAACCGTGACGAATGCGTGCGAAGCGTGCCGAAATTTTTCATTAAATGAGATAACCATGACAAAACCTGCATTCATGCTCTGCATCGAGACACTTTCATTTTCCCAACAAACCTATTTGCCAATCAAAAAGCCAGTCTTTTACCTGAGAATTCATAAACAGCTTTCGACTTCTTCTGTTGCTGTGCTTCTGCAGGAGTTGCAACTGGAAATTATTGATAATAAGGACAAAATTGAGGTAAGGTTTGAAGGGCGCGGAGCGCGCGAAAGTTTTCGATAGTTTGCGAAGGATTTGCGATAATTCTGATAGTTTGAGAACCATTTGTGATAGAAAATGGTTGTAGATCCATCACTCAGTCGAAAACACACCTCAACCTACCTCCTTCAGAAATCTATAGCTTAAACGCCTTTGGGGATCATTTTCAAAAAAATTTCCGGCGCCACTGCTCACAGCGTCTTCAATTTGTCAAAAGTAGGCGCGTAGCGAAGGGGGCGGCTGCCCCCTTGAGTATATTTTTGGTATTTTTTAATGTTTATTTTTACAATATTGCTAGTGTTTCCCCTATTTATATGAGGTAAATAGGCCTGGGAAGTGCCATTCCCAGCGATCTGGGAGGCATTTTGGGTCAAAAGGCCTCAAAATTACATATGAGATATATATATATATATATATATATATATATATATATATATATGAATCAAGAAAAAGGTTGTTTTGAGGCAAAATTAGTGGAGGAAATGCGTGAAAAAGGAAGGGGTAAATTTGATATCAATACATTACTACATAATGAACAATTTTTGTGTATGAAATCTGTTCTCAGTTTTCACAAGTTCACCATTGTGTTTAAAATTAGGTCCTAAATCTTGCCCAAAACGATCCTACTGTGCACAAGGCATAAGTGTGGTTTCTGTGTGGGTAAAAGTTGACTAATTTATGACCATTAGTGGCCATTATGATCAACTGTTAAAAAAGATTTAGCTCAGTGAACATTTTCTACATGCACAGCTGGATCATTTCATTGTATGATGCATCAATACTGTGACATTTGATTAATGAATGTCGGCGAGCGGTCGATCAACTATCGATATTGGTTTGGCTATAGTACTATATTGATGTGGTGTATGAGTGCCGCGTGCATGCACCGTTGGACGTCACAGGGCACGCAGAAACGTACCCTGGAAATATATATATATTATTCATACAGTATGACCCTCGAAGTGCCTAGGACCAGCCTTGGCCAGGCCGACGTACGTACATTTTTACTGTCGTAATTTATTTGGGGGGGGGGGGATGAACAGTTCATGAGCTGTCCAGCTACATTCCAAAGGCCCAGTAAGGGTAAATAAAACAAACTGACCATTAAGAAACTTCTCTTCTGTATGGAAAGCATAAAAACATTGTCAAATATTGCTCAACTAATGTATTTGTGGGTACTACACTGCATGCACAGCATACTATATGCTTGAGTGCAAAATACCCAATTTCTAGATTAATGGAATTTTTCAGTTGATATTATGATATGTTGTTAGGCATTAAATGACCTGAAATGCATATTAAAACAATTAGTAGCATCTTTTCTAACATTTCCATGCATCACAAATATCAAAATAAATGAATCCATGATTTGACAGGTTATTTTGGAGCAACGGTCAAATTTTCACTTGTACCCGATTTTCGTGATCTTTTGACCTTTGGTGACCTCATTAACATACTAATTTGCAAAATGATTGTTCGAATGAATAGAGTTCTTAAATACAAACATGTTAAGGGGTATTTTGTTGTTCTGTGACTTACACTTCTAAAGATACAGTGATTTATGTTTCCCCTACCCCTAAATTTTGGTTCCAATAGAGCGTCAATGGGCGTGGCTTATGACGTCATTTTCTCGATTATTGCCGGGTTACCAAAAGTCTACCCAAACTTTTTTGATGTGCCACATGGTGTACTTCAATAATATGAAGAGGAACTTCTGGGACCTCTCATGCACACGGGGACCCCCTCAGCCTAAGGACTACCCCCCCCCCCCCCAAATCAACTTGGGCTCCTACGCCCATGAGTACAAGTAAGAGTATTTTGACATTCGAGTACGAGTACCGACTGACGAGTATAAGTACTTCAACATTCGAGGTAAGATCACGGCTTCGAGTACAAGAAAAAAGAACTCAACTACTCGACTACCGAGTACTTTTCGAGCTCTACAACATTGCGATTTCCTACGTTCACTCTCTTGAGGATATAGCATGGGCTAGGCTATACGTTATGGAGTTATTATCTAATGTACGTATTCGATATTCTTACAACTATGCTTAAAACACTTATTGTCCGTATCATCTACGCACTACTTAGGCTACTAAAACTTCACCATGAATGAGTCTATTTTCAGTGGATGCATCCATAAAAATGGTTACACAGGAACTTTCACCGATCGGTTTATTTCAAATCCGTGACTTCGGAGCAGCACATGATTTATAATACTTAAACACGTAGAAGTGAAAATTAAAATCTTACGAAAACCTCAAGTACTTACTAATCATGGGCGTCAATCCTGGGGGACGGGGGGACACGTCCCCCCATATTTCGATGGGGGACACAATATCAAATGTCCCCCTCCCCCACATTTCGTTAAAGAGTATTGTGGCTCTATTTGACTGGCTTTTGAGCGACACGTTGATTTGTTTGCGATTGTTAGTGTCTCGATGCAGATTCTGAATTTTGTCAGATTTTGTCAGGGAAATCATATTTAATGAAAAAAAAAATCGGCGCGCATGCGTCACTGTTCGCACTTCTACTCATGACCTTTAAAAAGGTAATTATACATGGGACTATTCTGATCACAACACTTTCAGAAAACAAAGATACATCTCCAAACATATGTAGAGGGGCCTCGCATCAATACAAACAGCTCGACCTACCAAATCACGTTTCCATGCAGTCTCTCTGTGATGACTTTGGTAACTTTTATAAGCAGAAAATTGACAAGATCCAATCTGCTTTTACACATGTCTCTGATAATAAGCTAAGTAATAATCTCAATGGTTCTGACGTGAACCGCAATATCTTCAGCGCTACTAGCAAATTTGATTGTTTTTCTATCATTTCTGAATCTGACACTCACAAACTTGTGCTAAGCATGAAATCTAAATCATGTGGTTTGGATCCCATACCTGTAAGGCTTCTTAAGACTTGCATTGAGCCCCTACTACCTTTTTTAACTAACATTATCAATATGTCTCTAAGTACAGGTACCTTCCCTGTTAGCTTTAAACGTGCTCAAGTGAGACCCATCCTTAAGAAACAATCTCTTGACAAGAATTCTTGTGAGAATTACAGACCTATTTCAAACTTGCCTTTTTTGGCTAAATTATTGGAAAAAATTGTGTCCATTCAATTTCAGACCTACTTATCTCAAAACCAGCTATTTGAACCTCTTCAGTCCGCCTACAGATACGGGTGCAGTGTTGAGACGGCCTTAACCAAAGTGCAAAATGACATTCTTTCATCTCTTGATGATAAAAAGATTGTCATGATGTCACTTTTGGATCTCTCTGCCGCATTTGACACTGTCCACCATGGTATGCTGCTAGACAGGTTAATTTCTAGATACGGTGTAAATGGTTCTGCCCTTACCTGGTTCAAATCCTACTTGCGTGATCGATGTCAACGTGTTCACTTTAATGGGGTGCAAGGTTCTTCTTTCAGTCTTGAGTGTGGAGTCCCCCAGGGCTCAGTTTTGGGGCCCTTGTTGTTTTCTTTATACACTGCTCCTGTGGGTGATATCATCAGGGCATGTGGCATGAAATATCATATGTATGCTGATGATACACAGGTGTATATCCCTTGTTGTCCTTCTGATTCTGTGAGGTCCTGCGCGGCCCTTGAATCATGTCTCATGAAAGTTAGTGACTGGATGTTTTCCAACAGACTAAAATTAAATCATAGCAAAACTGAATTTATTATATTTAGAAGTAGACATGCTAATGTACCTGAAGATTTAAACCTTCATATTAGTGATGTGTAAATCACTCCCTCGGATCAGGTTCGTAATCTTGGTGTTATTTTCGATAATCACATGACTATGACCGCCCATGTTAAGAATGTTTGCTCTTCTGCTATGACTTGTGTTAGATATTTGGGTAAGATTCGCCCATACTTATCGAATGACGCTGCAAAATCGGTTGCCCATGCCTTGATTACATCCAAGGTTGATAATTGTAACTCGCTGTTGGCTGGTCTTCCTGTGTCTACTTTAAAGCCCATTCAAAGGGTTGTTAATATTACTGCTCGTGTTGTTTCCAGATGTCCAAAGCTTACCAATGTTACTACTTTGTTGAATTCTCTACACTGGCTCCCAGTTGAGTCTCGTATTCGGTTTAAAGTAATGTTGATATTGTATAAATCATTAAATGGTAATGCCCCCTACATCAAAGAACTGGTTCAACCGTACCAGACCAGACCTGGTCTAAGGTCAGCAAGCAAACAATTTCTAGTAGTACCTCGAACCTTTACTAGTTATGGTGATCGGTCTTTTGCTGTCTTTGCCTGTAAATCATATAATAACCTCCCACTTGAGATTCGTAATTCGCCAACGGTTAATTGCTTTAAGTCTAGACTAAAAACTTACTTATTTGGGTCACTTTAATTTAAGATTGTTTTTTGTAAAGCGCTTTGAGCCTTCGTTGGGAAAGCGCTATATAAATATCTTCAATGTATGTATGTGTATATGAGATCATTCAATTTTCTATGTAGTATGATGTCGAAGGTTGAGAGTACATTGTTGCCGACTTGCCGTTATACATTTTTCAAATTTTTTTATCGAGCGCTTCACACGAAGCCATTATCGGTATGATGGTAATTGTAATACACTTACAACGAAAAAGCCTTCTAAAACGCGCATGTTAGTCCTTGACACCTTTTGTAATACCTATCAGGGGCACCTATTTCTCCCTTTCGCCCATTCCCCATTGCTGGAAGCTGTTCGTCTGGATTTTCGTTCAAAATTAGTAAAAATAAGATAGATGTAAAGTGCTCGACGTCATACTCTATATATAATCATTTGGATGTCAGGCAATAAGCATTACGCCATTGCCCTATCTTGTATTAATGATTCAGACCTTCCAGGAGGCACTATGCAGGCATTTGCCAGCCTTACATGCCCTTTTATAATGCACAATGAAGGAAAGGAAAATCTTCGTAATAGACCAGGGAAGTTTCTGTTGACTCCACGCCGGTATTTTTACGTAAAAACTTGCCAGAATAGAAGGCAGTAAATTAACCAAAAGGGGGCTTCAGGAAATTTGTTGACAAAGTATTCTTCTCTTAGACAACATAATCCCTTCTTTCATCTAACCAAATATTAGAATTCACTAAATGATGAACATTTTCCAGCCATATACGATCAGCTCCAAACATATTCCAAAGATAGCACAATTTTGCAGCTAAGCAACCTTAAATTAAAAAAAACTTTCTCAAAGGGGAGGGTGTCCGTTTCCCTTAGACCCCCGGGACCGGATTTGAGCATGGGCCAGCAGGGCACGTGCCCAAGGGCCCCACAAACTAGGTTATCATATTTTTAGGGTCACTGGGAGACACCGTCCAGCTGAAATTTAATTATCCTCACACATGACCCACAAATGTTGTGCATTGCTGGGAGGGCGTGAAGAGAGATGAATTTGAAGGTGTGGGAATTGTTCTCAGATTGCTCCTAAATTAGTTAACTTTTAGTTTCATTGAGGAAGTTGGGGGAAAACTACATCGCTAAATATCTTTGAAAATGGCGAAAGCTGTGGCATATATATATTCAGAATGCCGTGGTCTTAGTTTTCAGACCCGTTGTTTGTATAATGAAAAAATTCAATATTAAATTTTGTATTCTTTATGAATTATCCTTATCGTGAAATTGTAGTCCTAATCGGTATAAACTTCCCCGACGAAGTTCAAATGTCTTTTATGAACAAACAAGACAGAAAATTTTCGCACGGCTCCTCGCGCAGTTAGCTGCACGGGTTAATAGTGCTAGGCGAGCATGGGGATACATGAACCCGTCTGGCCTTATTGGCCTACCGAGAAAAAAGTGAAAAGAATATACAAGCCTGTGATGTTTCATCCATACTCAGACAAATAAAGCCTGGGAAGTGCCAATTCTGGGGTTCTAGAAGGTTTTTTCATCCAAAATTTTCTGAATTAAGCGCTTCGCGCCAACTATCGGTGGCGTTCCGCTTTCGTACTGTTCTTCATTGCTTACGAAAGCCACATATGTGTCCCTCAGCCCAAACCCTAGATCCACGCCTAAGTTCTTATGCCAATTTGTCCGAGAGTTTACCCCACCCTATTCCTTTTTCGACAAATCTTAGTCACTCCGCCATCACACTTTGTTTTGCATCCTTTACTCAACATGACATCTGAACAAGGTCTGAAAATTCGGACATTCTTTCTGAAATAAAATCGTCCCAAACACCTTACGGTTACGTCCAGCTTAGTTTCAGTTACTTTCCTCACTTTCATTACGGTTCTAATACAAAGTAATTAATTCCAACAGCTAAAATACACCTAAATTGCACCTTGTTGGTTTTTTCTAAAAAAAAAATGAAAACCCCAAGCCACTACCCTGCATCAGTAGCCCTTGACAATCTAAAATCCCCCCCCCCTTCTCAGGAAAATCCTGGATTCGCCACTGCGATGATACATCATCTGGCTTTTAGCCTCAAATTGTTGAACATTTATGGTTTGTATGTAAGCGCCCAGCCGCTGAGAAGGTAGGTTTAAGTGTATAGTTCAATCCACCATATCTGCTCTTTTTTCAAAGACCCAAATGACTGTCCCACATAGGTTCGTACCCAGGGCCCCACATTGGTAAATCCGGCCATGGACCCACCAGGACGATACCTTTTATGTAGTGACAAAGGTAGGATCCTCACTGCTGTATGAAAACGCAGGGTGCGTAAAAGGGTGCAATTTACGCGGCCTCACTGCAGTCAGTAAAAAACATCCAACCAGTCGGCAAAATTAGAATTCACTAAATTATGGACGTTTCCTGCCATATACGATCAGCTCCAAAAATATCCCAAAGATAGCACCATATTCCATCCAAGCAACCTTAAATTAACAAGAATTTCTCCAAGGGAGGGGACACCGTAGACCCCTCCCCCAGCACGACACCTTTATGTAGTGACAAAGGAAGGATCCCCACCGCTGTATACAAAACGCAGAGTGCATAACAAAGTGCAATTTACACGCCGCCACTCTGTTGGAAAGACATACAGCCAGTCGTAATTTGGGACATTCACACACACCCCCAAGCATATTGCACTAGCTACGGACCTGGTTGGGGTCCATGATCTCTGACAATGATCCACGCTGGGGAGCGTGGGTCTCAGCGATTTTGGGACATGATGAAAATAATGTCTTGAAGTAATTCCGTGGACTCTGTGTATTTCAACTGGCAGATCATCTATGATGGTCATGTTAACTTTGGAATCCTAATTCTTATTAGAATAGGACAACGTCAGTCACGATAAGAGGGGAACAGGGAAGGGCCTATAGGAAAACACGCGCTCTTCAAAACGAAAGGGCTTGGTTTGTGCTAAGTCATATATCCCCCCCCCCCCACACACACACAGCACGTACTGACGCCCCTGTTACTAATTATACTTTTTGCAAAGTCCCCTCGACTCTTTGGCGAAGAGCCGAAGGACGAAAGCCAAACGTTACTCCCAAAGGAGTTCTGGTCCCCAAAGGAGCTACTACGTCCCCAAGGGACAACCAGACTTAACGTGACCAACCTCATGACCATCATACCTTTACCTCATGGGTCTCTCATTTGTGACCTCGTTCAAGACTGGCTGAAAAAAAAACAGACTATGTACACAGCATATCTTATCTTAAAGGCCGAGAAGCGATTATTCTTTAATTAGCGCCTGTTTTACGCGGGAAACCTTGGTGAATGGCAATTAGACCTGCGATAATTGTAATATGACGAAAAGTCAATGAGCTGGAGAAAAATACTTGAAAAACGGCAGTTTACTCAAAATGCTACTTTAACTTTGATGCGATACCACCGTATAATCTACCGTGAACAATGACGTTTGAATAACTAGATGGTCAAATTTCACGGAGAACATATTCTATAGTTAAAAGTCTGCCGGCTACCATTAACCTCTTGGAATATTTAATTTGCAAATTAGCCTTTGGACGTCAGTGCATTCTCCAACGAGACACGTGCACACATGGACTCATGTTTGAATGTCGTAGTATTGCATACAAATTAATTCAACCCACGTGGCTCTTTCAGACGCAAATTATTCAAGAGCTTAGCGACAGGGGTAAATGGAACGGAAAGGTAACACACGTCTACATTGTAATCGGACAGGTTGCGCATATAAAGTGAGTTCAATTAAGGTCATGGGATAATCTATTTCCTGTAAAAGGTGAAATAATTGGGTTTCTAATGCTTCCACTACTTCATTTAAACAGGGATTTGCCATGGCAACTCACTAATTTAAAGAAGATAGAAAAAGCCCAGAGGATGTTCGTCGTACCTGTCTGGAATATTCAGTCCCGCTGAAGGTCAATAAGTGAACGTATAGTTATGACTGAGGAAAGAAAGCAAAGCTGAAAGGGTGAATAACTGAACAGGGTAAGTAAAATCAAAGAGAGAAGAAAGGAATCCCTATAACCCTTCCCCAAAGAAGCCTAATTTGAAATTGTAGATTGTGACGTCATTTGGTCGTCATTTGATTCAGATCTTGTATGTTTCCACGTCTTTTTCGGCAAAGCTGTTGGGGTGGACCTTTGCAAACTGGGTGGCTATAAATATCATAGGCATAGGAAGCTGTGCTCGACTGGGGGGGGGGGAGGCTTAACGTTGTTTCAGACCGCCGTCTTTGGGGAGGGTCTATAGAGGAAGGGGAGCTTTGTGTCCTCCTCTTTGAATAATTTATGAATATTATTTGAGGGTTCTTAGATGCAATTTAGTACAAGATATTTGGCAAATTTTAAAGAAAATTACAGCAAAATGTTGACTTTTTTTTTTACAGAGGAAACAAATAAGGGGTGTTTTCGTCCTTGAATTGAGGTGGAGAATCCTCTTCCGCCCCACTACATTTACCCCCCCCCCTTCTCTTCCTACGCCTATGCCAAATATTGAGAATGCACTTTGCTCATATTTGTTGGATGAATATCCTGGAGGCATCGATCAATTCACGGCGTCTGCCTATAAAACTAGTCGTAAGGCGAAAGTGATCCCAAGGGTGTTCATACACGATCTATTATTTCAAGTTTCTTTTTGAACATGACATGGGCTTCCTGATCTGCACAAGCGTATATCGGGGACCTCGAAGTGTGTGTGTATGGGTGTGGGTGCGTGAGGGTGTGTGTGTGTGTAGGGGGCTGGCTGTAGCACTTTTAACGGAATTTGTAATGTATGTTTGCTCGGAAATAGCACATATTTTGCAATTAAATTTACACTGGAATTCACCGGTGTGTACATAATTCAGCGATAAATCGTTCTCACGTAATTCTTCAAAATATTTTAAGAAGAATGTGAACTTTATGTCAGCTTTCACAGGTTTTCCTAAGTGTACGTCTATACTCTCTTCAACATCTTTTATATGATTTGATTTCCAATTATTCGGATAAAAAAAACAAAACATATTATCTACACAACTTACATTTCTTTTATAGAAATAAGTTCTTTGTACCACTGTCACAAACTGGAACGTGCCACTTGTCATGCGTACAACTTTATCTGCACCAGTTTCCTTATAAAATATGTTTTTTTACCGTTACTCAAGCTGAGCATTCCATTTAATTTGTTTGTGCTTTTCTATTGTCAAGTTTTTGTTCTGTTCTACTTTCCCTGAATGGTAATTTCGGTATCTGAACATTTTGTTTGTTGATTTCATTCAGTGGGAATTAGTTCAAAATGCAATAATAAACCTATTTATCAATTCATCTCATATTACCTGGGGATGTATGAATAAAAGCACACGATTGTGCACAACAGGATTCTTTCAAATTGTTGAAACATATTAATGATAATTTCCGTAAAGGAAGCACTTAAAGGTGATCAGTCGTCTTGAAATATTCTTTGTGACGTCAGCCTTTTCTTGACATGTTTCAGCAGTCGTCACTGTTCAAGGATACACCGTACAAGCATGGTATAGCTAATCGGTAAGCAAGAAGAGACGGCTTGTAGCTGTATACCTACTAGCTATACCGATGTCATCATAGCTACTTTAAGTAGAACGTTTTCTGGGTTACTTTTTGCAAAAATCATTTAACCTTTAAAAATAGCCTAATAAATAGGTAAGAATAGACTGGCATTAACAAATAAAATATTTTTAAAAGACGTTTAACAGAATGTTTTCAGGTAAGACTACGTTTAAATTAAATTTTGACCCAAAATAACGTTTAGTGGTGACAAAGCTCCGTATTTTGACAGATGAAATGATTCTGTGGGAAGCTTCATAGAAATTTAATGATGAAATACCTATACGGTATTTCGACTTGACGATGGACGTAAGTTTGCGTGGCAATTCTGTTTAGCTTCCTCTGTACCAAGGGTCTCCTGCCCGTCCTTTTTTGAGGGGTAACGATGAACCGATTGAAAACTACATGGGAAAAGAATTTCCTGCTGGGGTATAGCAGGGGGGACCTCCTTTCGTATAGCCTGTGGAAAAGTTGCAGTTCAACAAAAGTTTTGTCTTCATGAGCACGTGTAAGGGACGTACAGTCAGTATCCTTCAAGAATATATATATATATATATATATATATATATATATATATATATATATATATATATATATATATATATATATATATATATATATATATATATATGTATATATATATATATGTATATATATATATATATAAATATATATATATATATATATATATATATATATATATATATATATATATATATATATATACATATATATATATATAACGCTAGATCAACCTGTTAGGCGAAATCGGTATACCGCCAATACAACTGACGAAGAAAAAAAAACAATAAAATACATAAGATTATATTTCCCCTTTAGGTTCTGAGATATATATGCACGTTATTTCAATGGCCCGTAAGTCCTTAGTGTTAACGGATACATGCACGTAAGTTGGTGTGCAGCTAAGCAATTGCATAAACATTATGTGGTAAATCGGACTTGAATTTGTAAATTCAAAATGGTACTGGTTTACACTTTTGAACTTTTTCGTTGTTTGTAACGAGTCGGTATGCCACAAGTTTCACCTGTGACAATTCCTACATGAAAATAATCCAACAAGTTTTCCTTCAAGCCATTCTGTCCTACGTTTAACAAGGAAACTCGACATAAAAACATGATTCCCTTTACAGAAAGTTAGCAGTAAGAAGCAGTGCATACTCAATGAAATTACGCAATAATTGCCTGCAGACATGAAATCGAAGCAGTCGGCGAGTGACCCGCTGAAAACTGATAACACCATCGTCTTCGACTTACAGCATGTCTACCATTATATGTTCGACGAATAAAACCACACAGTAGTAATTGCCTGTAATAATGGCCATGCAGTTGGTAGTCATTTCCGACTTTGCAAGTTGTATAGCGTTCGATGGCCATTTGGACAATTTGCCTGCTCGGTGAACGTGTATTGCTCCTGCACCTACATTGGCTCCACTTCTTAGAAAGTGTACAGTCCCCAAAAAGGTACAATCGACACCTGTTGTGAAGGTTATGGTACAACAGCGTCGTTGGCTTTTATCATAGGAAACGATGTATGGAGCTGTGGAGCAGTGCTGACTCATCAGTACTGACAGTATAGTTGCGTACACTGTGATCTGTGTGGTACGGTAGTCATTTCCGACTTTGCAATCCGTGGCCCCTCAAGTTTTTGCAACGTCCGTAAGAGCGGCTCCTAACTTTTTCCCTTTGGTAAATCATAAAGGGTCAAATTCCTCTTGGGGAAACACTTTAAGGTTTGCAAAAATTTCTAATTAATAGATATCGAAAAGATTCGTAACAATACTAAATAAACCAGGAAGGAGATCAAATTGAAATGGATTTACCGGTTGCATACCCTCACTCCCACAGGCTTGAATGGTAGAGTAGCTAATTACGTCCACAGCCAGTTGTTTTCAGCAAGTGAGCAAGGGAAGTTTATCTTTCCGAAACACACACACACAACACACACACACATATATCTATACTCCTTGACATCGTTATTAAAGGGAGAATGCAGTCACCCCAATAAAGAATTATATAGTAGACTATCCTATTTCCTGACTGGCTCTTGAGAATCATGTGACAGTATTTTTCTCACTCAATAGTAAAATTTACAAGGAGCAACTGCTTGGTTTACCTTGAATATGCAATATTTATATCCTAAAATATTATGAAAGATACTTGGAAGAGAAATAAGAAATTTGTGACATTCAGCTATTGTTTCAAAATAAGTCTGGCGACTGCTTTTCACCTTTAACCATACTGAGGAAGGTTTCTCAGTACCGATTTGTTTGTTAAGCCTAATTTCAAAAATCTCTTTCTCCGGTATGATTCATACCATAGTTAAATACCCTAGATAACTTAGCCTATAGACATGCACTTCTTATTAAATCTATTTGTTCAGAAGAAGAGGATTTGAAGAGAAACCTTACCAATTTTCAAAATAATCTCGGTGAACGGGGGTACCCCATTGTTAGGGTTAGTGATAAAATCAAAGAAGCTAATAAAGTGTCTCGTGACAATTTGCTTAATACACAGTCCGCTACTAAAAAGAAGTATTTTATATCTCCTCTCGTGGCCGCTCGTATTAACCTGCGCATGCCTCCTTTATCTAAGATTATTGAGAAACATTTTGCTTTTTTACAAATGTCGAAGACTTTTGAGGACACTATTCACGTCCCCTTGTAGTTATCTACAAACAACATCCTAACTTGAAGTCACTTCTTGTTAACTCTAAGATTACCAAGAATTTTAATTCGTTGAGTAAGGCTGTTTTAAAACACATTTTAATCGGCGTGTAACCTGTGCTGTTATTAAAGAAACCGGTTTGGTACAAAGCTTTCTACAGTTCAACTTTTTCACAATGTTACCTGTGATACGGTGGGAGTGGTTTATCTTCTTAATTGTTTTGATTGTAAAAACAGTATGTGGGAGGAACAGGAGGGGAGCTGAGGGTTAGACGGCGGGGACAACGGCAAGACATGCGTAAAGCTAGTACGCCTCTGGGTAAACATTTTCAATCTTGTAAGAACTTTGAGTTGATAGGAATGGAATAGCCATAGTTAACAATAGCAAGAAGACTCGTGAAGAAGTAGAGCTCAAGTGTTAATTTACTCCCTTTGGCCCTGTGGGCAGGAATGTAAAAGACATCAGCCATACTTCCTAAGGTAATCTTTGACTTTCCACCTGTATTCTTTCTTCGTACATGTTTCTTAGAATTTGTATTTCAGTGTACATTTTTATGTGACCAAGAAAAGCTTACATTTTCGAACCGTGCGGACCGTCACCATAGGCATAGGAGGCGGGGGCTGGGAGATGCAGCCTCCAACTAAATATTTTTGTGAAAATTCGGGCAATGTGCTGAGAATTTTTCGGGCACTTACTCAATGAAAACTTATACAATGATGTAGCGAAAGGTGATCATTAGTTTAAAAAATTTCCTAGGTAATTAAAATAAAGTTCTGATTTGAATTGCACCAGTACCTATATACGGTATTAATTCACCAGTGCGTTTTTAATGGTTAAACTTATATTATGGTTTTCAGTGGTGTATTTAAGGGGCGATTGGGCCATATGGTTCCCCGATGATCCCGTTTTTTAGTACCTAAAATACGTAGATTTTTTAACACAAATTTTACTTCAAAAGGTAGCGTATATGTGGCACCAGATTGCATGTAAGAACACCAAATATTTCAAAAAGGGGTTGGGAGAGGTGGGACACCGCCTCCCTTTAACCATTCCCCAAGGCCGGTGATAATACAACATATGCATTCCCCTGACCCCATGAGTGATATCCTGGCAACTTAATTTACTATTACTACTACTACTACTACTACTACTACTACTACTACTACTACTACTACTACTACTACTACTACTACTACTACTACTACTACTACTACTACTACTACTACTACTACTACTACTACTACTACTACTACTACTACTACTACTACTACTACTACTACTACTACTACTACTACTACTACTACTACTACTACTACTACTACTACTACTACTACTACTACTACTACTACTACTACTACTACTACTACTACTACTACTACTACTACTACTACTACTACTACTACTACTACTACTACTACTACTACTACTACTACTACTACTACTACTACTACTACTACTACTACTACTACTACTACTACTACTACTACTACTACTACTACTACTACTACTACTACTACTACTACTACTACTACTACTACTACTACTACTACTACTACTACTACTACTACTACTACTACTACTACTATTATTATTATTATTATTATTATTATTATTATTATTATTATTATTATTATTATTATTATTATTATTATTATTATTATTATTATTATTATTATTTACCCACCAAAATTATAAACAGTATTGAAGGGTAATAACACGGCAAATGATTGTATATAATTGGCATGCATTGTGATAAACCGATGTATGCCTATATCATATGTATATGAACATGTTGAACACGCTTGGAGCGCGCGAAAATATTTGGTTATATTTTTCGGGCAAGTCGTTACAGTCCCCTCCCCCAATCAACTTGGGTTCCTACGCCCATGTGCGGACCAGTATGCTCATTTTACCTTTTTACGATTTAACCATGAGTTTTATCATTTTATTGCATTGAAGATTTTAATGATCCAGCTTACAAACGTGTTTTAATAAATAATTTAATAAACTTTGTATGGATTGTCCTTAATATGTCGTGCGTCTGGTGGCTTCTTATTTTCATCTTTATATATCTATATATATATATATATATATATATATATATATATATATATATATATATATATATATATATATACATATATATATATATATATATATATATATATATATATATATATATATATATATATATATATATATATATATATATATATATATATATATATATATATATATAATTCAGAATTCCACGGGAGTCAGACAAACAACGTAGATGGCCATATACTGAGACTGTTTTGAGCCTCAACAATGTAGTAGCAAACCTTACATCGAAACATTCGGTCGCTATCTCTCGTGAAAATGATACCTTGTAAATTAAGTGGTCGATTCGTGACATTGAGCAAACTTATGATTCCGTGGGGATGTGTGAGGACCTGAAAGGGAACAAATCTTAACTAACACAAATTTTTCAGAGATACGACGTATATGTGTGCAGAAAGAGACATCCTATAACGAATTTACATAATGTAACAAGGATCAATAGACCAAAAGTGTCTCGCTGCATTACCTCAAAATGGATGCGGGGCCACGGTAATTTGAAGCCGGTGACTTTTTTTTGTTAACAAAATTTGAAGAATATTCACCATACTTCTTGACATACTGAATGTTATAAACAGTTGATGCATGGTTCTTCATGGAAATTCATGAGAAGTTGTTCTCCTTAAAATGATCAATTGTTGTTCTCGTAGTTTTATCTGTTTAATTAAAGCAGTGATCTCGGAGACAATTAATAGACGTAAAACCAAAACAGAAATATATTTCAGAGCATCTTGTATTTCCAACAGCCTTAAGCTATGGCGTTGGTATGATAAACCCCACTTACACAATAGAATGGTAGGGTCTGAAAAACAGCGTTTTAGTGAAGTCAGTACAGTATCTTTTAATGGTCCATACTGATAAATTATAGTGTCGTTTGTATATTAATAAAGCTTTTTAATGGGACGAAGACAAAAAATGCACCCAAATAATCCAAATAAGATTGTCCATTATCCACACACACCTCTTAAAAGTTAAAACAGCCTAAAATGTGATAAATTACGCTCATGTGGAGTAATGTTTTCATTTATGTTTTTTTTAGCATGATAAGGTGTTTAGAGAAACGAGGTAGTGGCTTACCATACCTGTTCCCTAGTTCAGTAATCCTCCATGTACCAGTCTTAGCCCTCCAGTCACCATGTGGGTCCTGAAAAGAGATAGCGGTAAACTAAATTAGCATACGGCTGTAACGGTACCTTAGCAGAACCTACACGTAGGTCGACGCGAGCCTAGGAAATGTATCCTAGTGGCTACCAAGTACATAAGTACTATGGCAGCAATGATTAAGCCAGCACTGCCAATGATAGGTAAACAAGCTATGGAAAAGCTATAGTAGTGGGAAGTTGTGCTGCGATATAAGTAGGTAGTAGTAAGTAATAAGAGCAGCAATAAATTAAAGACTGGTAACATGGGTAATGCGCCTGCTGACAAATATAGTAAAGGCAGGGAAAGATGCTACCAGAGATGTTGCCTAAAGCAAGACTGTAAGACGCTATATAAAATGAGAGTGGTGGGTTCGTTAAATCAGGCGATCTCAGTGCCGCCAGGCTCGGTCTACGCCTAGGTGTAAGCTCGAAACAGCTTCTAAAAGTGATGTAGTAAAGTACCCTAAATTGAGTTGGCTGTGACTGAGCCAAATTCCACACGCGATATACTTCAGGAGTTATTACTAGTGCATCTAACTACCAGCTAGGGATAGATATGCTAACTAAAAAAGTGAGCGCGGGCTAGGTGTTCAAACAGGCACATTGCCATGACTATAAAAGAAGATCAGTAAATGGTGAACTAATAAATGTAAGCTAAGTACAGTAAAGTTTCTGTACCTGTAATATCCTCAGTCTCAGCTGGCACTGTAGAGCTAGGTCCTTGCTAGGCGTGAGTCCAGAGCTGCAATGAGGTGAGCTTGCAGCTTGCTGCTAAACTGGACACACTGCTCACTAGCACATGTCGCATGAGGACCTAATTAACATTTCTACAGGTGCTGCATCCTATCCACAATTGTTCATAACTTCCATTGTTATAGTGGCTAGAAGCTTCTATTGTGTGTGGAAGCTTTAGACTCTTTTCCCAATAGGAATTACAAAGGATTGTGGGATAGAATTTTGGTGGGCATCATTTTTTGCCATCATTTGCATCATTTTTGACAACAACATCGCCTCCCAGAACTCTATCCCACAATCCATTGCAATTGCTATTTGGCAAAGGGTCTATTGGGTGGAATGTAGAGGGGGAGTGCATCACAAATGAGGTCACTACAGGTGTTCCTCATCATAGAGTAGGATATAGGAACTAGAGTGCTTGCTGCCCGATACAGCTGTGTTTGCATGGGGACTCGGCCGCCATACAGTTTGTACACGCATGCTCGCACACAGCATAGCTAAGTTCTTGCCTCCACCTATAAAGGTAGATCAGTGTTGTAGACAGGACCCCATGCAATCACAGCGGATTTACGTACGCGGTATTAGGAGTGCGCACTCTATTCCTATATCCTACTAGATGTTCATAATGTCTGTTGTAGCTATAGAGGTTCTTCACGTCAGTGGCGCCGCCAGGATTCGGTGATTGGGGGGGCATAACAGATGATGTAACAATGCCACCTCAGTTTTCCCCCAAGTGTGCTTAAATTGTACCATTTTGTGCGCGCCTGCGATTGTACACAGCAATGTGGAGTCCTTTTTGGCACTACATAAAGGTGCCGTCCTGGGGGAGGGGGTGCCCCCTCCCCTTTGAGAAATTTTTGTTAATTTAAGGTTGCCTAGATGCAAAATGGTGCTATCTTTGGAGTATTTTTAGAAGTGATCTTATATGATTGGAAAATATCCTTATTTAGTGAATTCTAATTTTTGGTTAGGAGAAATAAGAGAGAGTGCGTCCCTGCGATGGTGTACAGCAGTGTGGAATCCTTTTTGTCTCTACATAAAGGTATTATCCTGGGGAGGGGTCTAAGGGGAGGGGTGTCCCCTCCCCTTTGAGAAATTTTGGTAATTTAAAGTTGCTTTAAATACAAAATGGTGTTATCTTTAGGATATTTTTGGAACTGATCATACATGGCTGGAAATTATCCATAATTTAGTGAATTCTAATTTTTGGTTAGGTGAAAGAGGAGTGTGTTGTCTTAGAGAAGGGTATGTTGTCAACAAACCTCGCCAAGCCGCCTTTTTGGCTAGGCTTTAATGCCTTCTATTCAAGGAAAGTTTTTACGACAAAATACATGGGTGGAGTCCACAGAAACATTCTTGGACTATTACGAAAATTTTCCTTTGTCTCATTGTGCATTATAAAGGGTATCTAATACTGACAGACACCTGTATAGTGCCTCCTGGAAGCTCTGGATTAATTATATAAAATGGGGCACTGATTTGATATTACCTGACATCCAAATGGTACTATAGAGTATAATGCCAAGCACGATACAACAATGGTATTTTACTAAGTTTGAAAGAAAATCCAGACGAACATCTTCCATCAATGGGGAATGAGAGAGTATAGGTGCAGGGAAGTGATATTAAACCGGTTAGCGACTAAAAGGCGCGTTTCAGAATATTTTTTTCGTCGTAAGTGTATTAAAAATCACCATCTATACAGGTAGAGGCTGCGCGCGAAGCGCTGGGTAAAAAAAAATTGAAAAATGTATATCGGCAAATACGCACTTTCAACCTTCCACATCATGCTACAAATTAGACTGATAGATCCCATAGGCCCCTACAGATGCTGGGGATGTACTTCTGTTTTCGGGAGAGTGTTGTGATCAGAATAGTTGCATGTGTTTTAACCTTAATGATGGTCATGAGTTGGAGTGAAAACAATGATGAATGCGCGCGAAGCGCGCCGAAATTTTCATTAAATAAGATAACCATGACAAAACCTGCATTTATGCTCTGCATCGAGACATTTTCAATTCCCCAACAAACTTATTTGCATCACAAAGCCAGTCCGAGTTTACCTGAGAATTCGTAAACAGCTTTCAGCTTCTGTTGCTGTGCTTCTGTAGGAGTTGCTACCGGAAATTATTGATAATTAGAACAATATTGAGGTAAGGTTTGAAGCGCGCGGAGCGCGCGAAAATTTTGAAAGTTTGCGAAGGATTTGGAATAATTCTGATAGTTTGAGGACCATTTGTGATGGAAAATGGTTACAATAGATCCATCACTTGGTTGAAAACACACCTCACCCTACCCCATACAGAAATCTATAGCTTAAATGCCTTTTGGGATCATTTTAAAATTTTCAAAAAAATTCTGAAATCGATTGGGGGGGGGCACGCGCCCCCCATGCCCCCCCCCCCGTGCCGGCGAAACTGCTTCACGTGACGTTAAAATGGCTCGATCTTACCTGTACCGCCATTTTGGACGTCAAACTTAGTGCACGCACAAAACCTACACTGTGTTCACACAGTATAGGCTAAAACGTGAAATGTTTTGTCCCCTCTTTTCAAAGAATATTTTCTTAACTATTAGCAATCGATTATATTTACGTATAGGGATCGGCCTGCGTGTAGACTACATATGTGTTGGGTTTTAATGCTTAACAACAATCACAATAAAAATTAAAGCTTTATCATAATAACTTAGTCCCTCACAGGATATGATGGGAGCACTAAGTTCGGGCATTTAGTGAGTAGACTCCCGAGTTCAATATTTCTTCTGAACAATTTCAGAAATTTAAACCTAGCCTATCTAAATCCACGTCACGTTTGCATATTTTGTTGGAATTCGAAAAAAAATGTAGGACCTGTTTTTTTCCTTTACGATTTACGCAGCAACTCCCCCCATCATGAAGAAAACATTCTTTGAAAGGGACATGCTAACGCTTTGACTATACTTCCGTACACGGGGTGCATTTTGTGCGCCATAAATTATGTCCAAAATGGCTGACTTTGTTGTTTCACATGTGTTTGTGACATCAGTGAAGAATACCATCCATGACAGCCTTCACGACGGTAGACAATGATAAGATGTGTTACTATCGTACGTAAGCTGGTTCAGCTCTCTGGGTCCGTCTCAAGTAATACAAGTTACCTGTCTTCTCAGGTTTTGCTGCTATAAACCATACCACCCGAAATGTGAGGAAAAGAATAGCGGCGTCTCACCCGTCACAAATGACAGTATTCCCAGTCAGAGCTTAGCGTGTACTGACAGTTGCTACGGCAACAAGACGTGACGTAAATGTAAGAAACGAATTAACTTGGATTGGTTTAACCCGACATAACAAATTCCTCTTATGAATACACCCCGACATATGCAAACGAATTTCCTGAAAGACGGACCTGATGGGCATAGGCTTTGTCACTCAATATGCCATTAAGGTAAACAGATGAATGAAAACTCGATAATTAAATCATTCTAATCTTTTAGTCAAATCATACGCCTACCTTACTTTTAACTTTTTATCTATCGCATTTGCGGCACGAATCGAGATTCTGTGATTGTGCCTCCTGGAGTGATCTTCACTTAGTTTTCGTAGGACTTAATAACACTTTTTGTAAAATAGTAGTGCAAATGCATGGCCTAGGCCTATTTGATCAAGTTCACCTTACGCAGGGTAGGTCGCAAAATGTCTGTCGGAAAGGAAGCTGTTGAACGACGCCTTTAATGTTAAACGTGATTTGTAGTTATCCATGCACTCTAAGATGAAGCAGGTAAAGTCGTTACTGCCTGATGGCTTCTTGCCCTGTTGGCCAAGATCATGGGTACGGTAGTGTCCGTCATAGGCGTAAGAAGCGGGGGCTGGAGTTTAAAGTCCGCCAAGTCCAAATTGTTGTGGGGTGGAAGTATGCTCCCCACACAATTCAAGGTCAAAAACCCCTTATTTGTTCCCTGTGTGAAAAATGTCAAAAGTTTGAAGTAATTTTCCTTAAATTTACACAATATGCCGCCCCAAATTGCATCTAAGGACCCTCAAATGTCAAAAACTTCCCAAAGTGGCAGGGGAAAGCCCCTCCCCACAGACCCCTCCCTCACGGCGTTCCTAAAAAAATGTTCATCCCTCAGCTGAGAGAAGTTTCCTACGCCTATGGTATCTGTACCTTTTCAGCCAGGTTATGGAATGGAGACACCGCATGACAGACCCATAACAAAGATGTCCAAAGGTCGACAGGTTGGTCCGTCAATTCTAAGTTACCCTTCCGGGCCTGGACTTAGGTCCTTTGGGAAGCAAAACCCCGTCGGGGCAACGTTTTGGTTTCGCCCTTCGGCATCCAGTCTAACGGACTTTAAAAAAAGTTTAATAATATTTCGGGCTTCCAATTGATATGATACTTAAAGGCATCCTTTCAGTAGAGAGTGCGTAGAAAGCCTAACACGTTTTGTCGTCATATTGGTCTTCAACCATAAATTACAGTTAATATTTAATGATGGGTAATTCGACAAACGCCATTTCCTGTCAATTAAGGTTAAATTGGATATGCTTAATTACGGTTTCTTTAACACTTTTACGTAAGTTGCTTACTGTATTTTTTCTGTCAATATGTAGTCACGTTTAGTAATATAGAAGAGCAAAACAACTATTTTAGATATATGATCAAGCTACAATGTTCACAAGTGTACACGAAGAGACCAATCGATAGTGTTGTATGATAGCAGCCACATGCACATTACACGGAGTTCTATTGCGTACGGTGATAACGGTGAACTCCATATGAAAAACTTTCTGGATGTAGGGGAACTGGCGATCTCGTGCTGGGAGACTGGCCGGGGAACTGTAAAAACAACTCGAGTTTTCAAATAAAGACAAACTGTCGGACAGTCTTAATGTTTTCCTTTTTTACCTTTCCGTCTGCGAACTTGCCACGCAGTTCTTGTTAGCTGTACATCTAAAGAAGAAAATCATATTAAAGCGCTCAGGTTGTTTGCAAAGTTACTCCAAAACCGTATTTCGTTGTTGTGACAGTGCTGTAGTCTCCACTTTTCGATCCCGAGTCCGAGTCCTCACCTGCCGAATCCGAGTCACTGAGTGACGAGTCCATGTCCGAGTCCGAGTCACAGGGTCCTAGACCGAGTCCTAGTCCTAGTCCTCTTATGGAAAAGTGTACACTAAGATATAACAAATGATCAATTTTAAAACTGCCCGTTATTCAATCTTTTACTAATATCATCTTCACTAGACAGCACATATTGCAAAAACGTAGATACCACGTAGAGTTGTACAAGACCATAGGTGTAGTATGAGGGGGCAGGGGTTGTGATCACCCCACCCTTGAAAGTGCGGAGACGAACACCCCTTTTCGCCCGAACTCTCACATATATAGGTACCGGCGTAATTTATATTACCTGTAACATCCCAACCTGATATTTGTCAATCTGTTTACGATTTTCTCCCTGTACATTGCCCATAAAGAGCATTAATTATTAAAAATTTAAACAAAGGCGCGCTGTATTGTCTTCCTTTTCCCTCTTTGTACGAAAGAGGGCAGTGTTACTTTCATATATTGATGAAACCTTTAATGCAAGAGTATATGGGGTTCATATTGTTTCATATTGTTTATAGAAATCTTTTGCTGACCTATGCTGTAACTTTTGTTACTTTCTTGACACTTGAACCTCTTATAAACATGTAAATGAAATTTACAACTACTCAACTAAATTCTTCAGGGGTGCGAGGAGAACACCCTACCCGCAGGTCGTAAGTAGCCTGAGTCTGGAGAGCACATTGATTGATCTGTCACGCGAATTAGTTTCATCGAAGAACTAGAATGTTTGTACTTGCAGGCAAGAACAGATTGAAGAATTTGAAGATGTTATGAAACAAAGATAAAAAGCCCAAACACTTGCGCCACCTGATTTCTTGATCGAATAAATATTGAGTGAGGTACAAAAAGGGGCAAACGGCCCGCCATGCTTATTTCTGTTGTTCTGCTGCCAAATTTTCACACACAATTTGAATCACAGTGTTAGAAACGCATCTTCCAAGCAGGCAACAGACGGCCGTAAGATGTTTCTACCCATAGAACAGGATATTCTGCTTTATGTTTCTAACCCAGAGAGTTCATTTGCGCATGCGCAGTCAAAGCTGAGACGTACGTATACGAACGAATTTATGTGAGGGATCTGCGTGTTAGACATATACGGAGACTCTCGAAGGTGATATTGTGGCCTCAAAGACAGACTTAGTTTGCGTAACGGCGTTCAAGTCTGGAACTTTTCTGAGACGGATCACACTAAGTGTTTGACAACTAAAAAGAAAGTCAATAGAACTGCGTAACGACTTATCATCATCCTTCTGGATAAGGCCTATCAAAGCTTCAAATGGGTTGATTATTCATAATGGAACACGTTTAAGTTGGTGAACTCGGGAAATGGTCAAAATTTCCACTTTACAACATAGTCAAAACAAGAGGGCAATCCATGGAGTTGCAAATCTCACCCCCCCCCCCCTCAATTCTGTACATACCTTTTGGGTTAAAGAAATTTGATACTATTTCATAATGTAACATACTGTTATCTAAATTATGGGTAAAAACCAACTTTACCTCATTTAAACTTCGACCTCTTGATTTTCGACATATATATATATATATATATATATATATATATATATAATATATATATATATATATATATATATATCAAGAGGTTATATATATATATATATATATATATATATATATATATATATATATATATATATATGATGCCAACAATTAACCATGCCAACAGGTTTTGGCAAATGTGGCCTGTGACTACATTTTGACCTTTGACCCCAGCCTTAGCAACCAAAAAGCACTCTTTTAAAAATTATCTCATCAGTTCTAGCACATCATGTGGTTTAATTACTTTTTGTAACATACTGATAAGCAAATAATGGCAAAAACCCGATTTTCAGCAAATTTGACATTTGACCTATGGCGTAATTCGATTATGCAACCACGAGTTTTTTGGTCAGGTACCTACCCACAAAATTTGAACTTCATCAGACTTACGGTTTAGGAGGAGTTCGCGCCACACTTTTTTGTTGACACATGCACACACTCATAAACACCCAGACACAGCTAGCTTCACATTTCTGATGTTAGGTGAAGTACAGTACCTCATCTCCCTTATTCATTACATGTAGGGAGATGAAAAAATTAACTGCGTTGCAGATGAAGAATGCTGGGTATGTTCGTAGTGATCGTGTTCAAATGGAGAAGTATCACACTGAAAAAAATCATACGCAGCGGCGTAGGAAGATGTTTGACATTGGGGGAGGGGTGGGGGGGGGAAGACAAGATGCGATTTCTCGACCTTGAACCCCGACCCTTTCCACACTCCAACTTCATATTTACCCAAAGTAGTATATTTAAAGAAAAAGGAAACAACAACAAACATCATCAGTGGTGTACCTTAGATATTTTTTGGTGGCTCTGGAGGGCTAGGGATTTTGTTGGGGTTGGCTCTCGTTCACTATCTAAGCGGAGCGCCACCATAGGTTGGCGCGGAGCGTACCAAGAAAATTTGAGATTTTAATACATCCCAGATCGCCGGAAATGGCACTTGCCGGCCTTAATAGCAGCCATCAAGATGTGCATTTTTTGTAGAAAATTTGTGAAGGTTGATATGAATTTATTCTAAAACACATTAAGTTTGTCACAATCTATCCGAATTTATTCAAAATTATTCAGAGTGGAGTTATCCCCTTGGATTTCAGTGGATTAATTGGACTGGAGATTTTCCACAGCCAGTCTAGTATCAAGTTGAGTAGAGGTGGCCCCAGGATTTGCTCGAAAGGGGGGAGGGCAGCGACCCGAAGCTCCGACAGCCCCAGTGCCGTCGGGTATGGTTGTGGTGGAATTTGAAGAAAACCTGTGTAATAGACCATGTCATTCGGGGCATATATTCCATAAAATTTGTGTAAACTAGAAAAGCATGGTTCCGTAGTCTTTAAATGTTTTTCCCGGAATCTAAAGTGAAAAATTGCAAAGCGCGCGAAATTTTTGGTAGGTTTTCACAACACACATATGTAATCATTAAAAATAAAAAGAAGAAAGAAAATCTCTAGGGGTTGACAGGTTGTAGACCATATTGGAGATAATATACATTGTATCGAAACCATCCCGACTACCCGATGAAATACCGGTAGCCAAGCATTGCTCCGTGAATCCCTCACCAACTGAACGTACCGCATGACACACACAAGAGAATAGTAACTAGGCTTTGCGATATGAGATGAATTTTACGACCTAGTCTTCATACGAACCACTTTCTCTACATGTTACTTGGAAAGGTGGAAAGGACTTGCGCTATCTAGCTATGTAGAATGGAACTATTGACGAAACTAGGGTCGCTCTATAGCGCGCCGAAAATTTAGGGTTCAATTAGAGAAATTGTTCTCATAAGAGCAAAAAAACGGGTAAAACGAAACTGTAGACGTATCTTGATTGTGGATTGGGGGGGGCAAAATGACTTCCCCCCGTCAAAACACATTGGGGGCCATGGCCCCCTGGCTCCCCCGGTTCCTACGCCATTGATACGCCGAGCCACAAACGAAGGCACAAATTCATGTTACAGACCAAGCAAACCTAATATTTAGGCTTCGATTAGTGATGTCATAACTATTTTTATATCACCATTTAAGCAGGTGGGGTAAGAGGGAGGACAGGGGACATGGTGTCTCCTTCGGAGAATTTTCCAATTTCTTCAGGAGCCTTAGTCAAGACAGTGGTTACGATAGAAAGTAACACCCGATGGGGGTGATCAGTCGTCCCGACAGTTTACCTTTTGTTGCCTTCACGGAGTGTAACTCCTTCAATACGAACACACAAGTTTCAGTGCGCTTAGCGTGCTGTTAAGTTTCCTTGCTTTTCTTTTATAATTTGCTTTCATTTAGTAGATGGTAACTGGCCTTTCACCTTCAATAGTAACCTAGACATACTAAGTTATTTTACAGTTTTTTTTTTTTTTTTTGCCTTTTTTTTTTTATTAGGGATGGGAAATTCACCCCTCAGTCGCATCGTTGTTCTCGGAATGTGGTATGTCACAGTGCAAAACAAATTACCCCCTATCGAGCTGGACTTTGTTTTACTCGCCTTCAACAATACACATTTTTCAACATGTATTTCATTTGGGGGGGGGGGATATCCGCAGTTCCGCAGACATAATTATGAAAACGCTAAATCAGCAGTATACTGACAGAAAAAAGTATCAGTCGGGAACTATCAGAGCTGGTCGTCTCATCTCCGAAATAGTGTGTGTGTGTGTTTTCATTATTTCAAAAGATGTTTTGCTTTTTGTTTCACAAATGACGATGGTTTTCTTGACACTGAATTGGTACACTGTCGTGCCGCATGAACACACGTGGTAAATAAAACGTAAGGAAAGTAGTACCTTGTGTATCTTAGCTCCTTATAAGGTCAAAAATTTTCAAAGGGGGTGTACCCCTTTCCCCAAATTTAGCGAGTCAGTAGGGGGTCTCAAAAGTATGGGGCATGACCTTGACCCAAAATCTCATGCACGGCTGGGCGGGAAGAGGTCCCTGGAATAATTTGGAGACAAGGTCATCCGTGGTGTAACCTGAGGCATTTCCCCCGATTTTAACCCAGAAAATGTATGTTTCCGCCATGTTTTAAATCAGCTGCACTGCAAGCAATGTGATCGAACAAATGCGGACTTTTTCAATAGGTTCTGGAAAACAGTGGGGGACAATCCCCTCCATTTTCAAAGTGGAGGACATTTTCCCGCCCCCACCTGTTGGTGTCCACGTCCCAGGTGTCTCCCCATGAGCCTTCGACTCGTATGTCCAAATAATATTTGGTAGGAAAAGTTCACTACACCGGATTATACTACTTGTAAAGAAACATTTATTCACCTTCTCTGGAATTAAACTAAATTTCTAAAGCATGAAATATCAAAATGAACAATGTTCAGATGTACCGTACCTACAAGATCTGGGAAGTGTCAGGTGCCATTTTGGAGAATATTTCCTTGGTACGCTACGCGGTAACTCATGGTGGCTTTCCGCTTAGATAGTCTCAGAAACCCTTCAAAAGGCCAGGCTGCTAAACTTTGATTTCGCCCCCACTCCAAAATACCTTCCTACCTACGCACGGAAAAAGGTAAACACTATGTGACGATGGATTAGGTGCATAAAAGTGACAGAAAATTGCCGGTCTCGAGCCCGTTGTGTGGAATTTTTTTTAGCCGAGTCACGAGTCCAGAGTCAAGCCCGAATCCTACAACACTGTGTTTTCATGATCAATTTTTATTCATTTGCCTGTCTGTTGTCGGCCATCGTTTCAAGTGTGTAGGCCTATAATTAACGCATAGGCAACTGTGCCGATCTTATTGTTGAAAAGTGTACAGCCATCGGTTTCACCACTTCACCAACAATGACAGGCAATAGACATGGTGATCACGGTGAGAGCTCACGAATTCACCAGGAAAACCCGATATTATGCCGTATCACGGGTATGCAGCAAGTAGGGTGCACTATACAAACACGCACGCTCTCCACGTACGTGCCTCCGACATGATGCCGGCGCAAGCAAAATATGACGTCACGAGAAATAAGACATTGAGATGAAAGCAGTTTCCCTTCTAATTTTTTGTGTGGTGTAGGCTTACAAATTAGTGTTGCAGTTTCGACCACCGAGGTTGTAATATAAGCAAACACTGTTCGACGGATCTCTCAAGCCGAGGTCTTAAAAATAATGTAATATGTGTTCATTAACAAGCTCTTGACACATTTTGGTCACCAATTAGTAGGCCTACATTTGGTGAAAAAGGAATTCGATTTACTTCAAAGTTTTCTGAGAATGAAGAATCGAAGAGAACGACGTGCTTTCTCTCATGTAACTTTGTAAACGTTTCTCCATGTAATGGAATAGTATGTGGCTTCGGTCGTCATAGATACCACGGCATCTACTCTCTTGAAAGCACTCCACACACGACAGATGGCATGATAAATGACGTAAATGGCTTCCCATACCAACTCTCGCGGGCATTATACATTACCACTGTGTGAGATTTACGTTCTGTAGAAGAAAGCCCTCTGAAAAAGGATGGGGCAATTTGTTCGTCAGGGAAGGGAACTTTAACATCTATAGTCAGTTGCCGTGAAAACAAATATTCTCATGAAACGTCTTTTTCAGTTTTTTTTGTTTTTTTTGATAAAATGTGTTAATAAATTAGTACAAGTCGATTTACACAACCTCGTCTTCAAACCTTAGCGCATAAACTCATATCGACAGCAAATTATTCAAAAGGCAAATTCAGTAAGGTAAATTTATTTAAAACAAGTGAGTGAAGGGGAGGGGACCCGTAGGTTAATTTTGGAAGTAGAAATGGAGGCACACAGCATCATTCCCCCACCTTTCCTGAGGACTGGAAGAGTATACGGTCTTTAACAAACAAACTGTCCTCCAACGGAAAAGTAAAATATGGAAACCCCACCCTCTTCCCTGTCCCGAAAGTTACGTCCCTCAATTTTTGGAAGGTTCCTATTCATCTAACGCGTGATGGGTTCCGAAGCGCAACAAACAAATTTAAGTGGCGGAACAGATCTTTGTACAGTATGCTTGACCCACCAGAGTGTTATAATTGATAAGTTTTGATATCATAAAGCCACTAGATGGGTTACTGAATTAAAGATACATTCTGTCGCCCTTGTAGCAAACTGGTATCAGACGCAGTGGCAATGACGAGGTCTATTTTCATGGGAGGGCGTAGGGAGACTGGCTCGTTTAGGAAGTCAAAGGTCGGGGAGCGTGCTGCCTTCCAGGCATGGGCGTCAATCCTGGGGGACAGGTCCCCCACATTTTGGAAATACACCCATTGACTTAAGATTTTTACACAGTAAATTTTTGACAGAAGTGGCCATGTACCCTCCCACAATCGAGTAAAGACTGACACTACTGCTTCCAGGCCTAAGTGCCTGTCATAGCCTGGACCCTGGTGGGGTCGCTGGGGTGGAGGACCAAGAAGCAATGTCCGAGAGTTCTGTTGTACTTACGAAAGTGTCAGTGTTAAAGAGAAGCATTCAATTATATATTCAAATAGGAGATGCTGGTAAAGAAGGCACGAAATTCATCATTTAACTCTGGTTTTTATAATAGTTAAATTCGGACATAAGTTTAAGCTCTGAAAGTGTGCTTGGCTTGTGGGAAGAGAGGGTGGCTCAATGCGTCCTTCAGTAAATACCAATAAGACAACAAAAGTGGTATCGCGCCGAACAGAAAGTATGACCTTTCTAAAGCAAATGCACTTCATTTAACAAATGCTATCCATTGTTACACTGTAAATATGGAAGGAGTGCAATTACTTTACTCTGTAAATTTGTTGTGATAAGGCGCCTCGTGCGCGCTGACCTTGGCCCAAAAAAAGCTTTACAAAGAGCTTCGGTCCGTGGCGGCACAATGGGGCCCTACACCCACCTACCATCGGCTATTTCTTCGGTTGTCCAGTGGACGGTTGCTAATATTTATTTGAGTTGAATTCATGCACAAGATGAATATAGATATCACGTGTAACTTTAAATCTGTCTTAGTTTGCTATATCGGCTCGAAGGCTATTAGTAAAATTGTAGATACACTTGCTAAAGAACTGGCTGTTCTCGTGAGTACGATGGCGTTGCTGTTTTGTCGGTGCTCACAGATTTTGAAAATTGGGCATTGGTGTTTATGTTTAATTTTGTACACCTTTACCAACTAAAAGAAAACACTGACTCCAGTACTCGTAACGGTGATAAGAGGTACTCGTATCTTGTACTCGTGTACTCATTGTATTCACGTTACAAGAATGACATACTGTTATGTGATACAGAAGGTACTGCAGTACTGATTAAGAGGGATGTCATTTTGTTGTTTACAAGTTGTACTTCCTCTCTTTAGTCCTAGATCCCCAGGTCCCTTCCCTCATGACGTTCCGAAATTCCCAGGTCACATCCCAGATATCTATAGCACGCTCGGTGTGGTATTCCAAACCCTTTATTCCCCTCTGATTAGTCAGTCTTACAAGCCCAGTCATTAATATTCATTTTGCAGTTAGCATGTTTACTATGGACCAATTAGGAGTTCACAAATTGTATCCCATAATAGTAGCCACTGTTAGGACCAAAGCCTCCATGTGTCTGCAATCCTGCAGTCACTTGAGATCAGAAGCTAAGAGCGTCAGTTAATTAAGGCCTCGCGGCTTCGTCTGTTGGGTCGAACTTGGACTTGGAAGTTATTTACATATAGCCAGTAAGAGCTCATAGTCATAAAGTATGTAAATAATGTGAACTTTATTTCCCAATCATCATGGTCGGCCTATTTTATTAGAATGATTTTTTTTCTGAAAACCAGCTCATCGAATAAATCCTCGACAATCAGACCAGTGTTGTAAATACTCCTTTGGTGTGCATTCTTCAACAGAATTCTGAATTCACCCCAAGCCTTTGCCGTACTGCCGTAGCGATTTGCCCCAACGTTATTTAACAGTATATTACAAGTTGCTCTAAGGAAATATTTTGCCTAATAAGATATGGCGATTTGCAGCCATTTGTCTTGACCATCTCAGAAAGTTTTAATAATGTACATTTAAAGATGGATTAAAGATTATCTATACCGACATTACGAAAGACTGCCTTGACATGTTTTCCAAAAGAATGTCTGTCATTCTGTATCATTTCATTTATCATAAAAATTTCAGCCGTACAATTAAGCTCTCCTTCTTCTTTTCGTTTTGTTCGACTCTTCGCCACACCACCCGAGGAGGGCTCGTCTCAACGAATGTGATTTTCACTTGGTGGCAATATTTAGCGCTTATGTTCTCAAGTGCTTCGGACTTAGGAATTCTACTCAAGTTTATTCCTATGGTAATTGAGGAAGCCAGATCATTCGCACATTGCTTTCTGATTTGTTTCCACATCTTCAGGCTGTCATTTTTACGCCTTATGGTCTCGGCGAGGTGTCATTACAGAAGCCATGGTCTAAGAGCCTGCTTCCTTTTCCAGAAATGCGTATGGGACGCTATTTATACCATCTACATTTTTCACAGTCAGGACCGTGACAGTTGCTCAGGATTGCAGAGACAGCACGCTTTGAGGTGCGCTTCTTTTGTCTCATCTTGAGGTTCTGTGCTTGAAACTGTGATAATTGGGAACAATTTGGTCACTTAGTGGATTAATTAGCTTATATATATATATATATATAATATATATATATATATATATATATATATATATATATATATATATATATATATATTATATATATATATATATATATATATATATATATATATATATATAATCATATAGAAAACTACAGACGAGGTGTTCCTCCGAAACAAACAGCAGACCAAAATACAATACGAATCAGTACAGTTCGATATCAAGCCACTACCAGTGGTTTCGTGCTAACGCACTCTTCAGACGGCTGTGAATGAATATACCTTTCTGTAGAGAGCCTACGATGTCATGACCGGGTTTGATTTTATTGTGACTACAAGCGGAGATTAGCTCTAAACGGGAGTTTAGCAATTTGCACTTGCTTCTCATGGACAGAATACAAAGCTTTTCCTGAATGCACAGTGAGCATTGATTGCGTGAAGCTTGGAGTGTGGGGCATACCGAAAAAATAAGACCCTTTATGTCGTACGTTGAGTTTGACCGTGTTAGATTCCAAATGTGATTTGACAACTCGGTTTCATTTTTATATTTTTCGTGACGGAACGATTTAAGGTGATCATTGTACCTTCATTTGAACGACCCCCGCCCCCGACATGCCTATGTAGGTCATGGTGCTGCCCTTAGACGTTACGTCAGCCCGGTAAACTACGGATTTTTTTCATACAGTCTCCGTTGACTGGGCAGCACAAAAAGGCAACTGTGAGTAACACCCCAAGCGGGGTAATGAATATTCAGTAGGTCGAAATATGGTAGATCGAATTGTGAATATGTAGGTCGAAAGTTGTGTAAACTGTTTCGATCATGAAAGTTAAATCAATCCCAAGTACTGGCGTAGCCTTTATGAACAAGGGAAAGAACAGAAGAAATAAAATCAGAGAGTAAATTAAGCCACGAGAGGGACTTGAACCCAGCGCCTGTCGTTCACAAGATATATATATTATATATATATATATATATATATATATATATATATATATATATATATATATATATATATATATATATATATATATATATATATATATTATATATATATATATATATATATAAAATAAAGAAATGAATGCAATAATGAGCGTAACTGGTTGATTTTAGGAGTATAAAAGTTACAAAATGTATTTCGAAATTTTCGGTCCCCCTTGGACCTTCGGCAGCGAGATTTTAAGGCAAAATGAGTACAATAATTGCACAAAAAGTTGTATGTAATAACAAACAAAAGAAGGGATTAAATTGTTTGCTGGAACGTGTACTGATTTAGAAGACCAAGGTCTTTGTTAAGTCCGGTGATGTGTGATTCTAAATCAGTACACGTTCCAGCAAACAATTTAATCCCTTCTTTTGTTGGTTATTACATGCAGCTTCTTGTGCAATTATTGTACTCATTTTGCCTTAAAATCTCGCTGACGAAGGTCCCAGGGGGACCGAAAATTTCGTATTTTTGTACCTTTTATACTCCTAAAATCAACCAGTTATGCTCATTATTGCATTCCTTTCTTTCTTTTATTTTTACCTCGGAGTATACGTGGAACTTTTCTGTTTTACTATATATATATATATATATATATATATATATATATATATATATATATAATATATATATATATATATATATATATATATATATAATATATATATATATATATATATATATATATATATATATATATATATATATATATATATATATATATATATATATATAGGGGTCGAATGTTGTGCAAACTGTTTAGATCATGAAAGTTAATCAATCCCAAGTACTGGCGTAGCCCTTATGAACAAGGGAAAGAACAGAAGAAATAAATCAGAGGGAAAATTAAGCCATGAGCGGGACTTGAACCCAGCGCCTGTCGTTCACAAGACGACCGCTCTAACCACAAAGCTATCACGGCTTCGTAGTGTCGAGCGTCGCAATTTAGGTACAAATACCAACCCATCTCAATTTCCTCTCCTGTTATATATATATATATATATATATATATATATATATATATATATATATATATATATATATATATATATATATTATATATATATATATATATATATATATATATATATATATATATATATATTTATATATATATGGTCGAAATGCTGCATTATAGAAATGTGTAGGTCGATAAAGGTTTTAATAAGTGCTTAAAAGTTCGCGGAAAATTCTTCAACGTTTCTGGTATACTACCCTTCATCAGGTGGCAAAAATGCAACTGAACAACAATGAAATAGAAGTAGAGAGAAGTCAGAAAACGCACGTTAAAAAAGGCACGGAAAAATCGGTTGATAAAAAAAGAGAACGGTGGGAAAACTGCGTTATAGAGGATTGGTAAAACTGGTAAAAGGTGAGTTCAAAAGGGGGCAAGTTAAAAAAAGCCCTTCCTAACGTTAAGAACGTGTGGAGAGAGGGTTTCGAGCTTTATGATAAGCCGGTTTTCGGCAGTCAGACGATCACGGTCAGAACCTCTGCACATTATAGCAGCGGTAACGGCCAAGTCCTTTATCGAGCACAGTGATGGGGGATTGAAAGGTGTGGTTACCGGATAACCTTGAAGGTTTTGCTTGATGGACCTGAGGTGTTCAGTGACTCGGTCCGCAAGGCGACGTTTGGTCCCTCCCACGTACAGACAGTTGCAACGTCCACAAACTAAAATGTAAACCACATTCGTGGAGGTACAAGTAAAGTGTTGCTTAACAGTGAATCTGTTGCCGTTAGGACCCAAAATGTTGATGAGGGTGTTCTTGCCAACCACAGGGCATGTGTTGCATTTACCACGGTTACAGGGGAATGTTCCTGGGGTGTTTTTCGTGGGCTGTAGTGGATGGGAAGCCCTAACTAAATGATTAAAAAATATTCTTTTCAACTCTAAAGGCTTTAATGGGTGGGGGGGGGGGGGTTCCGAGGGAAAAGGTCACGCGTTGAGGGGTCTTGCCAAAGGGTCTCCAAATTCTTGTATATGGCACGTATGATAGGGCGTTCCAATGGATGATATGAAATTACTAAAAGAATGCCTATATTGGTAGACGTGTTGGTCTTTTTACTCAACGCCTCCGCTCTATTGGTTCCTTGGATTCTATGTAGAGCATCAGAGAGGATTTTAGTGGGATACTGACGTTTCACAAGGAGGATAAATATATATAAATATAAATATAAATATAAATATATATATATATATATATTTGTATTACTTATATGTTACATGAACAGTCTACTACACGTGTAGTAGACTGTTAATGTAACACATTAGTAATACAAATATATAATTTGCTCTTAGTAATTCTAATTGAGCACTATTATCCCACGAGTCTATAGCATTGCAAATCTATCCATCGATCCATCGATCCATCCATCCATCCATCCATCCATCTATCTATCTATCTATCTATCTCTCTATCTATCTATCTCTCTATCTCTCTATCTCTCTCTCTATCTATCTATCTATCTATCTATCTATCTATCTATCTATCTATCTATCTATCTATCTATCTATCTATCTATCTATCTATCTATCTATCTATCTATCTATCTATCTATCTATCTATCTATCTATCTATCTATCTATCTATCTATCTATCTATCTATCTATCTATCTATCTATCTATCTATCTATCTATCTATCTATCTATCTATCTATCTATCTATCTATCTATCTATCTATCTATCTATCTATCTATCTATCTATCTATCTATCTATCTATCTATCTATCTATCTATCTATCTATCTATCTATCTATCTATCTATCTATCTATCTATCTATCTATCTATCTATCTATCTATCTATCTATCTATCTATCTATCTATCTATCTATCTATCTATCTATCTATCTATCTATCTATCTATCTATCTATCTATCTATCTATCTATCTATCTATCTATCTATCTATCTATCTATCTATCTATCTATCTATCTATCTATCTATCTATCTATCTATCTATCTATCTATCTATCTATCTATCTATCTATCTATCTATCTATCTATCTATCTATCTATCTATCTATCTGTCTATCTATCTATCTATCTATCTATCTATCTATCTATCTATCTATCTATCTATCTATCTATCTATCTATCTATCTATCTATCTATCTATCTATCTATCTATCTATCTATCTATCTATCTATCTATCTGTATATATATCTAATGGACTAAGAGTCAAAAAGAAAATTTAAGAAACAAATCAGTCGCCCCAATTTAAATTGATAAATCCATGCAGAATAACTCTTTAGTTTACACTTTACACACAATTCTTTTGTCCCCTGAAAATTTTTGAACTCGACTTGTAAGCCAAAATAATAAGATATTTCCTGGTGTTTCAAAATAAGTTTGGAATGACTGCCCATTCCCTTTAAGGAACCCTACCAGCGACAAACCGAGCTTATAACACTGCAGTATATCTGGGCGTCTTTAATTTAATAATTCAAATCGAATAAAGTTTTAAATGCCCTTTCCAAGTTTGTTTTTTCTTCAGTTTTTTTTAACAGTAATGAACATCATTCAAAGCGAAACAACATATGAAATGTCACTGTTGGCAAGTTATCCATCAGAGTATGTCTCGACTCCTCTTTGCTATGAAAGTGGGACCATGATGATGAACTCCAGTCCAGACAGCAGGCCGCAGGTACTAATTTTAGAAGCCATATCTTAATTTTCTTCAAACCAGAAATCCAATAGTCATATTTCCATTTTTGTCGCGTTGTCTGAGGGTAACGGAAGGCGTCACAGCAGTGAGAGACGAAAGCTGATAGATTATACATTTTCTTTATATGTTTTAGGAAAACTTATATTTATTGAGCTTGCGTCATATTGCTTCAGTCTTTCTTTCAGGTCTGAAATATTTCCTTTTGATCTTGAATAATTTAAAAACCAATTCAAGATCTGAAAGCGATGTAACCGATCTTATGTAGTCTAGTAGTCTTTTTGTAGCCCCGTGTTTTCTACAATTTACCTTAAAATTTGAGTATCATCTTTATACGTAATTATTCGTGCAATTTTCAGCATACGAGGTGCACAGGACTAAGGTTTGATGCGTGAAGGGTCATGGAACCCCCAGAATGTCTTTGACTCCACGGCCGTATCCCATTAGCCATTTCTTTGCAGTGTTGTGTAACGTATGAATTAATTTGTCGCACACCATCCCCGCCCAATGTGGTGCCTTATGGTTAGTCGCCTCACACAGCCTGTAAATTTTCACCTGGTGCCTCTAATAAACCAGTATCGTTCTGTCTGTAAATTTAATGTCTGAATTAAAAAAAGAAAAAGAAACAGAGAACTATTTTTATGCTGGATATTGCATAGTCTAGCCTTGCATAGACTTTGCATTTTGCAAAATTTTAAAGTTCTACAGAAAGACGTCCTCAAGAATCAAAATATTAGTGTTCATTTTATACGAAAAATCGAAAAAAGGAATGTCTCAGGTGTCGGAAGATAAAGTTTTCTTTAAGCATAAAATGAGCTCAGACTTTGAAAATTCACTTTTTTGGTTGAAAACCGTCTTAAATGACCACGCAATGATTGTTGTATGACTATTTGGACGTCTTACGCCCGCTGGGATCGTATACTGGTCAGGAACCATCTCAGCATGTAAGGAGTAAGGGTTTTATTTAAGGTTCTCAACATTTTAAGTACCTCTTTGGCCGTCCTTGAGATTAAATCTCGAATCTCCCCAAGCTTTTATATTGTAATTATGCAAAGAGATATTCATTTTCTTCTAAAACAAATAGTTAGAAGGGAAAAGAGAGATCTAAGTGCTTTGATGAAAGTTAAACAGTAAATGAGGCCTCGCATTTAATCTTCAACCCTCAATTAAGGAAATGGTGAACTTGCGTTCTATCGTTAACCCTCCGTGTATATTATGCAAGGCATGCAAGTTGCCTACAGAGAAAAGTGAATCGAGTATTCAGTGCCTTTCAGGGATCTTTATAGTGAGAAATTAAGATATGGTAGATCAGCCGCGACATTTTCTCGGCAATGAGAAATGCTATCGGAGGAGAAAGAAGCAGATTGCTATCTTTGACAGCTCGATCTGTAGACCGAAGAATAGGTGTGACCTTGTACCTCAGTAACACCTTTCTTGATGACAGGCAGAAAAACAAGCTTTCTCGTCATCGCACACCGGATGGGTAATGTGAAGAATGGAAGTAATAACACGGAGAATTGTTTACACCTAAGCGACGACAAGACCGAATTAGTTTCTCCGAAAAATTTCTTTTGGGAAATAGTAATAAGTCCCATTTCGTTTTGTTTATTTTCACTTCTTGCAATGCAAAGTTCAAATTATTAAGTTACTGTAACTACTACAGTAAAGCGTGGAAGATTTGAAGAAAGCAAAGCTTATACAGGACAGATCCATCGGAAAAAATACAAAAGAAAAAAGCAGAACAAACAAATACAAGAAATGGAAAGAAAGAGGGAGAGAGAGAGAGTGAGAAAGAAAAGAGAAAAAGAAGCGAAAGCTCATTCTCAGGATAACCATTAAATGAAGATACAAGTGAATTGCCCCAGTCTATTTCTCTAGCAAGAGGGTCTTCAGGCACTGGCTCCAATGGCTATTGAGAGCAACTGATTTACAATCTACGTTCAAATGAGAATTCCAAATTTAAAAAATTCCAAATCTAAATACTAATGACAAAACCTTTCGTCTCCAGTATACACTCGCATTTAATCCCCCCCCCCTCCCGGAGAAGAAGGCTAATATTTTGAAAAGCAATGTACCGTAGTATGGGAAACTTTAAAAGTATAATGTTTTATCCAGAAGAACAACCTTAGTGGTAACACTTCAATGGTTGAATCTGCATAATCTAATCTAGCAAAATCAAGTTAGGCTACTTTTTGTTCCTCTCCAATGTGGTCACGTATTTTTACACTTGTATTGTACGTGGTTACATAGCAAGCCTGCGCCAAACGCACAACAGACAGGTGAATATAGCAGTGGCGTAGCTAGGTATTTTACGTGGGGGGGGGGGGGGGAATTCCGACAGATTATTATCTTGATACCTTGATAGTTGTACGATTCGAAATTCTGAGGACCTTTTTTTTCTTTCTTTCTTTCCGGGCAATTTTGAGACCGACTTTTGATTTTCGCGTTGACATGTCGATGTGTAATTCTGCTTAAAAACATACGAAGTGTTGTAAGTGTTTCAAATGAATTGTTTTTATTTCCGACTGAGGCCTTCGGAGGCTTTGTGGGGGGGGGCGACCGCCCCCTGCCCCCCTCTAGCTACGCCACTGGAATATAGGTAGGACTACTCGGTTTAGTTGTATTATAGAACAAATGCTAGTCTTGCAAAAACCTTGAACCGGGTTTTCTTTACCCTACGACAAGTGTACCTACTGTTTGTTGAAGACACTCTAAAAATAATATTACGGGATTGAACATTTAATTTGCTTCATGCTTTTCTCCTCCACATATTGTGTTTAAATGCTAGACAAAAGTTATGTTTCATCGCTAAACATGCTTAATGTTTGAACGTATTTACAAAGTGAGGCAACAAAAGTGTACAAATACATATTGTCATCCTGTCCACGGAGTGTTTTTTCTACAACAAATATGTGTCTGCAAAGTAAGTAGAAGAAATAAGCAAGAAATTCATTTCCCTGTTGAAAATCTTACATAAATACTGTTACCAGGATTTGGTTGATATAGATGCCTCAGAGTATTGTTACGTGTTATATCATTTAATATAAACTACGGGATTATCTGCACAAATCAAACAACTTGGCTACAAAAATAATGTCACGTGATTTGAAAGATCTATTCATGAATAAAGATAGCATGGCTCACTGATTCACGTTGGGATGACCGCATTTTCCCTTTTGTAAAATATTTCACAAATATGTAGTAAGGGAAATGGGTGTTTGAAGAACATACTATCCTTGTTTGCAGGAGAATGGGAAGCTATGTACAAAAATATAAAGATCTTAGTCACGAAATTTGAACCCTCAAAACAGGGCTTGTTCAAATCTAAACCTAATCTGATCGACCGTGCACCCGGAATCCGATCAATAATGTGATAAACTTGATTAAAAAAGGCCACGATTTATTTATAAACCGAGTCTATAGTCAAATATTTGACCAGAGACCGTTTCAGATCCCGGTTGATCAAACCTTTTCCACAGTGTAATTCAAACTTGTCAGATATTTGGCATGGGTAGATATAGGTGCCTCAACAAGTAATCATTTCTGCTTCTGGTGTTCTGTCATAAGTTTTGTGCTGCTTTCTGAGTTGAAGTAAGTTTTCCTTTTTTACCTTTTAAGATTAGTGAGTAGAAACCCCGACATTATCTTGAAACATCACAGGATGGCGCCAGAGTTTGCCCGGCAGGAGGACCAGGTGAGGCAAGGAGGGGGAAAGGACCAGAAGCCCCTATAGGGACGAAGGATTGCGGGAACGATGTCGACGTGGGAAGGGGGCATGAGATGCCAATTGAGAAAAAAAAAAACCCTTTTCACAATACTTCACCATTTCATTGCAGGGTATATTTTGCAAAATATTCATACTATTTACTTGTTTTTTCGGGAAATGAGGAATTGCTTTGGGCGAAAATCGCGCGATCATTTTGGGTACACATAAAGTAGTCTACACTCATTTAAAGCAAAAATAGATCAACTTTAGGGGCGAATGACCCTTCCTTGGTAAAATTATCGTCTCCACCTCGTTTATCCAGATGGGGCTAATACTTGGTCCAGGTAGAAGCTCTATGGTCTATCCGATAAAATTATCAAGCTCCCTCCGGCCACACTGTATGACAAAGACAAGAGACACTAGGCTATGCGATATGGGGGTGAAATTCCCGACAAATTGTGCTATAGTGTTCCTATAGGGTACTTGGTAAAGAGGAGGGTTTGTGCTATTTAGCTGCATGGAGCGGAACTATGAAAGAAACTGCAGTTTTACAGCGCGCGAAGCACGTCGAAAATATTGGATTTCTACAGAAAAAAATTCAAGTTGAGAACAAAAATAGGTAAACCGTCACGGCGACTGGTCGCCGTCGCGGACTTCATACTATATGGTATCAGATAAGTCATTTTATCGCCTTTCTGATGGTATCGGCAAAGGGTCACCCGACCAACCTGGAAAAAATTCACGACGAGAGAGCCAGCCTTCCCCGAAGGGGTCAGGGCATGACCCCCCCTTTCCCCACCTAACGCCACCACTGATTTATCAGTTAAATCATTACAAATCTTGTTAGTATATCCTAACAATTATCTTTCATGATGAGTTAGAAAAGTTAAGATTAAAAAAGAGAAACCAGCAGTATCGTTACATGGTTAAAAAAGAGCCGCATACATGAACTTACGATAACGGGGTATACTAATTAAAACTGGGGGTGGATTTGCCTTAAAAGTGTACGTAAGGTCTAAAATTTTTATGAGATAATGTTGCAGCTTGAAAAATGCTAATGGTCCAATTCCCATCTTCACAGGATTCAGAATAATAAAAAAATTGTACTCTTCGAAACATCTTGACAAAAATATCCCCTTTGGCACTTTGCTCAACTCAAGTTACAACCCATCACACACGCACCGTCAAAAAATCGATTCAACTTTGACAAAGAAAAACATTACGCTACTTATCACAATAAAGCTACAGGAATGTTTGCGTGATAAAAGGAAGTTAAAAATGCACAAAACCCCCATTTCTTCCTACAACCTTGAAAATAAATATTTCAACATCCTAATAAGTTTGACAAGAAGCTACGACTTGTAGATACCTTCCAAGAAAAAAGAATTGTATTTTTAGGTCAAATATTCAAATAATTTTGGTAAATTTATTGCTGTCACTGCTCGTTTACTTCAGTCACATAACATTTGCCTCATGAAGCCAACTTTTAAAACAACATATCCATTATTTTACGATGTTATGCGTGTGATTTTACCTCAGGAAAGTGTCTTACCTTAGGATACCTTAGGAACCTCAGTGGACGCAGGTCTAGTGACCTCTATGTCCGCATCTTCTTAATCTTCATGATCTGGAACTGTAGTAACGATCAAAGATCTGTGGGTGACTGCCATACTAAACTTACAAAAAGTCTGCCTTGTAGTTGTATAACATCTCATGGCCAGCCCAAGACCTATCCAAAGCCTTCTCAAACTGAAAAACAGTAGTTGCAGACACTACACTCTCAGGAAGGCTATTCCAAATATCGACAACTCTACAGACAAAACTAAATTTTCTTATGTTGAGCCTACGAAATCCTCTTCCTTTTGTTTCACGTAAGAAAGATACAGACTTCTTAACCTCGACAGGTACTTTTTGGGTTTTTTAGTGATTATACGAAAAAGTCCTGTTAAACATTTCTGTCTGTTATATTACCGTGTCTTGTATGTATTTTGTAGCCTACTGTAAATGTAGTAATATTTTGCTCTTTAAAAGTGAAAATGCCATCTTTTAAAGAGTAGTGTATTTAGTTACTTATGCAAATACAATAAAGTGCGCAGAGCTGATATGTTAAAGATCAAAAGCAGTCGCTCCAAACTTATTTGAATCAATAGCTTCATGTCACAAATTTCTTCTTATTTCTCTTCCAAGTATCTTTCATAATATTTTAAGACTTAAATATTGCATAGTCAAGGTAAACCAAGCAGTTGCTCCTTGTAAATTTTACAATTGAGTGAGAAAAATACTGTCACACGATTCTCAAGATCCATTCAGGAAATAGGAAAGTCTACTATACAATTCTTTATTGGGGTGACTGCATCCTCCCTTTAAGGAAACAATCTGAGATAACGCCATCTCGTTCAGTCGTTCCGACATGTTTGTGCGCCGGATGAAAAGGAATGTGTACGTTTTAATGAATCATCCTGCTCTTAGAGCGGCGTCACAATCATTTCTCCAGAAATAATGAGGAAAGGTAACCAGACTTGCCTTCTCCATTGTAGATTTGCACAGTTGTGCGTTATAGCAGAATTGAAAAATACTTTGAAAACAAGTACCCGATACCTCTTGTTCAGAACATAGATATAAATTTCAGCTCACTTCATCATCTTGTTAAAGACCTTTATAGCAGGGTTGTAAAGCCCGAGTCCCCCGCTCAAATTCATGAGACTCGATTCCATTTTTTACTGAACGCGAAATTGGTTAGAACTGAAAGATTCTGAAATTGTAATTGGTCCGGGATGGGCCGCAATTGAAATCGTAGTCGAAATATGTTCTAAAACTATCCTTAAAAATCTTTAAAGATCTTTATAAGGATCTCTTTATCTTTTCATGGATTTTAGAGAAGTGATTTCAAGGTGGTTTTGAGAGCCGGATAATTCATTGAAACCTATAGCCTCTTTTCATCCCTAGAACAGGCTGCATGTATACTGAAGCTCTGCACTGAGACCCATATATGGGTCTCAGTGCAGAGCTTCAATATAGTAAAATTCCATGTACCCTTTTCACGAAACAGCAACTTTCACTAAACAATTAATCTAAAGTGTATATTACATATACTTTAGTAGAATTGGCGTTTCCACCGAACCCAGTTTATATGTGTGTGATTCAATTTGTAAAATAGCCTTTTTTCTGCGCCATATTTTGTTGCCAGGATGTAATTAAATTTGCGTGATCTAATTAAGGAGAATGATTACAAAAGACAGCCACATTGTCGAGAAGTTTCTGGAGAGTCTTTAATGGGAAGAATTTCTCATCTGGAGTTGACTAACCAGTAACTCATCTCGAACACTCTCCGCAGTTATTGCGTTATCAACATAGGCGGAACTCCCCGGGGTGGGGATATATCCACTTTTTGAAAACGGGGGATGGCCTACACAAACATCCCCCTAGATCAGGGGTCGGCAACCTTTCGGGGACGCGGGCCAAATTGCTACTTGGCGAATTAGCGGAGGGCCAAAGGGGTAGTTGAAATAGCATTGTTACGAAGTCAATAAGCGAGGCAGGCCACAACAAACTCTGAAAATGGTTTTGCATGGGTGAGACAATGTGGGCACTATACACTGCACTATACCTTAACACACTGCAACGGGCCCGGGCCGACTGCATGCACTTCTCACGTTCAATCGCGATCGCAGAGCGGTCATTGTACAGTGCAGAAGCTGTACCCCCTTGTCTGTATATAATGTGTAATTAGTGGTACAGTGTTTCACACCCAGTTTTAGTTATTTATAGCTTTAGGGAAACTTTAAGCTATAGGTTCTCTGGAGGCGAGGCGTATACGGGAATTTGATAGTTGAAATAAGTATTACAGACATGCGTGGCTAGGCGTTCTCGCCAGTATTGCACATTGTGCTTTTTGTACGCGATTTTGACTGCTCTCCGCGGGCCGGATTCTTGACACCGGCGGGCCGGACTTGGCCCGCGGGCCGTAGGTTGCCGACCCCTGCCCTAGATTTTCAAAAAATATTTTTAAATTGATAACTTTTGTATAGTATGACATGAAGTAAACCATTAATCAGTTAATTGATTTAAATGACTTCAAAATGCATTTTGTCGGAGTACTTCGCGCGCATCCATCGTGCGTTACTATTTTAATGTAACTTGGATAACCTGTGATGCAGGATGAAGTAAAACATTCTGCGCTATCTTTAAAATGCTATATACTGTAGCTGGGCTATTGCCAATTCCTTTCATAGACAGCTTGAATAGTATTATTGTTACAATGCAACTCCTTTACCAGCATCTACCACTTCCACCTAAAATCCCCTTGCACCATCAAAGTCACCGACAATTGGAACAAATACTATTACAAAGACTAATGGTCTAGTTTCAATTCGCGGTCGTTTTAGAGCAAATAATTCAATCTTCAGATAATAAAATGATTCACACCCCCGGACAGCTTAACGTGTTCCCGCGGTGCCCTCTGAACCGTCTTTTCAATTTACACCAGTGGCGTAGCTACTGAGTCTTTTTGCCAGAGGGACAAGCACCTAACTTTTCCAATTCTCTTTTAAGTGTGAGCATTACTGTATTAGGCAACGTTCTGCATTCTGCAATGTAGGTTACAAACATACGGACTGCATGTAACACTTACCAAACACATAAGTGACATTATGCAAAATGTGCCCTGGCCGCCAGGGCATATTTTGCATAATGAATCGTGAAATTGCAAAGCGCGGGAAGCGCGCGAAAATTTTTGTTAGGCTTACACAAAACCCATATGTAATCAAAACCAAAAATAAACAAACAAACAAAAAGGAAAAAAAGCAAAACTGTAGGGGTTATAGACCGTATCGGGGATAACATACATACCTGGACTACCCGACGAAGTAGCTAAACTTTGCTCCGTGAGTTGCTCACCAACTGACCGTACGCATGACACACACAAGAGAACGGCAACTAGCCTTTGCGATATGGGATGAAATTTATGACCTCTGCATAAATTGTGTACTTTGTCTACATGTTACTTGGTAAGGTGGACAGGACTTGTGCTATCTAGCTATGTCGAATGGAACTAATGAAGAAACTGGAGTGACTCTACAGCGCGCGTAGCGCGCCGAATTTTTGGGTTCATATTAGAGACATTGTCTTCTTGAGAGCAAAAAACAGGTAAACTGTTGGGGCGACTAGTCGTCGTCAGGAACTGCATACTTTATCGTAAATTTCCGAATTTTTCGTTTTCCAAAGACGGGGGCAATTGCCCCACTGCCCCCTGTAGCTACGCCACTGATTAACACCCTTTCATGTGATGAAATTCTGCAGTTACGGGCCTTTTAAAGATAAATTACATGCGCCTTTCTGAGTGTTACTCATTCGAACCTGGTCGGTAAAGTGTTCATGGGAAAATTAAACCTTTTTCCCCCTGACAACCAACCTTAAATATAACACTGCCCACAAGCGCTGTGAATTATCGTATGGACCGACTTTACGTACGATGTAGGTCACCAAGAAGCGTGCTTGAGTTATCCTTTTGTGGTCTATTTAATATGCATAAAATTTATTTTAAAAATAGATAAACTTTTCATTCTAATGTTCAGGATTTTGTAATACTTGAGGGCTTTCGGGGGTCCCCTGGCCCCTTCTGGGGAGTTGCCACTCGATCCCATACTAACATCTAGCGTAAGAAAATGGTCGAATTCTCATTCCTGTGGTCTTGTTGAGGACGTATCCAGTGTCCTTTAGAAGCAGTCTAAATGCTTTGCCCTAATGCTCGCAGTTTCTTGAATACCCCAGATCTCCCGGGGGCTTAGCCCCCTCGACTCCTTGGCGTTGCTACTTGACCCTAAGGCGAAGCCCTGGACCCCACACGTCCCTCTCCTGTAGCTCCTCTGGCGTCGATGACTTGTTCCATCCCACCAGGGTTTCAGAATAAATCTCCGCCAATGGGTATCAGGCAACTTGCATTTCAAATAGCGTTAACATATTCGGGGTTTTAATTACAAGAAATCTGAAACCAGAGCGAAACCTGTAAAGGAATGGGGATATCATTAAATCCGTCCTTTAGTCTGGCCGATCAATTTGCACACTGCACAAAAAGTGTTTAGCAACATGTTGTGTCCACATTGTAAACATGCTTATCGGTTTATTCTCGTGTTTAAGTCTCGTCGAAGTTGCAGTGGCGTAGGAAGATGTTTGACATGGTGGGGGGGGGGGGGCAGACCAGATGCGATTTCTTCCCACACCAGAACATCATATTTGCTCATTATAATTTTTCCGATTTTCATTTATGCAAAATAAAAATATTCAAAGAAAAATGAAACAACTACAACATCAACATCCATGCAGCAGTGGTGTAGCTACGATTTATTTTGTTTGGGAGGTTTTGAGGACTGGAGTTATTTTGGTGGTGGTGGGGGGGGGGGGGGGAGGTGGACTCCCGTTTACTATCTAAGCGGAGCGCCACCATAGCTTCGCGCGGAGCGTAACAAGAAAATTTGAGATTGAATACATCCCGGATCGCCGGAAATGGCACTTGCCAGGCTTGATAGCAGACATCAAGATATGCAATTTTTGTGAAAAAATGTAAAGCTTGATTTGATTTTATTCTAAAACACATTTCTGTGAGGACGGATTAGCTGAGCTGGCCGGACTTGGGGTCCGAGGATTGCAAGTTTGAATCCCATATATTATCTAAGAGGAGCGCCACCGTAGATTTGCACGGAGCAAACCGAGAAAATGTGAGATTTTTATACATCCCAGATCGCCGGAAATGCATCAAGATATGCAATTGTTGGGAAAATTTTTTAAAGGTTGATTTGAACTTGTTCTAAAACACATTAAGTTTGTCACAGTCTATCCGACTTTATTCAAAATTATTCAGAGTGGAGTAAGCCCCATGGATTTCGGTAGATTGATTGGAATGGAGATTTACCACAGCCAGAGTCTACTATTGTTAAGTTGGTGGCGCCAAGATTTGCCCGACGGGGGCCACCGACCCGAAGCCCCGACAGCCCCAATACCATCGGGTATAAGTGGAATTTGAAGAAAACCTGTGTACTAGACCATTTCATTCGGGGCATATATTGCGTAAAATTTGTATATACTAGAGAAGCATAGTTCCGCGTTGATTAAATGTTTTCCCCGGAATCTAAGCTGTAAAAATTGCAAAGCGCGCGGAGCGCGAAAATTTTTGGTAGGTTTTCACAAAAAACATGTAAACATTAAGAACAAAAAACGAAAGAAAATTTGTAGGGGTTCTAGACCGTATAGGAGATAATATGCATTGTATTGAAACTACCTTACCTATTCGATGAAACAGCCAAATATTGCTCCTTGGGTCCCTCACCAACTGACCGTACCGCTTGACACACACAAGAGAACAGTTACTAGACTTTGCGATATGGGATGAAATTTGCGACCTCTACATAAACTGTGTACTTTTCCTACATGTTACTTGGTAAGGTGGAAAGGACTTGCGCTATCTAGCGATGTAGAATGGAACTATTGAAGAAAGTGGAGTAGCTCATCTGCGCGCGTAGCGCGCCGAAAATTTTGCGCTCTTATTAGAGAAATTGTCCTCTTGCGAGCAAAAACGGGTTAAACGAAAATGTAAACGGTGGCGATATTAGGGGGGCCAAAATGACATTTGGCCCCCCACAAATCATATTGGGGGCCATGCATATTGGGGGGCATGGCCCCCTTGCCCCCGGTTCCTACGCCACTGCAGTTGGTGGGGTCAGGTCCTTGGCCCTTGTCCTTTGGATTTCTTAGCTTCTTCACGCTAGATTTAGCTTCAAGTACGTTTGGGACCACAATGTTGTGGAAGGATCCTTCACCTGGAACACGATCATAACAAAGTTACATAAAGCTATCACAATAATTGACGTATCTGTGCCGCGCCGGCGGTCCTTGAGTTTGCTCACGAAAGCACAACACAATGCTCTCCATATACTTAAACAAAAAGTGACTACCACATGCAGGGCAAAACGGTGATAAGCTAAAACAGTATGCATGTTCAGTTTTTGGTTGTATTAGAAAAAGGCCACCCAAAAATGCCCGCCAATGGAATACCACTCCTCCCTCTCCTAGTACCACCCCTCCCTCCCTTCGAGCTACCCTAGTGTGCACAAGCCAAAAGGGGCTGGCAATGTAATCGGAATAGGTATGGCTGCACGGTTGATACCTTCGGATCAGTCTAAAACTTGATTTAGATAAAATTTGTCTGTATTGAGATTTATCACAATGATCTAAATTGATGTGCCATCTAATCATTAAAATACCTGTTATCGAAATGAATGAAACCGATGTGTGAAGACTAAATGATTTCCAGGCTTCTTTCATTTTTCTAGTATGCTACCATTGACGGATACTTTTTCCTCTTTCAAAATGGTACAGTCTACATGTTGTGATTGGCGATGCTTGCTGCAAGTTACCGTCCTTCGTTTGCAGAATGGTCATTCAGTATAAATACAGCTTTCCCTTTCTGAACCAAATCAGCACAAAACATTTTAATGTAACTTCATCAAAACCATTCAACAATGAGAGCTAGCAAGCCTTTGCTATATGTGAACAAATGTGTTACAGTAATTGACTTTTGAACAGCACGCCTAATTGAGCTTGCTTTTGGTAGTACGTTTTCTATGACGCAACTCTGAACATACAAGACAATACAGTCACGTTACATCCATACAACTTAAAGAGAAGAGGCGTAATTCGCTCATTAAATCAACGTTGGCATGACATCCTCAGTATTGAGTGACTGCATACGATGTGATTTCAAACATTCCCGGAGGATCTCATTAAAAGGTTGTTAAGTTCCTTGAACTGTTATCATATCGCTTCGATTGAACGTACAAGACCTAACAGACTTAACAGGAAAGGTTGGCAAATAACAACGGAAAGGTATGATCATCAGGGGTAGATACAGGATATAGCAACAAAGTAGGAGGACCGGAGGGGGGGGGGGGTAACTGCTTGGGCGAAGTTGGAACCTACAAGCGACAAACGTGCGAAGCCTTGACCGGGGAAGGGTCTTGGAAAATCTTGAATTTAGATACTGTTAAATTATTTTTCCTGGCATCTGGCATCAAAGTATGTTACACAAGAAAATATCGCCGGCTGTATACATTACTGGTGTGATGAACTTATGCGGCGGTCACCACTGCAAGTTAGGAATTGGCTTACCAGCAGGCTAATGGCAATATAGGCCTATACAGGGCCGGATCCAGGAATATGAGAAAGGGGGCGTACCCGTCTGCAGTGCATGCTGATCATACCTTTTTCATGGGCTTGGAGATGCACAATTCTGGTAACAAAACTCATTGATTTGCCGAAAATAGGGGGGAGAACGCCCCTTTCTCATATGCCGGGACTGGGCCCTGATATACCATTAAAGTGGTCAAGATAGGCCTACACGATCTGGGAATATTTTTTGAAATCAAACAATGTCACATATGCTGTTTCCTGGATTTCGGCCATTAATATAAATACGTAAGCAAACACCAGTTCCATGCATTACCTGTGCTATGCAGTAGGCCTGTGACCACTGCCATTTTGGAATAGGCCTTCCAGCAGTCAGATCACTTACCCGTAAAGTAGTCAATACACGGGGGAGGGGAATATGAGAAATTTGTATGAAGCCAAGCACTTTTAGATGCGATTTCCTGACATCCGGGCATCGAGATAAGTATACAAATAATGATTTTGTATGGAAACATAATTATGCAAAGTGATCATGCACTGCTGCAATTTAGGATATCCGCAAGCGTATCCGGCAAAATTGCCAAGAAATGGAGATCGTGTGTCCTTCTCCAGGAAAAAATTAATGAATGAAGCTCTGCTAAACTTAATTTCTTGGCATCTGGCATTTCTGTCAGTTAGTAGAGAAGTCTGGGGTGGGAAGTAACATGAATATCTAGGTTAAATACCCCGCTTAATTCATCATGAAGGCTCAAAATTAAAGCGAATGGGAGCAATTTGCATGAATCTTCTTCAACCGTGGCAACTAAAATTTGACTTAATCACTAAAATTTTTTGAGTTCGGTTTTTGCCCTTCGGCTCTTCGCCAAAGAGTCGAGAGGACTTTGAAAAAAGTCATCACTAAATTTAGTCTAATGTCTAGACCACGCAGGCCTTAACCATAGTCATTCCATATGAAAGAAATATATTTCAGTCATATTTCACCAGTGGAAGTTTGATTTAAAATGAAGTAGTCTGTAATAGCACATAGAGAGATGCACTATAAGTTAGGTTGTAACAGTATGCTAGTTTTGGACACACGGAAAGTTGTACAAGAATGGCATCAAAAATTATTGCGCAATCGACTTTTTCAACTTAAGTGAATAAATTTCAAAATTTTGTATTTCAGCAACGGAGTGAGCTATGAAAATGAGAGTTGGATAAATGGAATATATTTTCCAACCTCTAAAATATATATTCTTTTAGTTCTAGACTTTAGGTCAACTTTAAGTGACTTTAAAACTAGAATATTAGGTGAAATCTTTTGCATGTGTCGGGAAAACAAAATGAAATGTTCCATTACTTTGCTTTAGCCATATCGTTGTTTTCTTTGAGAAATAAAAGACCTTACAGTTTGCCCCATACCCTGTTGCAACACGCCTCAACATTAGGGTTAATTGCAGGCTGATTACTTACACTCACACTTTTTTCAGGGTACGTGTTTGTCTGTGATCTTTTGAAATGCGGTCATGATATTACCCATTGTTATAAAGAAAGGTCTATTTAGTTAACATATTACGTGTGAATCTCGAAAAAATTACCTTAAGCCAAATCCTAAAAGTGTGTTAACATTCTCGGTCATCTCCTGATAGTGTACAAAGAATTATTTTCTACGGAATTATGCAGTATCACAAGCTAGCTATAAAAGGCCATGCATCTGTTCAAAATGGGCAAAACAAGGGGCTTTATGGGTTTGAGATTAGACACTGTCAGATGCAATTTCCTGGCATCTGAAAATCAAGATAAGAATACATAAACTTTATAGTGCAGCTTTGAGATCGTTTCAAAAAATAGTGGCGAAAAAGGGCGCTAGAGCCGGAAAGACCCCCGATCCGTCAGCTACCCCTCCCTCCACAAATGAGGGGAAGTGCGCACATCGCAAAATAAATGTGTATATAGGACATCATGCATCGACACAGCTCAGACAGAGGCACAAATAACAATCTAATACACAGGATTCTAGATCTCAATGTTTATTTTATTTTTCCCAAAATATTTTGTCTTCCTCCTACCGCATTATACATGCTTTCTCGTAGTTTTGAAAGGTTGCTGGCAACGAAACTGGAAAGACAGCCAATAGGCTAGTCTGTTAAAAGTAATTTTCAAATGCCAAAAAAATTAAAACTGCAATAAAGAGACTGCTCTCATTTGTGATTTGAATGAAAGACACGAACAATTCCTATTCCTATAAGCTGAAGTTTATGATAATTCTGACGACATTTTTCAGTGGTACGCTCGAATTTCAAACGGAGCATATGAAGAATTTCTCTATAAGCAGTGTATATGCCGGGTGATGCAGTTTGCAGCAGGCTTATATATTCCGCTTGGCCAATCACTTTTTGACGATACGATTCCAGTAGTAATGTGGGCGTGGCCTTCGACATATACATTCTGAGAGAGGAAAAAGCCGAAGTATTAAAACGGATTGCCATGTGAGAGGGATCTTCATGTGTTCGATGACATTTTGCTCCGTCCGATGTCTTCGATAGGACTAATCTTTGCAGGGAGTGTAATCATGAAACTGCGTGTTTCAATTAGTGCGTAAATGTAAAGGATTGCATTCACGAAGTTCACTGGCAAAAAAACTTGTTCGGAATATTCAGAGTGTTTACTAGAAAAAAGGAAGAAAAATAAACTTGTCTTTGAGGAATATAATAAGTTGTATTAAACAAACGCTAGTTCATTTATCTCGAGATTTTCTGTCTGTTGGGGATGATGTGTGACGTATGTCTATCGAGGTTACGTTTAACTTAATATTGCGGATCATCTCAAGGGACTTCGTATTATTATTTTATCAGTACTGTGCTTTACATTCAATAATGTGTTTTGTTCTAATAAGGAATTTGCTAATTTCTTTAAAATCCTTTCATAAATTGCGTCATTATTGCTAGAGCCTACGGTAAAAGTTTTAGCCTGTATGACAGTCGTCATTATCTGATTACATTGGACTGCATTTGGATCGAGGGAAAACTTATCTACAAAACAGATGGTCAAAACGATACGCTCTGTCTGATATCAAAGTTATCAGCAGTAAAAGTAAATACTTAAATTTTTCAACTGTTACAAAGAACTCACTGAATCGCTAACGACCATACAGAAAAGCTGTTCAATCGTACGAGGGAGCCAGTTTGTGCAGCGTAACGAACACATCCACAGGTGGACAAATATAAGCTTGCTGTTTTTCACTGATGCATTTGAAAGCTGAAATATGGGGAATAACGCATTACCACAATTTGTGGATACAAACGTAAAAGATGCTTTCTTCAAATGATATTTCAGTCAATAAAGTAACGCACCAATGATAGGATATTTCAATAAAGGAGTGCACCAATTAAGCGATATATGAAAAAAGGAGTGTACGTATGAATGTGATATTTCAATATAGGATTGTATCAATGACAATGCCATTTCAATGAAGAGAGTGCACCAATACAACGATGTTCAACAAGGAATGTACCAGTTACAGTGCTATTTCGATAAATGAGTGCGATAGTGATATTTCAACAATGGAATGTTCCAAGAGGGGTATGTACCAATGATAGCGATATTTCAATGAAGGAATACTTCAGTAAGGAGGTGTACCAATGTAGCGATATTTTGATAAGGAGTGAACCTATGACAGTGATATTTTAAACCGAGATTTGATTGTTCTCTTTTATGCACTATATTGACACACCAGTTAGGCCTGAATCATTCAGTAGAAGATGTGTTGTGTTGGAGCTTAAAAACTGCTTTTATTGGAAAATTTGAATCGACTAGCATCACATTGAGCTGCAAATAACTTCTAAGATAACTGACGTAGTGTTCCGCACGCAAATTTCTATAATATTCTCGTGTTCCCCGGAGGGAGTATGAACAGGAAGCACGAAATGTCTTCGTTAATTTGACAATTTTCGAGTGCGTGGGACAATTTTTAATGTTCTCTATCATCCATACACTGTTCTTTGCGTAAATATGTAGACAAGGTTTTGGTAAAAAAACATTTTCTGTCTTACTAATACGACAAAGTGACGTACAATTTGAAGCTCGTAGGTGAATTAATTTAATCAGATGACCTTCTACAACATTCGCTGCCAATTCCTTTTACGAGAAAGGACATAAAACCTCGGACTATAAGGCCCAGTCATTTTAAAAGGTCGACAAAGTGAATTTTGAATTGGTATATTTGAATTTTCATTTACATCTTACGTGCAAAGTGTGAAGCTAATATTTCAGCCATCTATCTTGACTTTGAACTCAAGTATGTCTTTCAGTAACACTACTACAACTACCATAACGCTTCCGCGGAGACAAATGAGATCTAAGACGTTAACTCTTTCAAAACGGCCCCCTCTATCCACTCGAGAGAATGACGGAAGGTCTCTTGAAATGTCAATGACGGAGAACAGAAATACTTGGAAGAGACGTTGCCAAACCTTCTCGTTCCTCCTGACACTTTTAGTGAGACTTTCCTTAAATTTTGTAAAGAACCTTGCATCACTTTTTCAAGATTTAAAACGTATTTGGAACTCGAGATGGGAAAAGCCGCAACTTCATTACAAACGGTCCAAAATGCAGGAGAGCATCATAAAAAATTGTAAAACCTTGACATCTGAACTCGAAAACTGGTTCCTCCCGGGATGGATTCAAACGTTGTCCAATCTGGTGAGTCACCATTGGTATGAAGAAGCCGTGTACCATCGAAGACTACTCCAGGTTAACGACGGAGGATTGGTTGGGATGGACTGGTATCTTAAGATGTCTCCCAAGAGAGGCCCAATCTTATTAGTTCTTCCAGGAAAAAGTCATCTAGCCCTCTCTGAGGATATTATTTGCGCTCAAGCCTACGAGAAAGGTTTTCGGCCGGTTGTGTTTCGTAACAGAGGCAGTTCGGGAATAACACTTACTTCTGTTTCGAAGTTTCAAGCTATGGGCTACACGTCCGATTTAAGGGAAGTAGTAAGATACCTACGGAGAATGGACTCCAAAGCTAACATCGTAGCCATTGGGATCGGGTCGGGAGCTGGTCTTTTGCTTTCATATCTAGGGGATTATGGTTCATCCTGTCATTTAGATGCGGCCGTGTGTCTATCCCCTTGGTATTCCCTTGAAAAGCAAGTTGGCTCTTCACATCAAACTTTCTCTCAATGGGTTTTACTGCAGAGCTTAAAAATAGAACTTGCTCGACATTCCGGTGTTTTGAAAAGCAAAATCGACTTAGACAAAGCTTTCGGGACTTCGTCTTTGATCGATTACATTAAACACGTCGTTTGGCCTATCAATCACTGTGAAACGGAACACGACTTCTACGAGAAAAATGAACCGTTACGAGATATTGACGAAATGGCGATACCTTTACTGTGCATAAACAGCCTGGATGATCCTGTGGTGAATTCAGAACATATTCCATTCGATTTGTTCGAAACCCTACCCAATGTTATGCTCGCAGCGACACGGAGGGGAGGGCATGGGGCCTTTTTGAAGGGTTGGAATGCAGAGAACTGGGGTGTCAAATTGGCGGTAGATTACTGTGAAACAATTTTAAATATAGTAGCAGGGTCTAATCTTTCTGGTTTAGGAAGCTTTACAGAGTAACTTTTGTGTGCCAAAAGGTGGGTCTCAAGTAAAACTATCTGGAATTACTAATTGTTACGGGCAAAAAGACTGGCCAAATCATTGACTGTTTATATTATTATCATTCAATTGCTTTATGGAATATTAAAATATTATCTTTTCCTAAATATTAAATTTCTATTCTTTTTTACTTTATAGCCAGAACTTGTGAATATAGGCGTATATTTATACATGTTAAGATCATTGTGTGTGTGTAAAGGAAGTCAACTTTAGAACAAACGGTATATAGGGTGTAATCAAAAATTGAGAGAAATATATACAAAAGGCCTGCAGTGCCTACTTCTGGGCCCGGAAGGGGCGCATAAGAGATAAGATGCTGAATTTAAGCCAAGAAATGAGACATTAGTTTTCACCGGGCTCATCTAAAATCAGTAGTCATAACATGCCAGTTAAATGAAGTCAACAAGTCAAAAGTACCCCAAAGGTACACTGCCTGAACGTATGTGAATGATCTTAATAGCTTTGTGTCAGGAAATTGCATCTAACAGTGTTTAAGTTCAAAATGTTCCAGAAGGGGACCTGCAAACCCCATATGTTGGCCTTCAATTTTGACGATGCATGATCATTCCTGGCTATTATATATATTGAGAAATGCCAGTGTGGTCACACAGTATAATAATACACGATTTAATAAAAATATTTTTATGAGTAAGTCTTGATTGCGTGATATCAAACGATTGCATTTAACAATGCTTAATTTCAAAATTTTGCTGGGGAAACTTCTCAAACATTGTTAAAGCTCGTGTCTTCAGGGCTTGCCGTTTCGGGCTTCACCAACACAAACTGAGCCCCAGCCCTCTTTTGGTACAAATACGATGTTTTTAGGCGCAGATCCAGATCCACGTCCTTACTAAGGACGTGGATCCGCGCCTATAAACATATCCTATTTCCTTCACGTAACATGAACTTCCATGCTTATCCTTTGCAGGTTCGTTCCCACTATGGAGAAGGGGGGGGGGGTGACGTTTGTCCAACACATTGGGTGAAAGGGGGCGCTGAACCGAAAATTTAGAAAGCTACTGCCACAGGAGATGATATCTGGTGTCACTGCCGCCCGAGGTCTCATCTACTTCCTTGACATCGGTACATGCTACAGTAATTACTTATCTCGCACGTTTAACACACTAATCAGACTACATTTCAAAAAGTATAGTAGTCAGCTCAAAGCTTATTATGTAAAATTAGACAAAAAACACATCTGCGTCGTAAAAGAGTGTTTATGCCTCATTTGTGTCCGGTAGGATATTTTAGTGAAGGAAGAACAAAAATAGCAACCTCAACTTGGGCACAGTGCCTTAATTAACTTACACCTAGACTAATGTATGTAACAAGACCTATTCGTATAGTAGGCCTACCCGCTGGCATGCACCGTTGCTCCTGCCAGTACCGATTTCATATCAGTGTAACGTCATCATATATTGGGCAAATGCATTGACATTAAGAGTGAATGATTCAATTGAAATGAATTATTGAGCAAACGTGCTAGACGTGACAAGTAACCATTCAAATAGGCAAATAGACACGGTAAATAGGCCTACACATGAATGAAATTCATACAAGGTAAAGGCAGTAATTGCTCATCACAAAGAAATCTCAGCGCATATTTATTTTCATGCTTTTGATGCATAGTAAACCAAAAGAGCTCCCGAAGCACGGGGCCTATTAACTTGTAGCTCCTACTAGAATTTAAAAGGGGATACGGTATCCCCCCCCCCCCAAAAAAAAACAGCAAGTTGCTCGTAACTCTTTGTCCAAACATATTGAGGAATAGCCCTCTAAATACACTCTTTGACATTCATTCAAACAATACAGTTCCACTCTGCTTGGTCAAAAATTAATTTTACAGTCAGCTGTGTTCCTGTTTGACAATATTACCTCGAACAATTTAAACTCAGTGCAGGCGTCTGTGGCTCTGTCTTGGAGTTTGTACTGATAAGTGGATTGGTTGAAGTTGGAAGAGGAGCTAGAAGTAAACTTAGTAGCGAGAATTGTTACTGTCGGGGGGGGGGGGGGGTTAGAGATCCTTTAAACTAAAGAAATGTCATTAGTACCTCCCACATAAAAGTGTACACTATAATTACATTCGGCAATAATCTGTTGGGTACAATGCCGCGTGTGATCTGCTCAAATTATTGACCAATCAGAGAAGCTCTCTTTCATGAATTCTTTTCAATCAAAGTGCGCCATCAATAGTGAATGCAAACATCCGGGACTCCTGAATGTATTTAAGGTGATACATGTGTTGGTTTAGGGAAGCTTTGGAGAGTGATAAAACATAAAATTTGGGATTTCCATACCAGACTTGTAGTGAGTACGTACTCATACTCATGGGTTTGCACAATTGCCTGAACTCGTACTCATGAGAATTAATATGTACTCGTACTCGTACTCGCACTCACAGATTTTGAAAGCTCTGCATAGGGGCTAATGTAAAATTTTGTACTCGTACTCATGAAAAGGACATGTACTCGTACTTGTACTCACAATATAGTCGCTGCCCCTGTACTCGTACTCATGACATTGTACTCACACTACAAGTCTGTTCCATACTACAGTTCTTAGAACGCAAAAACAGTTTGCCCAACCTTACTTTCATACATAAGATAAATGCTATATCCTCTAATTGTTTTCCTTGCATGTATGATGTACATACTGACATTTTATAGACACATGTTTCATATTTCAGAAGGGAGGTGGGAGCTTCCACAAGGGAGATACTTTGTAGGAGTGCGAGATAGCTTAATTTGCCTTAACGTAATGGTATACTTGGATTTTCTAGGGGCGAAATTTTTCTAGGGAGCTCCTCCCTGGTTCCAGTTGGTTACAGGCTTGTCAAGGACTCATCTTACATGGATTTTACAATTTATATTCAAAAATATTATTTTCATGATTAAAAGAACCACTCATTTGGCTTAGGAAGTTGTTCTTAGCTGGGGAAGGGGCTACCGTCCTGAAGGAGGGGTCTGAGGGGGATAGGGCTTTCACTTTTGGAATTTTTGATTGCATATTTGATGGTCCTTAGATGCAAATGATGCTGCATTTTGTGTGGTTTTTGCGGCTTATTGCAAAGTTTAAACATTTTATTGAAAAAAATTTGATTTTTCACAAAATAAGGGGGTTTTGTCCTTGGAAAAGAATATTTAAGCACCCACATTTTGACTGGGGACTTGCCCTCATGCCTCCTTCTCCTACGCCTATGCAAAAACACCGTTTATTAAGTAGCATAGGGTGTTTAACTACCTTACATTGGGATTACTGCGTTTGCCCTTTAAGTTTTAAAGTGTACCTAAAGTCTAGAATTACAAGAATATATGTTTCAGAGGTTGAAAAAATTTATCTCATTCATTTAAATCCCATTTTCATAGCTTGCTTCGTTGCTGAGATATAAAATGTTGAAATTTATTCACTTGATTTTAATTAGTCGATTTTCAATAATTTGTGATGTCTTTCTTGTATAACTTAGGCTACATTACCTGGTTTCGTTTCCTTTTGAAATTAGAGTGTTTATATGACCTTGAAAAAGTACTGTTCTCTCGCATAGCATGTTGTAGGGAGATGGCTTGTATAGTCAAATCGCCTTACAGCACTAGGACAGTGATTACAACTTTGGCAAAAGGTGCAAAAAAAAAAAAGAGAAACAAAGACAGTAATTCGAGTAGTACAAGAATGACATCACAAATTATTGCATAATCTACCATTTGAAATTTAATAAATAAGCTTCATCATAGCATATCTCCACTCAGGAATATCCTGTGAAGATGGGAGTTGGACCATTTGGATTAATTTTCAAGTGTTGTAACACATATTTTTTAAGTTTTAGACTTTGGGTACACTTTAAGTATGTCAGGTATTGTCGGGGTCGGATAAACTTCACCGCTGCATACGTCACAACGCATTAGAGTGAACCAAATGATCAGCGCTCATGTTCACCAAGTGCAGCCCAACTTAGTTGTTTTCATCTCACCGGTGTAGTGCGCGATAGGTTGGTGACCTGTGGTCACGGTCCACTATCTGACAATTCAAATATTCTTTTATTTGGCTAGATTACAATCACTCACTCTGTCATGATGTATGTTGTATTTTCTTGCCTAAATAATATTTCCAATATCCATGTTTATATTATTTCATAGGCCTATCATACCCCATACAATGCCGAGGCGTTCTTTTATTTTTTTACAAACTTGGACATCATTGACGTATTTCATATAGCCTATTATAAAGGGGGGTCAGACATTTTGCCCCAAATCTTAATCTTGCCCGTTCTTAGTTAATTATATATTTGTGGTATTTCATGTAGTATAGCGCAGATTTTGTGAATATATATCCAGCGTGGAACTGACGTAAGGAAGGTATATTCGCGACAAAGCGTCTCTCGTGTCCACTTAAGGTGACACTTAGATTCTACGGACATTTGAGGGAATCCTTGAATTTCTTGGATGTTTGCTAAATCTATAAATAGTGGAAATTAGGCCATAAAACTGTCAGGCATAGAAACAGGAATTATATACTACATGTCGCAAACATCGTATTGATCGATGCAGAATGAATGCGACTGGAAAGCGAAAACCTACCCAATGGGGACTTACACTGATTAAAAAGGAGGGGTAAGTATTTACCAGCAAGAAATACCCTTTTGAAAAAGTATAGGAGACCGTTGCATAACTTCTGCCCTAACTCACTGTGATTAAGAAACTACCGTACCCCTTTGAACCACTCAAAACAGATATGGTTAGAAGACTTAATAAAACTTTCATAATGTGCAGAATACTTTCTGTATTTGAGAATTTATCACAGAATAAGGATAAATAATTTATAAGTTTACATACAGACGTACGGGGGTTCAGATTTTTGACTGGCGGGGACAATTTTTTGCCCAAATATTGAATTTAAAAAACAACTTGCCGATTTTCACTCTCATTTTGAGCAAAACATCAATTTCTGCCCAACTGGGAGAGGGAAGGGGGGCATGGACCAGCCTCCCACCTCGTGCTTGTATTGCTTTACAATCACCCTGGCAAACACAAACTTTCGATCTATTACGTATTGATTTCAGTGAAATTTTCAGCAAAGTGGGGATAAACTTGCAGACCATAATGTTTTGCGTTCCGTGACCGCCAGATGACGGAATAAGGACGACGTACGATACGCCAGTAAGTAAAGAAGAATGCAGATATGACTCCCCTATGAATTGGAATCAATTTCAAAGATGGGTTGGTCGATAGCAGATGGAACGAAAAAACGACTTAGTCTAGTTTACAGTAAGTGGAGATAATACACCATAAGTGAACAGTCATCTTCACTTTACCCAAAGCTGCAATTTTGTGGGAAAATCGACTGAAAATACTGACAACCATTACTGACAGAATAATTATTTCGCGGTTTTCTATAGGCCTGTCCTGATTTGGCCTCATACTACGGCACAATAGTAAATTTTAGAATGGATTGAGTATTTAATGAGTTGGGGATATTGAAGCAATTACACAAATCATACAATTGAAGTTGAGGGCGCACATCTGCATTGATTAAAACTGTCCAGGGTGGAAGAAGATGATTAATGACATCTATTTCAAAGTTCTCCTTGCTCTTAACATCAAATAGAGCAATGAAATTGAGTGGAAACTGGATGAGGCAATTGGAAAACGTCGCTCGGTTTTCTGAAATGCTGACAGCTAAAATCCAGGCTTTGTATGTAAGTTTAATGTATTTTGACATTAAGTTTAAAGGCTCTCTGACCTCACCCTAGACAGTCACAATTCTCCCTTCTAAGTTAACTTCTAGCCCCTCCTCCAATTTAAACTAAACCCCCGTGTAGTACACCTTTAGGACAGAGGGCCACAGCAGCAATGCACGGAGTGTGTGTATGTCTGTGTGTGATCTTAACTAGGAATACAACTGACTGTACAAGTTATTGTTAACCAACCAGAGTGAAACGGTGTTGTTTGAATGAATGTGAATCAAAGTGCAGTTATCAACTGTATTTAGAACTCTAGGGCTATTCCGAAATATGTTTAGGCAGAGAGTTGCTAGCAACTCCCTGGTTTGGGGTATCCCCTATAATTTATTACGGTGTTTATACATAACAACGCCTTTGCCAAGTCCTCGAAAGCACTTTTGCCTTCCTTCACACATAACATTAATTGATTATTAACAAATACGAATATAAATACGTACACGCATGCATATATGTCTACATTTACGTAAGTATTCTAACAATAATCCTTTTCGCAATCTCGACTGCACATGCGCAGATCCTGAAATCTGGGGATAAACAATACACTGCCGTAGGTACAACATACGCCAAAAAGTTGAATTTATTTTTAAAAGATATTAAAATCATCCTTTTTAGACCACACGGAAAAGAACAGAAAGTTTTTAATTGTGGCTTCGTTTCTTGGACAGCATGTACACCTTCTTTTGGTCTAAAGATAGTCTTACAACGTGTCACAAAGTTGGTGTATTTCCCATTCTACGAATACTGAGTGGGGATTGTTTATCTTCCTATGCATCGCTAAATCCTTTGCGGAATCGAGATTGCGAAAAATTTTATTGTACCTAAAAGGGGTCTCAAATTCTAACTGTGTGGCCCCAGAAATTTGCCAAAGGGCGTCAAAGCTCCCCGACAAGGAGGGGGAGTCAGCACGACCCGAATACCTGAAAGAAATTGAAGTGCATATATGGTGACAATCACTATATGTATATTTTTTCTACTTTTAAAGACACAAGAGTCGGCATAGAAAACAAGAGTAGCAAAACTGCTGAAGCTCAGCTATATTTTAGGGTGACATTTCCTTGCATAGGGTTCTGTGGACTACATAGTATAACTCGTTTCTTGTTTTCTTAAATTGGCGATTTTTAGAATTTTGCCCTGACAATCTAAAAGCTAGTTAAGGAATAAATCGCATTTGACAGACTTATTGGTGAATAAACCTTCGAGACTCCAAATATGGCAATATAACAGACGATGCTGGCTAAGCCGAATCCATTATTTTGCCAAATTTGGAGTCGAGGACGGTTTATGAGAATGATAGTCCAACAAATGTTGTTTATTCCTATTCTTTAACCGAAAATGTGTAAAAAACTTCATTTTTATCAGTTTTTACGTTTACTGACCGTATTTTGTGGAGTAACAGGTCAGGGTTTAACCGATCAGATGCTGGATTCTCAACAACGGATAGCTAGAGGCGGTAGAATTATGGTTAAGCCACCGTGACTTTTTGTCTTCCAAAGTGCCCCTTGGGTTGTGCAAGAAGTTAAGGACACAGATTAGATTACTTGGCAGTTACATTGAAGTCCTACAAATTTCCGTCCCACTCATTTAGTTTTTGCGAGCATGTTATTTTAAATTCCCAGAAATGAGTTTACCAGTCCATATCTGCGGTCCAAAAGCAGCTTTGTTCAAAGCGCAATGCATGTGTGCCGATTATTCATAATTTTATGTTAAGACAATGACGCTAATTGGTGCACCGAACACTAGTTTTTCGCGAATTCCACGGTTTCCTATTTGACACTTTCATTTGGGGAATTCCCCCTACCAAATGGAGGTCAGTCAGGCTGGCCAAGTTTTTCGAAATAAATGCAATTTTTGCGCCTATTCAGTGCACCGAACTTGCAACGTTAACTCATTTTCAATGTGTACGTTTCCGCATGGAGTTGTCAGTCTCAAGCAGGGGTGGCACCAGGATTTGCCCGACAGGGGGAACGCTCCCGACCGGGGCAGCGATCCGACGACACGATGTCAACGGGGAGGGGCTGAGGGGGGACTTGAAGAAACCTTTTCACTATACGCCATTGCAGGGCATATTTTGCATAATATCCGTATAGCCTATGCTTGAAGAGTCGAGTTGCGTGCTGATGAAGTGTTTTCCGGGAAGGTGTGAAATTGCAAAGCGTGTCAAAACGTTTCGGTGGACTCTCCCCCTTCCACAAAAGAAACTTATACTCATTTTAGAGCAAAACTAGATCAACTGTCGGGCGCGAAGTGGGCCATGTTGAAGATAACATAAATTGTATCAAATTCACCCCATCTACCCGATGAAAAAGCCAAAATTTCCTACACGAGTCGCTTACCGTATCGCACGACAGGCACAAGAGATCATTTACCAGGCTATGCGATATGGAATAAAATTCCAGACCTTTACACACAACTGTGTACTCTGCCTATACTATGTTCAAGGGCGTGGATCCATCTCCAAAGGTAGGGGGGGGGGGGCTTTTCACCGTTTGCGAATCGCCGTCCTGTGGGAGGGGTCTAAGGGGAGAGGGTTTCGCCCTCCTCTTTGAAAAAAAGGAAATTTGTAGGTGCCTGTATGGCAAATGGTGCCATATTTATGCGCCATTTAGCTTTTAAAGTGTAGTGTCAAGTCGAAATTTTGTTATATTATTGAAAAAATGGGGGGAGGGGGCTTTTTGGAGATGTCCCCCTTCTAAAAAAGTTAGGAGGACGCGTCCCCCCATGATCCACGCCCATGTATATGTTACTTGGTAAGGTGGAAAGGGAACAATGGAAGAAGTAAATGTACAGAGCGCGAAGCTCGCCGAAAATTTAGGGTTCCTATTGAAAAAGTTGCCCTCCTGAGGTCACAAAAAAGGTAAACCGTCGGGGTGACCGGTCGCTGTCGCGCACTACATGCTTTTACGTACCGACTTAGGATCACCGACGAAAATGGAAAAGTTTCCCGACAGTGGACAGCCTTTCCCGATGGGGAAAGGGGGTGGTCCTACCCTCACCTGGCGCCACTCCTGGTCTCTAACATTGATTTCTGTATTGTGCGGACAGAGAGCCTGAGGGAATTTCGTCATACCTGGTCTTTCCCGAGCGGAAGTGTGAAATAAGAACTGCACTCCTGACCTTTTCAGAATGATGGCTAGATTTGCTGCGTGCCTTGCTTGCTACAGTTTAATGGGTACTCGATAAATGACGTCAAAATCTGAGACAGGCAAAGCCTGCATAGCAAAACTGTAAATGCTTATTATTTCTCCATCGTTCTAACAGACTTCAGGGTCCCGATTTTATCGTTTTAAACTCTATTTTAGTATTTTATACTTTTAATCAAAGTATCTTCATTTTTCAATCAAAGAAAATTAGAAAATATTTCTCTTTCAGGTTAAAGTAATGAACAATGTGACAACAGCGGCTGTGCGGGGTTTCTGCTTTATTTTCTGCATCAGTTTGCAATTTTGTAAAGCACAGTGGGCGAGTATACGCTCCTATTATGCCGGTCAGCGCAATCGTCTTCGGGTTTGTAAAGTATTTTTAAGACAAAGATGAAGATGAATCCGAACCCAGGATGCAAGGTGTACCTACTGTACACTACGAGAGGGAACATGAAGTTTATCTGGTATTTCTGTTTATGTAATACCGAAAGAAGCAACACGCCTCCTAAAGACAGACACTAATCATCACCTTAAGTTCATTTTTGATCAGGGCTATCAAAATTCTCAGTTGGTAACAGCTCTTTGATTGACATCAGAGTTTGAAATTCAAGAGATGAAGAACTAGGGTAGCTCACATTTCACACAATGCGGAGATAGTGTTTTGATTGCACAATAGCCTGTGGCGTTGTATGCTCATCAGGACATGGCATCAAGCAATAAACTAGGTTTGTGTCTAAGGAGCTTTCTACAGCTTTGGGAGGGGCTAGAAGTAACTCATAGTTAGGAGAATTGGAACCGTTTGGGATGACTAGATTTCAGGCGCGGTTCTAGACCGAGATTTTTTTGGGGGGAGGGGGGCTTGGGGGGGAGCTTGGAAAGGAAGAATAAAATTTTCTGTCATTATCAATACCGACATTGGGGAATGATACTAAGGAGGACTCCATCAGTGGCGTACCCAGGATTTCTCTCGGGGGGGGGGGGCATGCAGTATGTTGTGTGATTGCCGGCCTGGGGGAAGGGTCTAAGGGGAGGGGGTGTCCCTCCCCTTTGAAAATTTTTGAAAAATTAGATGTACTTACATGCAATTTGGTGCCACATACGCTACATTTTGAAGCAGAATTTGTGTTAAAAAAATTTACGTATTTTAGGAACTAAAAAAAAATTGACATCAGGGAGGGGGCATGGCCCCCCTGCGTACGCCACTGATAGTAATAATCATAGGCGTATGGGACTCTTACAGTTTGGGGTCCAGAAAATTTTTCCCCGAACTTCTCAAAAAGTTGCCAGAAATCCGTTGCAATTCAGGTGCATGAAATAGACCACTAAACCACTACAGGCGCGCGAAGCGCGCGAAAATTTTTGCACATTTTTCGGGCATTCGATCAAAAATTCGGGAACTCAGTAGAAAATTAGGGCAATCTTTTCACTTTTACTTCATCTCTGCCGGAATTTCAATTTGAGTATAAGGTATCAAATGTTGTTCATGTCTGGTCTACTGTTACAAAGGCTTACTGAACTGGATTTGAGCAATCACTGAATTTGAGACCGACTTTTTGGCGCTCAGACACCGACTTTTGATTTTCACGCCCCCCCCCACACACCTGTATTTACGCCCCTGGGACTGGCGTCGAACGTAAGAACGCAGCTGGGTAAGCTAGTAGGCGCCCGTACTGTGCCTACCGTCGTAATACAGTACTAAGGCGAAGCGTGACTGTCGTACTACATGCAGTCAAAACAACGGTGTACGTACGTGGACGTGGATACAAGAAACGTGATCACATGCCTATCTTACATGACACATTTGAGAAACTAAATCCACTGGACTACGATGTGCACAAATGTATTGGACAATTTTGTTTTTCTCAATACACGCAAATATAGCATGAAGATAACACACAACTTCGGAAATTTTTTTTTGGGGGGGGGGGACTTGAGTCCCCCAACCCCCCCCCCCATAAAACCGCGCCTGTTAGATTTGCTCTTTTAAGTTTCTATCCAACCAACTATAAATTCAGGAAACGTGCTGTAGGTCACTCCCTCTCCTAATCCATATAGCAACCGTCTGGCTGTTTGGTTTAATGCACGCCCCCCCCCCCACACACACACAGGAGTGGGTGGTTCACTGTACATAAAAAAACAAATCTTCACAGAAAACTGTGTTATTGCGTGACATCTCTGCCACAGTATGGTGACAAAATTTCAACTGGGGCCTAAGTATGTTTCAAAAGACGACTGTTTTGGAGCCTTGCATGATGACAAAACGTTTCTTCAAAGTTAGTTCTGCTCTCGTCAGGCTTGTAGCGGTCTACAAACTTGCAACAAATCTGAACCAAAACTGTAAAAGAGAAACAATTTTGTACGATTTCCGAAAATTGCCTCTTCTCACTTAAGTGACGAAAAAATTTATCAAATAAGAATGCTTCAGTAAGACCGTTCAGATTAAACCTTTTTTACCATCACGAGTCGAAAAATTACGTCACATTTGATAACTCAGAAAAAAATGAAGTTTCAACGAAAATGCATTTGTGCGTCCTATTATCCATTTCAGAAGGTTCATTCGTTCACTGCCAGTTATTATACGTCAAGGGCATTAAGTTCAGTGGCGCACACGGTAGTGATGGTGGGGGTGGGGGGGGGGGTTGTGAGCTCGACCACCTCCAACGGTTGTCGAGAGTGATCATTTTAATTGCCTAAATGTTTTTAAGCTATGGTTTGTCTACAGGAGTGGGAGCTTCGAGCTATTAGAAGAAAAGATGTGTTTCGTAGGACGTTACAAGGCGTATACTATTTTCGGCGATCTAGAGGGTGCTTTCTGCCCGCAAAGTGATGGGGAGGGGGAACTCCGTTTAGATGGTGTCACAAAGTTTTAAATCCTGAGCTTCCTCCCGAATGAAACAACTGGGTACGTCACAAAGGATACACGGAATGTCCGGTACGACCGGATCATCCGGCCGGATAGTAAACCTATCCGGTTTCGGTCGGATATCTGAAGGAATCCGATTTCCCCCAAATTCTAGCCAGAATTACCTCCAGATCAAATGATAGGGATAACTTCACAGAAGAATTTAACACCTTTGCAAAAGTTTTTCTTCTTTCTGTCCATGTTACATGGCAAGAAATTACCTCATTAAGGTGAACATTTCAGGTGCTTTTCAGGTGGCACTAGGTCTTTATGGTACTAACAGTGACACAACATCCATTGCAAAGTCTTAGAGAAGCCTTTATGCACTTGTCCAAAATTAGTGGAGCTAGCAATGAGGACAACTTTAAAATTAGCCTACGCCTGTATGTCCAGTTATTTCATAGGACCCCTATTTGTAATGTCATCATATACATGAATATTTAACAATAATTTAATTATTCAATATTCAAAATCTCTGTCAATTTTTCCTTGATAATATCTGAGTCACATTCATCAGAACATGCTTTCATTTAAATTTCTTGTCATTCAAGTACTGCAATCAAATTTATTTTTGTTGTTGAAAAGAACTTTGCCAGTGTGCTATTAGAAAATTTTACTTGGCCCATTGATTTTCTGTCTGCATCACTCTAAATTCTAAACCCTTCAACATCATACCAGTTTAGTGACCTAAGTACTATCCCAAAGTCAACTACCAGTTCCCCTGCCTTGACAGCCCCCACCCCACCATCAGCCTCCTGCCCACAGAGCTATTTTTAATGTTTCTCTTTGCAAGAGAAAAATAATCTAGTTCCTGTGGGATATGAAATGCTATCCGGCAAAGTCCGGTTCCGGCTGGATCCAAAAATTTGGATCCGATGCATTCCTATACATCACTGCAAAGGGCGGTAAGGCCAACTTCTCTTCTGTGAAACTTCAGTCGAAGCTTTCAAATTGCTTCTCATTTCCCTCAGAACTAGTTGTATTGACTGAATCCTGAAAACATTTGCCGTGATTCGGGCAGACAGTCCTCCACACCACCGGACACACAAAACACAGCAGATAACAGCACTGTAGATATTGGCTAGATCATTCACCATGATGAGGATAAGTGAATTACCGAGTTTTTAAGGTGTCATGGAGATGTTGAGATATTTTGTGACTATTTGGACTTCTTTCAGAGAGGTGATGAGATCGTAACATCTGAGATTTGTTACCTCAATATTTTAGAGTAGAATATTTAGATAGGAAGCTACTGAGATCCTGTTATTTAATATCTTCGCTGAAAGATATTTATATCTTGATATCCGAGATCTTGTGCTCTCAATATTTCAGCGTGAAAGATGTGAATATTCAATTACAGGATCTCAATATCGTAATATCCCCACTGAAAGACAGTGAGGTATTGACATCTGAGATCTTGTTACCTGCAGTGTTATTGTTTATTCTCAGATTTTCTAAATGTGCACACGTGCAGTCGCAATTACAAAAGCTTATATTCAATATATGAAGTATACCACGTATTTAAAATGATCCACGAATAATGCACCAGCATACTAGGGATACGCCAAATCAAATTGGAAGGTAGCCTGCGTAGCGGCCCAGTGGCTGTAGCCACTTCGGCAGCATACTGCCTCTTCCGACGTAGCCATAAGCTAAACGAAAATGTTCGTCTGCCCCGCGAGCTAATTGGAACGGGCAACATCAAGCGCATTGCGTCTATTTAAAAGTATATTCTGGTGACTAAATTTGATGTTTTCAAAATATGCAGTGAAATTTTCTGTATTAGGCAGAGAGAACCCCATCTTAATAATAGCATGTTTCATGTGAAAGATACGAAATATTGAAGAAATTCTATTTTCTCAGCTCCTGTAATGCATGATGGGAAAACTGTTATTTACGTCATCGGGGCATATTAATCAGACAAAGCTTTTGTATTCTTTATAATGTTGACACCACTATATGGAATGTTTAATAACTTTGTTTGCTATACCATAGATATGAAACAGTTACTAGATCTACACAGAAAAATATTCCAACAGTATCGGATTATCACGGCGAAACAAGGTACAGTATTCAATTACAAAGAATAACAAAAGGAATCTGAGGCATTTTACCCACTTAACATTACGTTCTGTGGCATTGAAGAAAACTAGAGGAATTTCTTGTCAAAAGCAGGGAGTTGTAATGTAGTAACTAATCTTCAAACTGAGATATTTTTAGTTCGGAATTTTAGACGAAATGTACTGAAAGTTTCCCTGTTTCATATTAGACCCCGGCAAAGTCCCACCAGACAATCCCTTTAAAAGCATTTGGCTAAACTCTCTTCCTGTAACACTTAAAGAGGTATGATCTCTCTGCACCTCGACTAGATATTAGCTTGATACAAACTAAATTCAAAATGATATAAAGGACAAACAGTAACATTTATAATAAACACGCGTAGGAGTTATGTTTTCCTTTGTATTTATTTCTTACTGGAAATACATCTTTCATAAAGAAACAGTGAAGAACTTTATATACTACGACTGAAGAGAATTTCTTTCAAGGATATTAGATTTCACAAAATATTTTATCTTTTAATCAAGAACCAACGTAAGTGTCAATGAATCTATATCTCATTTCTAGTATTATTCCAAAGGAGCTGCAACCCCGTTTTATATTTTACTATAGGAGCTTGTTTGTTTGTATTTTGGAATAGGAAAGATTTATGACAGTTCTCGTAAAAGTGCCATGTTTGGTAAATAGTGAATAACTTTCCCTGTATCGAATCCATTTGAAATATTTTGTTACTTACACAGCAATAAATAACGATTCTCGAGGACAGGAATCACCCGGAAATTTTCTCTCCAAAGACAACGTGTCCATAGTTGTTTTCTCACCGTCAATAGGCTTTGAGGGCCCAGTATGTGGGGATCAACCAGCGTTGGTCGCGAACTAATATTTTAGCCCCCCCCCCCCGAAAAGAAAAGAAAAGTGTGTGTACAAGAACCTCTGTAAACCTTAAATAGTTAGACGTACCAGCTTTTTAGACAGAAAAGAGAGAAGGGGTATGGAAAAGGACAGGGATTCTTATTTTTGTTTAGATATTGTTCCTACACTTTAAAGTGTATGTGGCTTAGCACCCCCCCCCCCGCCACACCACCAGTCGCATCATCGTCCCCTTCAATTAACACTGTCGATGTTTCATTTTGGTCCCAGTTCCTGTCACCCATATTTTAAATGCACGTGTGCAGTTTATTTTGAAAGTATAAGCATGGCCTTATGTCAGAATCTTGGCTAAATCGGGCAGATATTTTGTCTCAGTCGGGCTGAAAATTGGACAGTTAAATTAGGTCTGGAGTCGGGCAAAAATCACCGCCCTCCCTGAGAAAAACAGTCCCGTACGGCCATGAGTATAAGTAGTCACACAGCTGATAGATGAGGTAGGTGGGTGGTTTCAAGTCGGCGATGTGGGCTAGGTTATGCTTAATCGTCTCTTGACAGGTTATATAAAAATTGAATGAGTTGGTATCCAGAATGGAGGTGTTTGAATAGAGATCAATTAATATCAAGAAAACATGAAAAGCATTGACGCCGCTCTGAGTGGGATTAATTGCAATCTACAAATTCCCAACCTTTATTTGCTATCGTCTTAAACGTGTAGGTATTTCGTTAAGAAGACTTTAAGCGGTAGAATTAAAGGTTTCCTTCTCTTGCACGAGGAAATGTTTATAAAGTGTTGAGGAAAGTAGCTGATTAAACGAGACTATGTTCTTTTCTTTTCGATTATTTTCCTGATAGTTTATTTATACACCATGGTCATTCCCGATAATCACTTCATTACTGAGTAAGTGTGGCTATTTTTGAAACAAAATTAGATCATTGAAGCATTCATGATAACTGGGATTTCTCATTGAAATCTTTCTTTCTCCTCTTCAATAGTTCAACTCTTCAGATCAAAGTAGGCCTACTCTGTAAAAGATCTCCGGAGGAATTTTTAAGATAGGAAATTAGCATGATAGGTTACTATATCTGCATAATGCGCTCAGTTACGAATAGCTAAGGCTTCATAATCATTCAAGTGTCACAAATATTGTATATTTCCTAGGGGTTCTCAAGGACTTTCTCCTCCGTGACCTGGGGTTCGACTCCTAGCCGGGTCATACCAAAGACTTTAAAAATGGAACATACTGCCATTGTGCTTGGTGTTCAGCATAGGCAATGGAATAGGGAAAACAAGGCAGTGAGCCACAACTGAAAAAAAGGCCGTGGCTGGCGCGACTTAAACCAATTGGTTAGAAACTGAGTCGTAAAACCTCATCTAACTCTAACTCCTCCGTGACCTCATGCAGGGCCTCCTTGGCCTTTGCTCAGTGGCGTATCTAGGGTTTGTGGCGCCCGGGGCAAGAAACGAAATTGGCGCCCCTACCCCCATCTTCCGGGGGAGGGGGGTAATCTTATGAATACTTTCAAAACTCAAGATCTTAAATAGAACAAATGTCCATGGGCGTCCGCAGAAAAAATTCAGGAGGGCAAAAGTTTTAGGGGGCCCAATTTTTTTCATGGGAAATATTTTACTCCCAGAAAAGCGATTAGATGCTACCTCACACAGTGTTGACAAAGGCGTAGCCAGGAATTTGTAAAGGAGGCGAAGCCCATAGACAGACTCTCAGCGTTCCGCGCCACCACGAGTTGGCGCGGAGCGCAAGAAAATTTTGGCCCCGGAATACTTCCCAGATGGCTGGAAATGGCACTTCCAAGGCCTATTTACCGCATACTGGGACACACTAGCAATATCGTAAATATTATTTTATTAAAAGATGAAATTGCTGTATCAATATCATGCTCATGGCAAATCAAGGTCATGAATGGAAACAGTGTCGCCATCATGTGTACACATCACTGTCAGGTAATGACTTAAATCATATTATACATGAATGTTAATTAAGTCTTCCAACTGACTAATAAATCACCTACTGAATGGAATGAGAAAAATCGATTTGAACTTCAAAAAGAAACGTTACATAAAACACAAACAAGTGGTAGTTCCAACATTTTTTTAAGTGATCTCTATTTGGCGCCCCCTACAGTGGCGTTCGGGGCAACTTGCCCCCCTGCCCTCCCCTAGCTACGTTACTGCCTTTGCTGTACTTACAGGATGAGCCCCAGCTCTGAAAGTTACCCCTACGTATGGCACTAGTGCGGCCCGAGGAAAATGTGTGTAAAATTATTTGATAATGAATTGCTAACCATGGGTGTAAAAATTTGTTCATTCTCACTTCTACGAATGTGGTCTTGTTCATCGTTAGGTTGGTGATCCCTATATTGTTCCAAATTTTATGATGAAAATTAAGTAACTTGGGTATTTAAGGTAAAATATATACAGTACCCAGAGGTAGTATGTTATACCCGGAAGCTGAAGGATGACACCATATTTTCATTATTGTGCTCGTCGGAGTTTACATGGTCACATGGGCCACTTACCTGTTGCTAGCAACTACAGCTGTATAGGGTAGGCCCTAAACTAGGGCCCAAAGGTTTCCCCTTTGTTAATGCTAAATTCCGCTTTCCAGGCCCGTTTTTTCGGGGGGGGGGGACAAATGTGTACAAATGTATTAAGTCAAGGGTAAGATTCAAACTTTCTGGGGGGGGGGCAAAAAAATTCAGGGGATTTCGCCCCCTGCCCCCCCCCCTTGACTACGGGCCTGCCGCTTTCTTCTGCTTTATAGGTGGCAAAATACGTTTTCTTCTGCTTTCTAAATTTAGGCATCTTCAAAAGTTCATATCGTTCCTCAAAAGCTGTTATAAGCTAAAGCCTCAAACTTCCATTTTTAAAAGGATGTGACGGAATACAATGCTGTATTGCACAATAAACTTACTGTGGTAGTACAAAATACAATCCCTAAATCGATCGCGATTATAGGGTGTTGTGGGGGGGGGGGACTGAGTCGTCATGATTTTATTACGCGATTCTGTGATTAATTTTACATAATAGAAAGGGTAATTATGCTTTCTACGACGTTTTTCAACTATTTTATTCTTATAATTATTAAAACCACTCAGATTAGTTAAAAGAATTATTTTGATAGTAATTTTCCTAGTTTATTTTTGCATTTTTTTTTCAAAACTTCGCTTTCCGCTTTCTAATGCCAATTCCGCGATTTGGGAGGCAAAATAAGCCTCAAACTTCCATTCTTAAAAGGATGTGACGGAATACAATGCTGTATTTCACAATATACTTACGGTGGTAGTACAAAATATACTCCCTCAATCGATCGCGATTATAGGGTGTTGTGGGGGGACTGTGTCGTCATGATTTTATTACGCAGTTCTGTGATTTACTTTTTCATAATAGAGAGGGTAATTACGGTTTTTTACGAAGTTTTTCAAACAGTTTATACTTATAATTATTACAACCACTCAGATTAGTTATAAGAATTATATAGTAATTTCCTAGTTTATTTTTGCAATTTTTTTCAAAACTTCGTTTTCCGCTTTCTAATATCAACTCCGCGATTTGTGCGGAAATTCCGCTTCGCGGAAAATATTGCGCCTTACCCTAAACCCAAGTCTGTTGCTTGCTTGTATATGCCTTATCTACATGAACAAACTCAAAGTTGTGTTTCATTTTTGCAGTCTACTGTTTGGTGAGTATATTGTTTTACACCGGCATTCCGCGCGCATTACATAGGCTCCACCTAAAAAAAACCATGCGTCTTTTAATTTGATCTTCAGTTCTTTGCTGCAAACTCCATGTTCGTGGTATTCATCCCCTCTGGCATCCGACATATGTAGACAGAGCACTGGCAGAGGATCAAAATGTAGCCACCGTCCGATCAAATGTATGCCTATCAAAATGGCAGCTGGACTACTGTCATTTGCGTAATTTAATGCCGATTCTGCAACATTTCACACAATTTTTAAACATGCATAGACTTGCAGTTTTGTATAGGAATATCACAAAAGTTTCTCGCATAATCTGTTTCTACTGATCCACTTAAGCAAGTTCAAACTTAACGTGTTTACACACAAAACATATTAGGACGCAGCCATATTGGTACGTCTAAACCAGTACAGTGGCGACACTATACGGACAGGATGATGGTAAAACTGATGCTCTGTTTATATTAATAAGAAGTTCGTGTTTCTCATACCACTGCCTTCTTGATCCCAAGTTAGAAAAAAGTAATTGGTAACTTATTGCCCAAGGAGTAATAAATTCAAAAAGTGCGACAAAATCTGCAGTGATTATTAACATAAACACTATACTCTAGCCAGTTGGGTATCGCAAGAAGATGAACTGTATGCTGATATCTGCTTACAGCAAAATGAAACACGAACGAAACACATCCAGTAAGTAATTGGGCATATTTACCGTGCTTTTCCCCGAAGGACTAAAAACTAATTTCCGTTTTGTACCTCTCAATGTTTTCAATCGGTTATGCTCTCTTTGTACAGGTTACAATTTATTGAACAAAATTAGAATTAGTGAAGTAAGAAGGACGCGGTTGATCTTGTTTCGCTATATTAAAAAAAAAACAGCGTCATGTAGGCCACCGGTGTGTCACGACAACTTATGAAGGAAAAAGTGAAAATGACATGGTTAAGAAGAGGGCTTCTCAAGTGTTGCCACCCCGCAGGCCACTTTCACTTGAGTTTCTGTTTTGTTTTGAATTCATTGTAGGAGCCAGGACGTAGTTCAAAACCTTGTTGTTCTAGTATTAAAATTTTGTGCTCCTCATATCTTCCGCGGGCCATTCAGTGTATGTCGCGGGCGGCAGATGGCCCGCGGGACGCCACTCGAGAACCTATGGTTTAGAACATTTGCAAGGCCGTTATAAACTTCACGGTGAACAGGAGCTAAGGAGAAACACAGCTAAGGCCAAGAAAAAATATGTTATAGTTTACATGCCTTCTGTTAGAAGGAAGACGGAGACCTTTTTATGTTTAGAGGTTTTGAAGACGAGTTTGCACAATAACGCATATCTATTGTAGCAACTGCATGCCCATCTTTCTAACTTTAACAAGTGATATCATTTTTGCTCTGAGGAATTAGACATTCCCATTAATTCATCTCATGGTTGTCGTATTATTGAGTATACTCATACCGGCCCGAAACCAGCTCGGCCGAAACCAACTCGGTCCCTAGCCAACTCGGTCCCAGACCAACTCGGTCCCTAGCCAACTCGGCCCCGGAGAAACTCAATCCCAAGCCAAGTCGGTCCCATGCCACCTCAGCATCAACTGAGAATTCCGTGTCTACTTTTACACTGAAACAGTTATTTTTACGTTGAAATAAAAGAGGGCGCTTGTCAACTCCAACTTCTTTTGAAGTTCTAGGTATACCCAATTTACCAGTTTACTAGCGATTTGGGTCAAATTAAGTGGCAAATTTATGATGAAAACGTTTGAATCATGATGAAATAAAAGAGCGTGCATTTCAATAAACATTCCACCATTTTCGCACCGCCCCATGATATCCGTCTCCTTGTCAATACTTGTGTATATTGTTGGCTGCAGCTGAAGCCCCCACTCTGCCCGGTGCCTCTCCTTTGTGGTTGTTGATTGTGTAAAACATTTTGTGTACTTTGCCTGTATTTAATATGGGACTGACCATCTGGTGGCATGGGCGGCGTCCATCACACTGCTACCAGGAGTGTTCATTGAAATGCTACGTGGAGAGAAATTAAGCAAGTCACCTTTTCAATAAAAAGGATAAAGCACTTCATGAAAAAACGTGTGACTGGATGACAAATACTTCTATCAGGGTTTCTCGTTTTGGGACCGAGTTAGTCTGGGACCGAGTTGGCTTGGAACCAAGTAATTGGCCTGCTACCGACGCATATAGCCCCTTCTTTCCGACTGATCAATATCTCAGCTCCCATAAGCATGGTGGTGATACCTAGTGTATACATGGGCGGCGATCCCGGGGGGACTGGGGGACATGCCCCCCAATATTTGTGAAATCGCTGATTGACTTTGATTTTTCACACAGTAATTTTTTTTCGAAAATGGGCCCATGTCCCTCCAATATTGAGAACAAACCGCCGCCGTTGTGTGTAAACATTGCTATCAAAAGATGACTAGATCAAATCTCGAGAGAACCAGAAGTTTCTAAGAGCTAAATTACTATGAGCAGGGAGCTGTCCGTAACTTGCTCCCTGCTATGAGAAGAGGTTTTTCGGCTCCAGTTGAGAACTTACTTCACACGGGCTATATACAATATATAAATACAATGACACCTAAGGAGGGTTGAACAGAAGTAAAAGATAACCAGAATGCAAAAATGTATTGTGATTTCGATGAATAGCACTTACATGTGTAATCCCAAATAATGCCAAGATGCCCGTTTCTTTCAGTCATGTTGAATGTGATTTTAATGTGCTGGAAGATTACAGTATTGTGTTCATATTTAACCTTGGGAATTCTTGGGAAATTTTGCTTTCTGGACTCTGGTGATCTCAGCTGACCTCTGACATCAAACAAAACTCATCGGTGTTTTCTAATGGATTAAATGCAACAAGTATCCAAGCTTCCTAAATTGACATATTTTGTAAACAAGGTTTTCAGAGTTTGAACCCAGTGACCCACATGACCTTTGACCTCCACAATAAACAATAGGGTTCTTTTCCTCACCATAACACGTCCACATGCCATGTGTGAAATCTATCCACCTTCCTAACTTGAGATATCATGTTAGCAAGGTTTTCAGAGTTTGACACCTGGTGACCCCAGATGACCTTAAACCTCCACCAAACACAATTGGCTTCTACCTCTGACCATAATTCATCCACATGCCAAGTATGAAATCCATCCATTCTTCCTACCGTGAGATATCTTGTTAACAAGGTTTTCAGAGTTTGACCTTCATTGAACCCAGATGACCTTTGACCTCCACCAAAAATGACATGGTCCCACCTCTGACCATAAAGCATATACATACCACCTATGAAACCTATCCAAGCTTCCTACCCTGAGGTATCGTGTTAACAAGATTTTCAGATTTTCACCGCCGGTGACCTCAGATGACCTTTGACCTCCAGCAAAAACAATAGGGTCCTTCTTCTCACCATAATGCATTCACATACTAAGTATGAAATCTATCCAAGCGCCCTACCTTAAGATATCGTGTAAACAAGGTTTTCAGAGTTTGACTCCGGTGTCCCCACATGACCTTTGACCTCCACCAAAAACAATAGAGTCCTTCTCACCATAACGCATCCACATACTAAGTATAAAATCTATCTAAGCTTAACACTTTGATATGTCGTGTAAACAAGATTTTCAGAGTTTGACCCTTGTTGACCCCAAATGACCTTTGACACTCACCAAAAATAAAAGGGTTCTTCCTCTCTCCATAATGCATACACATACTAAATATGAAATCTATCCAAGCTTCCTACCTTGAGATATCGTGTGAACAAGGTTTTCAGAGTTTGACACCTGGTGACCCCACATGACCCTTGACCTCCACCTATATCGTGTAAACAAGGTTTTCAGAGTTAGACACCTGGTGACCCAAAATGACCTTTTGACTTCTATCAAAAACAATAGGGTTCTTCCTGTCAATAAGGGTCATCTTCCTACCAAGTGTGAGAACTGTCAGACTCCCTTCTTGAGATATCGTGTAAACAAGAAGTGTCACAAACACATACACACATATACACACACACGCCATCATTGATCCATGGGTTTCTCTTTTCATCGAAACCAAAAAGGAAAGGGAAATTTGTTGCACAAAAGAAACAATATGACGAAGACGATTAACATGTAGCTCCCTAAATGTACATCTTATTAACCGACCGACAACCATATGCACACTTCTTCCCCGGGAGAAATGGATGAAATTCAGAAAACAGTAATTATAAAAAGTGAAAAGTAATTTTCAGGCTAGGGTCAGGGTTAGGTTAGAGAAAAAAAATGTGTTTGCCCTCGTTCGCCTTCGGACAAAACCATTCGCCAGACATACAGCTATTGACTTTGCTGAGTATATGCTTTTCATCTACAGAATACCGTAGGCCTACCCATCTGGTTTGCAGAACTGAGTGATTGCATGTGGATGCAATTATTGAGGAGATTTTTTTTCGCGCAGACTTTGGAGAGTCCAGAAAGGTATCGGCTGATCGGATGCACCGCTAGAGTATTGGGCACATAATTGCAATTGTGTCTAACAAAATTAGATGGACATAAAACTAATTACATATTGTTCCTTCGTCTAGGCTTTCGAAGCTTGGTACTTATTTATACTGCTTATTTTGATTGCTTACTCTCTTTGATTGCTTTCTCAATTTGCTTCCTTACTGTAATTGCTGACTGTAATTAAGTTATTTGGATTACTTCATTTGATTGATTCCAGTTCAGTAACTAGGTTCACAGCCTATTTATAATAACGATGAACATTGAAGAGATATAACAGAATCAGAGCTCAAATTCGTTTTGCCAGTGAGAACAATATCTTATAATCGAAGTCTCCTTTAAGGAGCACATTTAGTCACACCAATTTAAAATGGCTGGCATACTTATTCATATGCTTCTTTTCAATCATGTGACAAGATTTTGCCACTGAATTCATGTACATTAGCTTCTTGATTTGCCTTTAGTAATGTATCATAAAATATATGGTCGTATAGGCAAAATACTTTTTCCAAAGTCCCATCGATTCTCTGGCGAAGGGCCGAATGGCGAAAACCAAACGTTACCCCCGATGGAGTTCTGCTGCCCAAAGGAGCTACGTCCCTAAGGGACACTAATATGACCAACCTCTTGACCTTCAGACCTCTACATCATATATGGTTTGTCAAGCGTGCACGACCCGGTTCTAGACTGGGTCTAAAGAACAGATACTACGCTGCGACATGATCTTAGCCAAAAGACCGAAAAGCGATCATATACCTAGGAGTTGTATGGTAAATAACAGATTTGTTAAATTTAGCCGAGATCTCACAATAATTTGGAACGACTCCTTATTGACGTTAAGGATCTCTTATGCAAAGTTTTGACTTGTTAAACAGTAAATCTCAGTCTTAATGGGTCAAGGTCGTGAGATGTTCTAAATGTTCGTGTTAACTTCCGGAGTTTAAAATAGAAACGGACAGCCAAAATCAGAATGACGTACTATCTTCGATCCTAAATAGATAATTTCTCCAATTTCTGCTCGAAGTTTTCCGGCCGTTAATTTCATTTGCAAATCGCTGCTTCCTACATACGCGCAACTGGGTCTGGTAGACACGTGATAGTGCAAGCTCTTCAGGGGTCTGATGCCTTCACTTGATAGCTATCTAACAAGAGCTGTTTAATCAGGTGTATTTTTTTTCATTTATGTACGTTAAGTCTTTTATCCAGGCAGTTAAAACAGAATATAGGCTTGGAATCTGGACAATAGTAATGTAGGCCAAATGAAAGGTAGAAATGGACTAATAGGTATAGATTGCTACATAATGTAGTTAATTTTCAGCCAAGTTTGAACTGTGCCATCGTTAATCGAATGGCAGAAATGTTAGCGATTTAACCCCTTGGCAATGGTCTTGTTAGCTACGATGTACTTGTGAGGTACGAGATACCGGCTTAGCAAAATGATGGTACACTGGTAAGAGTTACCAATCTGTCAAATGCATCCATGTATGTGGGTGTCTTGAAAGGCATGCAGTGAATGAGGGCGCCGGAACAAGTGTGTCTGCAAGGCGGGGGTGGGGGGGGGGGGGCTTAAGGGCCAAACCTCTCATAGACCTTTGGAGTTTGCATTTTGCTTTTGAATAGTACTCAGTTTAAGAACCGTCCCACCACTTCTGAGGCCAATTTGGATCGGATTATGTCGCACAGACTCACTTCTGAGTTCCGCAATGTAAACCAGAATGCAAAAATGCATTGCGGTTTCGATGATTCACGTTTAATCCCAAATAATGCCAATATGTCCCATCATTCTTTCAGTTACTGGTCAAATGCTATCTTTAAGTGTTGGAAAAGATAGTTTTATATTCATAGGCTATTTGACTTTGGAAATTCTTGGGAAACTTTGCTTTTTGACCTCTAGTAACATTAGATGACCTTTAACCTCCAACAAAACCAATAGGTTTTTCTACTGGATTCAATGAATCATCAGGTGAAGTTCGAAAAGTATCTATGCTTCCTAAATTCAGACATTGTGTTTAACAAGGTTTTCAGATTTTGACCCCCTGTGACGTGAACTCTGACCTCCACCAAAAAGATCGGGTTCTTTCATTCAACATGGGACATCCACATCCATGAATTATTTCATGTATGCATACTTCATACCTTGCGATATCGTATTAATTAGGTTTTCAGGGTATGACCCCTGGTGACCCCAGATGAGCTTTGACCTCAGCCAAAAATATTAGGGTTCTTTCTCGTCACATGGGGCACCACATACAAAGTATGAAGTCTATCCAAGCTTCCTACCTTGTGGTATTTGTGTTAACGTTTTCAGAGTTTGGCCCCCTGTGACCCCAGATGACCTTTGACCTCCACCAAAAATATCAGGGTTCTTTCTCTCATCTTGGGGCATCCACACATCAAGTACAATATCTATCCAAGCCTCCTTCTACCTCGAGATACCATGTTAAGGTTTTCAGGGTTTCACTCTCTGTAACCCAGATGACTTTGACCTCCACCAAAACAATGGGACACTTTCTCTCACCGTGGGGCATCCACATACTAAGTTTAAAATCTACCTAAGCTTCCTACCTTGAGGTATCGAATTAACATGGCTTTCAGAGTTTGACCTCTGGTGACCCCAGAAGACCTTTGACCTTCACAAGAAAACAATACTATTCTTCCTCTTTCTATGGAGCATCCACATACTAACTATGAAATCTACCTAAGCATCCTATCTTCAGATACCGTGTTCACAAGGTACAGGTTTGACCTTTGTTGACCTTTGACCTCCACCAAAACATTAGGCTTCTTTCTCTCATCATGGGACATCTATGTGCCAAGTATGAGAACCATCAGAGGTTCCCTTCTTGAGATATCGTGTTAACAAGCTAATGTCACACACGCACGCATACCCACAACGCACACACGCCATTATGAAAGCATAGGTTTCTCTTATCATCGAAACCAAAAATAATGTTAGATAAAAGCACAGGCTATACATAGTCTTTACTCAGGGCGTCACTACGGGGGTGTGTGGGGGTGCTGTCTGTCTGGAAAATATTGCTTTCCGCCAGGAAAAAACGTCATTTTTATGCAATTCATTAATTACTTTACGGAAAAATCTTTAAATGCATATTCCACAAAGGTCTCATGTGAAACAGAAAAAAAAAAATTCAGTTCATGTCCTCCAAATTCTGTAGCAATACTCGTTTCCTAACTCGAGATATCTCATATTAAAGAGTGCTTATTTTTGTCAAAAAACACTTCCACTTCTCATCAAGGTCACAGAATGTTATGTAATAGTATGGGCACATAGTCTCAGATTTCACTTGCTTTTCTTCAATTGAATGTCCTATTTTTCCTTGAAATTGAAACACTGTTGGCATGTTTGAATATCTATCCATATATACTTAGCCTACATCTACACAATACGTAGGGCATTACATACAATGCTGCTAAATATTCCCTACTGCGGCGTCAAAATCATAAAAAAAAATGCTCTTTCAACTTAATGTGCCGCGATGACATCATTGAAGTGTGTGCGGATTTTCCTTATAGTAATAGCAGCAAGGACGTCATTAATTAACCGGCTGGTTTTCATATGAAAATTTTGAATCTTCAGCAGGCCCTTTAAGTTTACATCGGGGGCCGAATATAACCCGTGGTCCGCCACTTGACAACTCAGTTTATAGGCATTCTTATGTGGTGAGTAACTCGCCCATCAGCTCATCTGTAAAGTTTTGGATTCACAAAACAGTCAATTTACAAGAGGAACTAAGTCGCAACATTCTGAAAAGAAATTGTCACATCATCAATCAAAGTGAACTAAAAAACCAGCTGGTAAGATGTCACAGATTCACACTGCTAATTTTTACACCTATGGTCCGGGCCCTGGCCAGGGTCTTAGGTGGAACCCTGGTCTGGGTCCAGGGAAGGAGCTCCAACCTCGGAAGCTCTCGTAGTAGTAGAAAATTAAATAATCCTAACATGAGCAATGTGACATCGGTAGCCCGTGGAGGAAAGGAACCCTGATGTTGGGTGCATTAGGGCAGCTGTCCCATGGCTGCCAATAACTCTGTACACTCGCGCTTTACTTAGGCCGCTTATAAGGCTTATATTTTATAGAAGACCTGAGGATGGTTGTCCTAAAATTTCTAAAAGTTGTGAACAATCATGAACCCACACACTTACATATCCATACACATGTCACCATGATTGCATAGATTTCTAAAGACTTATGCAAGGGATCAAAACTGGAATTGTATAGAACAGTCAAGCATACTGTCTGATCATTTTCATGTTGTTTATTCAATTAGCAGGTTTTTTTTTAAATTACTTTTGTAATTTTCTTCTATGATTTGCTTATATACACTTTACATCAACCACATGCCTCAAAGTGTTAACAGACATTACCATTCTCAATGATTAATTGTTCTAGAGGGTTTCAGGAAAATCCCCTCCCCCAACCCACGCAATTCCCATCCCGAAAATTTACAGGTGAAGAGCCCCCACCCTGACAATTCTCACCCTAGACCAGGGATGTAGCTACGGTGGGCAGCGCTGGGCGGTGACATCCAGTACTTGGTATTCCCGCCCGGCACTCCAGGCAAACACACGTCTCCCCACCCACCACAAATCTGCCTACCGAGACCTAAAACTAGCCCTAAATTTACTCCCTAAAGTAAAATGAGGGAAAAATGAAAAATTAATGGCTGAAAAATGGGGTGGATGCCATGGGGTGGGGTGAGGTGCTTTCCCCAGATCAGACAATTACCCGGCACTCAAATTTGGCTAGCTACATCCCTGCCCTAGACAATATCCCTAAACAATTCCTGCCAATGATAATGACCCCTCTGACAACTTATTACGGGTGTTGTCCAGGTGGGCATTGTCTGGGAGGGTGTTGTCACATTACAGTCCCAGAGGCAATCTCTTTAGTTTGCAGTAGGTATACACCACAGGCGCCTCTTACGTTGTATAGTATGCCATATACTATGTATTACATTGACGGAAAGGTATGTCACAAATCTCCTAGCTCGAACAAACAACTTAAGTTTCTTTCATAATTCCTGCACTTTTCTCGCCAAATTTGTCTATACAGAGACTTTTGATCATAAGGTACCTCAAGGCAGTTCTTTTTCCCGAATAATTTCACGTGGCGTTGTCTGAAGGATGAAATTTCGATGGAGTAACAGTTTGAGGATGGTAGCTGCTGATAGGAGAGCATTCAGCACTTCCACACTATAATTAAATACTCCTAAAATATTCTCTAAAGTTCTCTTAAATTTCAAGATTACTTCCTAAATTTGTCAATTATGTTTTGCTGTCATTATTACAAATCTTACAGATACATATCAGCATTAATATGCAAGGTTTTTGAACATAGAAATTCACGAAATTTGAAAACCTTTTGAAAAGTGGAAGGGATAGCATTTTCTATGAGCATTTGTGGCAGTTGAAGACTGTGAAACAGCTACAGTTCAACTGCCACAAATGCTTGTATATGGTGTACTATACAACGTAAGGGGTGCCTGTGGTATACACAACTATGATAAGCTATCTTCATAGGTACCATATCTATTAACCTCCTAGATAGAATGAGGCAATGGATTTAAATCATGTTGCCCAAGGAAAAAATTTAACAAAATACTGTAGGCAGGTTTTGAACCACAACATTTCAGTCACAGGTCTGATCTTAGCCATTGGTTTGAGTCTACCATACTCTTGGCATAATCCATGGAGCCATGGAAACATGTTGAGTACAGGCACACCTGACAATTCTGTCTCAGCAACATCTGAGGACCAACCATGTTTCACCAAACAAGTACCTACAGTAACGATTTTACCTTGTAGAATTGTGCATATTTGTCAAGAACCAGACCCATAGCTAAGGTGGAGAATGGGAGGGGGGGTGGTGGAGGCTCCAGAAAAAATTGCTGCCCCCTGGAAAAATCAAAAAGTACTATTGGCTTCATAAATTTCAACACATCCAGCCCCCTAAAAATTTTTCACCCCCTGGAAGCTACAGCATCTTTTCCCCCTTCAGTGCCTTGTCAGCCTTTGGGCTTGTCAAGACCTACAGTACTGTATCTTAAAATCTTAGTTTCTCCCTCCTGTAAATGGTGGAATTATAACTTCTGCCATAATACAATAATGAATAAGAGAAAACATACTGTCACTTAAAACTACCTCTCCTGGCATTAACAGCTTTAATAAATAAGGTCACTGTCTTTGTCATCTGTGTCTGTTGCTCTACTGCTTCAGCAGTTGAAGCAAGTTGAACTACCTTGTGGCATGATGTTTGTAGTTGCTCCATACCTTTTAGCTTGCCAAAAGATTAGTTGGCTACAATATTAAACTTACAATGCAGTCTAAACTAACAGCTGATTTCTTAAATCAATGATGTAATGAAACAGGTATACAACACTCAAATAAGTTCCAAGAATTGCTCTGGGTATAAACGACTTGACTTTTACAGTATCACACAACAAGTAGATGATAAAAGTCTTTGAAACTGTTGACTGGTGTACTGTACACTTAAGTGGTGTGCTACATCATCATCAAACAATTCTACAGTATCATCTTCATATGTAAACACAAGTACTTGACCGAACTCTGACAGCTGACAGCAGGTCTAGTAGAGCGTTAGAGATGTGGTAGAGCAGAGCAAGGAATATGTGCTGTCCAACTAGAGAGGCCTGTGTAAAGTTCTCCTTTGCGATTTCTTTTCTTTGACATTTTTTTTGCACCACCCTCAGATGATTTTAACTTTTTTTCTAGCTTCCTCACTTTTTTTCTCAGTGCCGTATTGTATTCTTCAAGTTGTTCAACTTTTTTGGCAAGGTCAATCTGTTTCATGTCAGTTTGTATTCCACGTGTGATGACATATCTAATACGGGGTTGTTTTCGCCAACCATCATCACCACTGGGTGGAGTTTTGGGTAGATCAAGTAATGGATTTGCAACTGTCTCGTCTTCAGCTTCCTTCCTCTTGCGTTTTCTTGACCTTTTCATGCTCAACGCTGTTGTAGGATGGCTTGGGCTGGAGCCATCCATATATAGTGTTGGGACCCAGGCTGGATGATCAAATGATTGTAAGTAAGATGGTTTTCCTGTACAAGAGAACATGAAAGTTAATTTGTTTACTACAGTACTGTACCTTACTCCATTAATTTGATAAATGGTGAAGATATGCTGTAAGGTAGTGGAAATTTGGTGTATCAGTAGCGCAGCCAGGGATACGGCCTAGATGGAGAAAGGGGAGGGAGGTGTCAAGGTGCATTCCAAATATTGATAGCTCTAGTCTGCTCTGCTCTAGTTTACTACACCATAATTAGAACAGGTTATTTCTTCAGGCCAAAACAAGCCTACCTACAAACTTAAATGATACATTCTGGCCAGTGTTACATTTCTTGGAAATTACATACACAAAACTGACTACAGAATGGCATAACATTGCCAACAAAGCTTTGCACCTTTACACAGAAAACAGTTGTTTATTTTTAACCTCCTCACAAGTTTTGCTTCACTTGCACAGACCTTTGCCATACCACCAGGGTGGAGCAGTTTTAACCGCCTAGCAAAAACTGGTTTAAACCGAGATGTTTAGTGCACCTGAAAGTGGTCAAAACTACTGCAGTCAAAACCCTGTTAGTGGGAAAATTAGGTTTCTTTTCAATTTTAGATTTATACACTGCAGTTACAGTCCTCAAATTTGCTTAAAATAAATGGAATGTATAAAGTATACTATATCCTCAAGCTACAATCTTAACTACAATCAATAGATAGTTAAAGGTAAATCAGTGTACATCAGTTATGTTAAAAAGAGAGAATAAGGAAATAAATTTCTACAACTTCATTACTTCCATCAACTTCAATAAATGTTCAGAAAGTACACTGTATGGTGGTTTGCAAAGTTGGAAGATTAAGGAACCTTGAAGGAAATTTTTAATCAAATCATGAATGTAACTGCACTCAAAAATCCAAGTTTCAAACCATGCTATCAAAAGCACTGTTTGATAGTAAACCAGACTGCTGTGAACAATTATGCTGTTTTTTGTAATTCTTCTGGCATATCACTGTGGAACAATTAATAAGGTTGCAACTGAAACACTACATTGTGCATACACATTGAACACTTTGGTTAGATTCCCAATGGAATATCAATACATATTAGTATGCATCTTCATTTCTGTTGACTGCTGTTTGTTTATGCTAAGACAGCAGTTTATCACCCAAATATTATTATAAATTCACATTTTCTGAAAATTCCCAAATTCAGAATTGTCTCTACACAATAACTGTTCATTCTGTCTTCTTTACAAAACTGCAATGATGCTAGCATGTTTCAACTTAAACAGTGACCTTTAACATTTACAATGAGATAACATAAATTTTCTTAACTGCCACTCAGACTGATCAAGCTAAACTGAGATATTTGGTGCAGGAAAGCCATTAATATGAATGTCTATTTTCATGATCTGAGGATATGTGTCACGGGTTGCATCAGATTGATAATACAGAACCTCTTCATGAATGCCCACATCTAACCACCTGTTCATACTGTAACTCTTAATGCATTGAAGTTCCCAATACAAAGTCTTCCAAGCACCATTCATTAGTCCTATTGCAATCACTAACCACACAAATGAACTATTATGTGAAAATTGTTGTTGACCAACAATGCTGTTGACAGGTTATTGATCAGGTTGTAAAGATTACCTGCAGGGTCATGCATGGTTCACAATTTACCCATCATCCTCAAATTACCTTCCTTTATGCTTTTGGGTATTGGTAATTAAATGTATATCATTTTGACCGGTTTAAACCTGGTGTTTCCTAGTTAAAGCCAGGTTTTCACCACTTTGTGGTCAAACCAGTTTTGACCACTTACTGTACTGTAGAGATCAACCCTGCTGCATCATACTGTACACAGGGCTCAAAATAAGCTTGAAAAAAGGCACAGCCAAAATGAGCAAATTGGCCCTCGGTCATATGTAGGACATTGACTGAGGGGCACCATGGCCATCAGTAAAGGCCAGACAGCCATGGCTGTCGGTGCTGCTGTGTAAAGTACTGTAGGCAATAAAGATTTATATTATGCTCACTGCTGTAAGTTACTGTATACTTGTGGGGGTTTTAGCATGTGAAAGCTTGGCAAACTGAAACTTCAGCATTGGCTTTACATGGAATGCACTCTGGACTCACTTAGAAGCTTTGATCTTTTGGTGGAGGTGCTACTGCAGTCCCAGTGACCTCTCTCCTTCTTGAGCCAAGCCTTCCACTTTTTTTGTAAAGATACAGTCACAGTTGCAATAAACTCTCTTCCTCAGATTGAATCTGTGGCATAGCTAGATCTTTTTTGTGGGGGGGGGGGCAAAGCAAAAAATTCTGACAGATCATTATCTTGATAGTTGTACGATCCTAAATTCTGAGGACCCCTTTTTTTTTCTTTTTCTTTTTGCTTTCCGGGCAATTTTGAGGCCGACTTTTGATTTTCACGTTGACATACCGATGTGTGATTCTGCTTAAAAACATAAGAGGTGTTGTGTTTCAAATGAATTGTTTTTATTTATTTCTGACAGAGACTAGAAACTTCCGACAGAAGCCTTCGGAGGCTTTGTGCCCCCCCTCTTGCTACGCCACTGGATTGAATCTTGTATTTGTTCACAGGAGGCACAGTAGAGTAGCAGCCACAGAGAACTTAATTTTTGCACCAGGACTTCCATCCTTTTTGGTGGAGGGAAGTCACAGCGAGCTCTTGTGACTGCACCTCCAGAGTGTATGTTTGTGGAGGGGCATTTTATTGCACAGTGGCCTACTGTGGGCAGCCTTTTGCAGTAAGAAATAAGATGTTGTCCTAACAAATTTTTATTGGCTGTGGTAATTGATCAGGCCTAAGCCGTTAAAAATCATCCCAAAAAGATGTTACGTAGGGAACAAAAATTTGTACTTTGTAAATGTTTGAAGCTGTTAAGACACTATCGAATGTGAAATTGGTTTTGCCTGTCATCTGCACACAGTGCAAAACAAAAAAACAAAAAAAACAAGAGCCAAATGGGCACTGTGGTTCCTTGCTGAATGTAATGACACTGAGCCAACTACTGAATAAACCAGTATTTCTGTAGATGCACAAAATCTGCTCTGTAGACAATGCACATCTTGTGTTAACACATTCAAGCATAAATAAATTGCTCTGAAGAAATACAGGCACTTCAAGGGATATCAACACAGACAATATACAGTTACAATTTGTTTTATTCAATTAAGCAATCACAATTCATGCACGCTCAATGGTATCTGATCCAAATGATCAGTAACTTAGTTCTCTTCATAAAACTAACAACCCATAGTAGCATTTAATTAATTCCAATTTCCAATTTCTGCAAGCTCACATGTCCTAATCTAAGGACAAATGTCTGTCTAGTGAACTTTCAAAAGTCCTCTGCTTTGTGGGCAGAGAATCTTTTGAAATATTAAAAAGCGATATTTGATGCAGGTTTTCACAATGGCAGAATTATGGATTAAAATCGTAAAACTATAATTCCAACTAAAATTGAAATATTTGGCATCTCTGAAAGATGTCCCACATCATTCAGTCATTGGGTGAATGTGATCTTAATGTGCTGGAATGATACAGTTTTGTGCTTATATTTGACTTTAGGAATTCTTGGGAATTTGCTTTTTGGCATCTGGTGATTTCACCTCTGACATCTGACAAAACTCATGGGTTTTCAGCTGGATTTAATGCAACACCTCAAAGCATAAATCTATTCAAGCTTCCTACACTGAGATATAGACTTGAAAAGGTCTGCAGAGTTTGACCTCCAGTGACCCCAGATGACCTTTGGTCTCCACCAAAAAAATATTTTCCCCACCATAAGGCATCCACTCACTAAGTATGAAATTAATCGAAGCTTCCTACCTTGAGATATTGTGCTAACACCAAGGTTATCAGTTTTTGACACTTGGTGACCCAAGATGACCTTTGATCTCCACCAAAAACTGTATGGCACAGCTTCTCACTATGGTGGATCTATATACCATGTATGAAATCTATCCAAGATTCTTTCCTTGAGATATTGTGTTAACAAGGTTTTCAGTATTTGACTCTCAGTGACCCCAAATGACCTTTGACCTCCACCAAAAATGACAGGATTTATCTTCTCACCATAAGTCATCCACATACCAAGTATGAAATCTATCCAAGCTTCCGACCTTGAGATACTGTGCTAACAACAAGTTTTCAGTGTTTGACCCCCGGTGACCCCAGATGACCTTTGACCTCCACCAAAAGCTACAGCATTTATCTTCTCACCATAATGCATTTACATACCAAGTATAAAATTTATCCAAGCTTCCTACCTTGAGATATCGTGCAAACAAGGTTTTCGGTCTTTAACCCCTGGTGACCCCACATGACCTTTGACCTCCACCAAAAACAATAGGGCACACCTTCTCACTATGACAGATCCATACACCAAGTTTCAGTTTAGTCCAACTTTCCCTTGTTGAGATACAGCGTACCGAAGCAAGCGTCACACACACACACACACACAAGTCGATTTTACATACAATCCGAGGACCTCATTGTTATTTCCTTTGTGTTTACTTCCTTAACCCTAACCTTGACAATAGACTCTCTATTGTTCGAACTTTCGAGGACTTGACAAATCTATTGAATTTCCTTCAGAGGACCTGAAATCCATTGTTCAAGTCCTCAGTCTGATAGGAAGACAAGTTCACGCACACACACACATACACACACACACACGCCAAGCTGACTACATAGGTTCCTTTTGCTAACGCAAGGAACCAAAAAAAAAATATGTGACCATGGGAGAGCACTGATGAAATTTTGCACTGAAAGTAAGTTGCATACCCTGAAAATAACTATAACCACTGGAAAATGTACCCCACATTTCAGTGATTGGCACTTCTTTTAAACACCATTTGCTTTTTCTTTTGCTGAGCAGGAACTGTAATGTCACGTGCAACTATGGAATAGTACCCGCTGCAAAAAGTCACTTTTCCAATCCATGGGTACGGATAAGCAGTGGCTCAGAATTATTGTAGCTCATACTGTAAGCTGTAAACTTCTTTCCTTGTTTTTTTTTCTGGAGAACAACACTGTAATGGCATGTTACATCTTTCACAATGCTTGAAAAAGTCAGTCCAACTGAAAACAGCTTTGCTACCGTAGGACCAGGTAACCATTTTACCGTAGCTAGAGTCTTAGTCGAAGTTGCTGCTGGATTATACCTATTTAGTTGCTGCTGCACACAGGGTTGTTGCGATATGAAATTTTTGTTATCGATATCACGAACAATTTTCCTTCAATACCCAAACGATATCATCGGATCCCGTTTGTGTTGAATTGCTCTGGTAATCCTTCCTTACATCAATGATGCTGGAAATATCGAAATAAAAAACAGTCTGCAGTAGTTTTCCAACTGTGACTAGCATGCGATCTTGCAGATTTATCAACTGAATCTTTTTTGCTAATTTCACTCAGTCCTTTGTGCATCATAAAGTAAAACAACTACGTGTCAAACATTTCCAGGTCACTCTCAAGTTTGTGACGATGCTGTGTGCATGGCGGGATTTTCACGATATCGTTTGGGCAATTTCATAAACGATACTGGGAGCAAAACTACATATCGATATTTTTGGCCAATATCGTCATATCATAACAACCCTTACCATTTCTAGTGGGATTCTTAGTTGTAGATGAAGTTGCTGCCTGACCAGGTATCCATTTCTTGCTGGATTCCTGGATTCCTTGTCGTAGTCATAGTAGCAACTGAGAGTAAATATCGCTGACAGGTCCTCAAACTCATGCATACTTTAAATTGGGGGTCCAAGTCTAAAATTGGTGGTTTCTCCCTGTCTCCCAGTTTCTCCCATTTAAAATTCAGTAATTTCAGTGTCAACATCATTGCTAATTATTTGTGATGCAGTACTTTTGTATACAGTATCGACAGAATAGGGCTACACTATGAATTTGCTACTGGAGTAAAAGTGAACAGTAAATTTTAAAGTGAACAGAGCTCAGCCCTTTCATTAATAGTCTTCTGCAGTCAGTCTTTTGAGGGTTCAGAAACGTTGTGATTACATGAACTGTCATTGATGTCCCATGAGAATATTCTCCGTGACCCATGATAGGCTGGAACATGGGGAAAATCGTGACCAATACTCACAAGGATGTCTGAAAGTTTACATTTTCCAAGTTTCAAGATTTTGGCAAACTCCTGCAAAAAGTTGTGATAGTCTATCCCAGCTACTTTTGAGAAATTTTATTTATGACTTTATGCTACTGTACTTTCATTATGGTTTTATTAGTGTTTGCACAGGGTCCAAAATTCAGAACCAGGTACCCTAAGTCGATGGTTGGTCGGGTACCCAAAAATATAACTTCTGTTAGGCTCCAAGTTTGTTGTTAAGTCATAATAAGAAATTTTGCTTTGCATGCTGATATAATATAACACCAACGTATCTTACATATGGGCATGACAAGTGTTTTTAGGCATGTGTGTGATAAATTTTGCCAGGAAAAAGTAACATGTTAGGTATTCTGTCACACATGCAATCTGTGTTAGTGAAACTTTGGATCTGTTTAGCAAATTCAGAACCGGGTCCTGACATCGTCGGTCGGGTACCCGATGCAAACACTTGGTTTTATGCATTTTTGTGCCACTGTCTGTCATTTTCACGACTACTGTATGCCATCATCTATTATAATTACATTTTGAGTAGTAAACTACCTTCCCTAATCTGTAACTGTATCTCTGATATGTGATATATCACTGTGCAACCTTAGTTTCATAACATATCCCATTGCAGAGCAGTGGCACTGGGCAACACCCACCACTCTCCAGAAAGTACAGGAGAAAACTATTCCCAAAGGTACCTAAAGCAGCCATCTCAAATAGTCTTCCTCATCCATTTAATGCACTGCATTTAATGCACATTAGACTTGGTGCATGCCCAATCAATGCGTTACCCCTCAAAACTTGTGCCCTTACCTTTTAGAGGTCAAGTCTTTTTCCCAACCTATGTTGGATTGGACTGTATTGACTTGCATACCTAAAGTTATGCAACTTACAGTAAGTACAGTAGGAATCCAGCTAGATTTTGATAATTTGGAAATTTCACAGCTGTGAAACACAAAAGATGTTCTACTATAGGGCAGGTGCTCAAGCCTTAATGTCTCATTCACACATGGAAGCTCTGAGCGGTATAAATTTGTAGAAAATGTAAACAGGTATAAGTTGGGGTGACGGGCGATCCACCCGCAAATTTAAAATTAGAGCACCAATGGTGCTGAAGCTCATACCTTCAACCAATTAAGGGTCCCTGGCTTCTAGTCTTTGTTAGTACAAGCATCATATGACTTTAAATGACATCAAATGGCTTATGACACCAAATCTCACATACCCTGATGGCACCTTCCCGAATGTCACAAAAAATTTGTCATACTATCTTTGCTTTGTAAGTTGTTTTATGAATACAATTTAAGAAAGCAAAAGCCCCTAGGGCCCATCTTCGGCCTTGGACCCCAAATTTCAAGTATCATTATGACAAACCATCAACATTGTACAAGAGAATCTGTAGTTGAAGATGCACTTTTGCACATTTCATAAAAGAGCCATAGGGTCCACATGGGATTTTGGACCAAAATTCCACAAAACCAGAAACAGATCACTAACCAAGCATCATTATAACAGACCGTCAACTCTGTTAAACATTAACTGGAGGAAAAGTTAATCACTTGCAATACTACACAAAATGGACCCTATCGTCCATCTTATGCCTTGGGCCCCAACTTGTTAAACACCCTGAAGGTACCACTATAATTATGACAAACCTTCAACATTGTACAAGAGAATCTTAGGGTTAGATATAAGGTTAAAGGGGGTCAGGGGTGTGAACTACTGTATCCCCAAACATTTAGGAACAGCTGTATGGTTCTAAATTTCATTGCTTTCCTTAGAACATTACACCCTAACTCTTTTTTATTCAATGTTCCAAACCAAAGGAGGCAGCACACTGTGATGAGTCAACACCCAGCTCATTTCACCAAGTATCAAAGACCTACCCAGAGTTTAAATCGAGAGAGCCCAGAGTGGAAGAACTGGATAGAGTTTGTAAAAGTTCTTTAGGATTAAGGACTTTTAAAGCTGATGTCAAGACACAGTCATCTCCCAGCAAAGCTTTCAAAGTTGTTTATCTTAATGCCAGGAGTGTGAAAAATAAGGTTCCTGAACTTCAGGCTTTTATCTCCACTCAAAACCCTGACATAATTGCCATAACTGAAACATGGCTAGATAGCACTGTTACTGATAGTCAACTCTTTGGGTCTTGTGACTTTCAGGTTTTTAGAAATGACAGAAATGCACATGGTGGAGGAGTTTTACTTGCTCTTAAATCAAATCTTACACCCTCCTTGGTTACAGAACTTCAATCTGACTGTTGTGAAATCATCTGGGTGGCCTATAATTGCTCTCTTGGAAGAGGCTTGGTGGGTTGCTGTTACCGCCCACCCAACAGTAAAAAGGAGTATTCTATAAACCTAAGTAACTGTCTGTGATTGCATCTTTGAAAAAACAGTATGATTTTATCTCAGTGTATGGTGACTTTAATTTACACATTGATTGGACATTACCTGAAAGGCCATCTTCAACAATGGGTGACATTATTTTTGATACTTTCGACGCGATCGGTATGACACAAATCTTGTGTGAGCCTACGTATTCAACCCCATCTGGTGAAAGCCACTTTTTGGACCTTGTTTTCACCAACAACCCTTTCATTGTTGACTATTGTACTGTAACTGACAATTTATATGGCTGTGATCATCAGGCAGTTGAAGTTGTATTCAGTATCACCTCTCAATCAGCAAAACGTGTTACTAAGGAAATCTATAACTTAAAGGATGCTAACTTTGACTTGTATTTATCTGATCTCTCCAAAATTAATTGGATGGATTGCTTTGATGGTAATGTTTATTCCACATGGCAAAACATTTCAAACCAGTTAAAAATGTCTATTAGTAGAACAATTCCTGTAAAAAAGGTATGTATAAAGCATGGCACCTCTCAACCATGGATTTCAAAAGAAATCAAGAAACTATGCAGAAAGAAAAGAAATTTATACTTGAAAGCCAAACAGTGTGGTACTATTGAATCCTGGGAATCCTACAAATTAGCCAGTGCCCTATGTAAGAAGGAGATTCGTAAGGCTCATAGGGCATTTATATTAGGCATTGCAAAGGACTCAAATCATAATTTGAAGAAATTCTGGAGATTTATTAGCTCCCAAAAAAGGACATCCAGTGTGACATCTCTCTACTTTGGTGAAACCTTATTTACTTCTGCAAATGAGATTGCCCAAAATTTCATGCACTTTTTTGCCTCCCATGGATCCCAGCCATACATACCAGTGGATGTTTCAAATTTGGACTCATCTTGTGACTCGTCAAATGTTTCTATCATTTCTCTAGTTTTACTGTGAATGAGGTCAATGACATCCTACAGCACTTAAACACAAGTAAATCAGCTGGTCCAGATGGGCTTTTGCCAATTTTTCTTAAGCTTGGAAGAATGGTGCTATCCCATGTCCTGTGTCAATTCTTTAACTTTTCTGTCTCTAATAGAATGGTACCTTTGGATTGGAAAATGGCAAATGTTGTACCTGTTTACAAAGGGTCACCGAAGCCAGTAGCTGTTGCTTCAAGCTATAGACCAATTTCATTAACACCAATTGTTAGTAAAATTTTGGAAAAGCTTATTTGTTCAAGGTTCATGAAATTCTTTGATGAAAATAATATTCTTGGTACAAACCAATTTGGCTTTCGCCCTGGGAGAAACTGTGAGCTAATGTTATCTAAAGTTCATCATCTTATTTCCTCGTCATTGGATTCTTCTTCGTGCAATCTGGTGGATGCTGTTTTCCTTGACTTTAGCTCTGCTTTTGACAGAGTGCCACATAATAAGCTCATTTTAAAGCTTCACAAGTTGGGGATAAGAGGAAGCATTCTTGCCTGGATTCAGGACTTCCTATGGATGCGCCAACAAAGAGTAGTTTTTTCAAGGGGCGTTTTCTGAGTGGACCACTATCTATAGTGGAGTTCCACAGGGATCTGTTTTGGGTCCCATACTGTTTCTTGCTTATGTCAGCGATATTTCCTCTGGTCTTTCCTCAACAATGTTTCAGTTTGCTGATGATCATACTATTATCCGACCTAGTACTTGTGAAGGGGATAAGGATATTTTACAGAATGATTTGAACACTGTTTTCCAGTGGTCTATTGATAACGAGCTTCCACTGAATGTATCTAAGTGTGCTATCATGCACATCTCTAGGTGTAAACCTAACAATGCCTTATTTCATGATTATTGTCTTGGAAGCAATCCTCTCAATGTTGCTGAGAATTATGAGCTCCTAGGTGTTCTGTTTAGCAGCAATTTTTCTTTCAACAATCATCTCGAACATATTTGTAAATCTGCTTCTAGACTAGTAGGATTTGTTTCTCGTTGTACAAATGGGATGCCTCATGATTCTTTCTTACTTTTTATATAGACTCTTGTCTTACCTGTTTTGTTGTATTGTGGTTCTATTTGGCACCCTTTTAACGTATGTCATTTAGACCGTATTGAAGCTGTACAAAGGAGGGCTACCAGAATTTTGTATCAGAGGAAATTTCCAAATGAGATAGTATCATACGAAGGCAGGTTAAAGCATTTTAGTATTATCAGTATCAAGCACAACCTTGCATTACAGAGACTTGCTCTTGGTCATAAAATTGTTCATGGGTACTGTCCAGCTGAATTTACTCAATTCATTAGACCTAGCACTCGTTCCCCTGGAAGGCTTCTTCACTGGACTGCGAAGACTCAGACTTTCTATAATTCCCCCTTTGTTCATTTTACAAGACTTTGGAATGATCTTCCTCTGGATTTGCAGGAAATTCCCTCTGTGAGGAGCTTTCGTAAGAGACTATCTGATCATTATTTATCTATGTATTAGGTATTCTTAAGATAGGGTAAGGGGTGCACTCACTTCACTGTGTGTGTTTCAGATCTCTGGTCTATACCCACTTAACTGGTACCTTCACTATCGTTTGTACCAAATATGTAGTAATAATAATAATAATAATAATAATATAATAATAATAATAATAATAATATAATATAATAATAATAATAATAATAATATATAATAATAATAATAATAATAATAATAATAATAATAATATAATAATAATAATAATAATAATAATAATAATAATAATAATAATAATAATAATAATAATAATAATAAAATAATACTAATAATAATAATATAATAATAATAATAATAATAATAATAATAATATAATAATAATAATAATAATAATAATAATAATAATAATAATATAATAATAATAATAATAATAATAATAATAATAATAATAATAATAATAATAATAATATAATAATAATAATAATAATAATAATAATAATAATAATAATAATAATAATAATAATAATATAATAATAATAATAATAATAATAATAATAATAATAATAATAATAATAATTATAATAATAATAATAATAATAATAATAATAATAATAATAATAATAATAATAATAATAATAATAATAATAATAATAATAATAAATACAGTGGATGGCTGCAAATTTGACTGACATGTATTGGAAAGAACTTAAACCTCTGATTGGTCACTGATGACATGAACAGTTAGCTGTGTTCTCAGTTAAGCTCACACACAGTTGTGTGTCTGCATTATGGCATTAGCCATTAAAAGAAACTCAGTGCTGGGAACTATGGCCACTGTATGTCCAGGAGGTGCACACTAGCCAGATGTTTTTGTTTAAGTTGGAGGAGTGGCTCTACGTAAACTTAGTAGGGAGAATATTTTATTGTCTGCAATGGGTGAGATAGGAAAGCCTGTCTGATTAACAAGATGTTTACAATAAGGATTACAGTCAAAAGTAGGGCTATGGTTATGATTGCTAATGATTATGTTTGGTTATAGTTCATGTAAGTTTTTTTTTTTTTTGTTAGAATCAGTGTTACAACACTTTGGGTCAGTATCAAACTTTGGGGTGAATTGAATCTTTGATCTAATGAATCTCATGTATCCAACTTGTACCCCAAGCAAGAAAAAGTTGATATGATATGATCAAGTAAATATTAAACAATTATACATAAGAATCATACACAGGGTTTCCCCTGGTACTCTTTTTGTGAGGCGGCCACCTCACAGTTTTTGGCCACCACCTCACAGAATTTTACTATAATTGCCACCTGTCCTGTATTACTGTAGCTATAGAACTACAGGTATTGATAGTTCTCCCTCACTGTTGGAACCAAAGCTGGCACCATATTACCCAATGGACTTGTACCACCTCACACTCTCTGAAACACAGGGGAAACCATGATACATGTCCAAAATTTAAAAAAAAAAAGACTTAAATGTTATATAATTGTGAGGTATAAAGATCTATGTACTGTAAAGTGTTCAGCATGCATCTTCAGTAGCTTTAAGCTTATAGTGATTTTTAGTGTAATTGTGTCCTATGATCATGATAACAAAATGTGTATTTAATATTGTATCATCTACATTAAATACGAATTGAGACAGTAAGAAATACATCTAAACAATATTTGGATATTTCACCAATAACAGAGTTTTAGTGGCATTCTTTTATCTGAAATTGTTTTGCCTTTGCAATGACTCTCCAACTAATTTAGGTATAACTAATTTCTTTTTGAAATACATTCAAGGGATCTGAGATGGAATAAAAGTCAGTGTAGAGCTTCAATGATTGGGACTGAGTATGGAATAGCATTGTCACACCAAGTCTTGTGTTATAATGAATTACAGGGATGGAGTCAGTTGGGTTATGCCCTCTGCTATGCAGTTCAATGGTTATACTTTTCCCTTCCATGATCTAAATGCTGTGATCCTCTATATTGTAACTCTGTAAATTGTGGATTTGTGTGATGGCTCCACATTGCTTTCATTTCACAGAGATATGGAGATAAACTACTTTTTAGTATTAAACATATCTCTACCCCTGACCCTAGCCTAGCTGTGGGCCCTAATTTTACCCTAACTACTAATCTGTTATGCATAAGGCATCAAAATAATGAGACATGGAAACAGAGAGCAGTCACCATTCAGATATATAAAAAAGGACCTAGCACCAAAATCTCTCACTTCCACATTCACATCCTCCATTCATTGATCCTTCTAGATGTACTTATTTCTAATTTTCTAGAAGGTATTAATAAATAATAAGACAGTTATCTGATCAGCCATCAGGCGCCGGTCCAGACATTCCGGAGAGAGGGGAGGGGGAGACTGAAAGCCATCTTGAATATTCTCCTACAGTAACATAACATAACAGGTTAAAGGGCAAAGGAGGGCTAAGGCCCGCCCCATAAGATGCCCTGAAGTCCATACAACCTTAACTGAAAACAAAGAACCAACCAACACCAAACGAGCCCAGCACAATTAGATTCTACCACACTTATGGAAGAACTTGTCAATGTTAACCTTAAAGCAGTGCACAGATGTGGAGTTAACTACCCACTCAGGCAGACTATTCCACTCGTTAACAACTCTATGAGAAAAGCTGAACTTCCTAATGTGGAACCTTGCAAAATTCTTAACTTGCTTCTTACAATGGCCTCGAACCCGAGAATTACATTGAACCTTTAAATAATTGCAAGAGGACAAAGGATTCCTTTCAGAGAGAAATTTGTACACCTGAAGCATGTCCCCCCTAATCCTCCTCAACTCCAGGGTGGTAAGCCCAAGATGCTTAAGTCTAACATGATAAGGTAGGTGTCTCACCTCGGGTATAAGGCGAGTGGCTCTCCTCTGAACTTGCTCTAAAAGAAGCTTGTCCTTTTCATAGAAGGAACTCCAAGCCTGGGCTGCATAGTCGAGGTGGGGTCTTACCAACTGCTTATACAGATTTAGTACAATTTCTTTACTAAAACTACTGAAATTCCTCTTGATCAATCCAAGCACCCTATTAGCCCTAGCAGCAGCAGCTGCACACTGTCTAGATGGCTTTAAATCACCTGTAATAACTACACCCAGATCCTTCTCAAAAGTCACATCACTCAGAATACTACCATTCATGTTATAATCATAGCTGAAATTTTTAGGACCAAAGTGAAGGACTTTGCACTTATCTGCATTAAAAGACATTTGCCAAGTCTGAGACCATGAAAATAACCTATCCAAGTCTTTTTGCAGTAATGAGGCATCATCCTTATCACTAACCTTCCTATAGAGCTTAGTATTATCAGCGAACTTACTAATACTAGATGTGAGGGAGCTATCAATATCATTGATGAAAATTAAGAAAAGAAGCGGGCCAAGAACAGAACCCTGTGGAACTCCACAGTAGATGAACATTATGCTAATTTTTGCATATTCGTTATTGTTGATGGGGCCAAAAGGGGGGCTGAGGAAGGGAAAGCCCCCCCCCCCTTGGATCCATGCCTGGCCATAGCATAGTTGCTCTGTAGGTAAAGGCTTTACTTTTTAATAAGTTGATAGTGAGGAGAATTTGCCAGGGACCCGGGCAAATAGATGTAATAAATTTGTCAGTGCAATTAGATATGTCTCCATATAATTTCATTTCAATCAAAAGTTATTCCCCAACCAGATGGATTAAAAGCTGATTTTTGCTTGAGGACATTTAGAAAGTAAGAGCAAACATTAATATTAACATAGAGCTCCAGATGTGGAAAAATAGAATTCATTCGGAATACAAAACGAGGTAGAAATGTTGAACACATGAAAAGAAAATCAGGAAAGTGTTTGCACTGGCAGCCAAGGTTTCATATCACGTTAGTTGTAACTCTCTACTGTTGAGATTCATGTCACTGCGTTAAGGTGTTGTAATTGTTGTATCAGTCCCTGTCGTTGGTTGAACTTTTTGAACTTTCGAGCGTAACTACGTCACGTTGAGGGCCCGAACTATCCAATGGGAGAACCGGATTTTGAAGGGGGGAAATCCCTCTACGTAATGTGACGTCACCGTCGCCATCGACTAAACGAGAAGTGGTGGAAACAAGATTTTCCCCAAGAAATGTTTCTTTTTAGAAGACATTTTTGGTCCAAATGAATCATATGACTCAAGTGATCAGAATGCACGACTGGAACATTCGTGTGTATTGAAAAGAGGTAAAATAGAGAATAAGGCATAAAAATCGTGATTCAGATGGGCAAAGTTGGTACCAAAAGGCTGTGAAGTGCACTAACTTTCTACTAGTATTTACTACGTATAGGCCCTAGGCCTAGGCCTATAACACTAGGACTGCCTTAGCCTAGGGTACCTAGGCCTAGTTCTCACGTACACTTTGTTCCCTGAACTAGGCCTAGGCTATTGCAACACAAATTTTTGACCGCATATTACTATGAGAGTAATATCGTCTGCGTGCGTTGCTGCAGTGATTGTTGCTATATACGCGTATGCGCGTGTATGAACGTAACTATAGCTATGGACTATGTCACAATTGAACAGCAGTGCGTGCTATTTAGCATACAATAGTGTGAACGTCCTAGTTACACGATTTAGCAGTTTCATAGAATGTTTAAAAAACAAAACAGGATCGTTTGTGTAAATCAAAATTTTTGGTCCCTTTTTGGACACTTAAGTGCAAATAATCTTAGATTGAAGTGTGTTAAACATATAAGGCCCCGTAGAGGTCAATTATGTAGGAGTATACGTGAATTTGAGAAAGATCGAGACCATTCAAAATTTTTGAAGTAGCGGTAGCCCAATTTTGACAATGGGTATATTGCTGACCTAGTATGGGAAGCCCCGAAGCTTCCCAAATACTAGGTCAGCAGATTGCGGACTAGGACTGCCTGTGCCAAAAATTGCCTTTTCACATCGGTAAGACTAAGAGGGTACGGTACTGAAAATTCTCAACACTAATGGGATGATTGCACACTCAGGCTCTCAAATGAATCCAGTTTAGAAAGAAGGACGACAGCTGGATCAGCTGCGTGAGCATTGCTGGTGGCTACTGTACATCTAGGCCTATGTTCATCATATTATTGGCCTAACGCTACCTAAGGAGTTACCTCCAACGAAATGCCTGGAACATACACGCGAAGACTTCGATGGTTTCCAGTTTTGCCGTCCGATGTTTTCGAGCCATTTTTCCCTCCGTTCCTTTGATAATTTACGTTTAAATTCACCATGATGGAGTGAAATTGTGGGAATACCGTAAAACGAGACGTTATCCCTGTTACTGCGGTTCGAACAGCCAACTACACAGCAAAAATTCACCATTTCGCAACGAGCCTGCCTTAAACTACACAGACACAGCCTTTAACATGCATGATACGTGGGCCTAGCTATATAGTCACTGTGCGTACAGTGCATGTCTGTAGGCATTGCGCCGTACTACGTACGGATATAGTAAGTGTACGTGGAGTCGACCAGTATCTTGAGTCGGTCGCTACGTACAAAACATACCGCTCAAACAACACGCACAACACATTTTATAAGTGACCGTATTACGGTACCACTATGTCCGCGCTTCAGCTTGTGTTGAACAAGCTACTGTGAGTAGGCTACCCGCCTAACGAATGTACGCTTCAGCTGCTGACGCGGTACCCTCTGTGGAGGAAAGTAACAGGACTTCTGCTACGTTTCAAGGGTCATATTACGCCGTACTTTAATTGCAGGTGCGGATCTTCAGTTTTAGCGTAAAGGCTATGTCACTGATTATATTTTATCACTGAAAACAGTTGCAGCACACCATAAAAAACCTCAATAAAAAAAATGGCAACATGATGCATGTCCAACACGGTTATAAAGTATATAGTAATATTTTCTGCCTCTTCTATCAGATCTCCCGTATGGTCTAGTGGTTAGGATTCGTGGTTTTCACCCACGCGGCCCGGGTTCGATTCCCGGTACGGGAACATCTAACTTTTTTGTTCACATTTTAAACGTTTAATATTTGAATATTGGTAAAGGTAAAGTTTCTAGTAGTGAAGAATTATATCACCGATGGATTTAATAATAAAGAGATTAGTATCGGCGTTTTTCTAGATCTATCCAAAGCTTTTGATACCGTAAATCACTATATTTTATTACGTAAATTAGATCACTATGGTGTTCGTGGAACTGCCTTTGACTGGTTTCACAGTTACTTGTCTATCAGGAAACAAATTGTCCGCATAAACGATAAGTCTTCTAGTATAAGTAATATCACTTGTGGCGTACCCCAAGGTTCCATCCTAGGGCCTCTGTTATTTCTTATTTATATAAATTATTTATGTAACTGTTCTTCCTTGCTCCATCTTGCCTTATTTGCCGACGACACAAGTATTCTTTACAAGCATAAAGATCTAACAACTGGGGCCCGGGTAATAAATAGCGAACTAGAACTAGTTTCCTTATGGTTTAAAATCAACAAATTATCCCTGAACATTTCCAAAACCAATTTCATGATTTTTCACCCTCCTCAGCGCCAAATAGGCAGTGTTGACATATTTCTTGATGGAACTAAAGTTGCCCTTGTTAATAAAGTCAAATTCCTTGGCATTCATATTGATCCAAGCCTTACCTGGAAACACCATATTGATGCACTTTGTTCCAAAATATCTAGAGTAATTGGAATCCTGTTTAAAATCAGCTCCTTCATTCCTTCCTACACTATTCAATGTCTGTATGATTCACTTATTCATTCCCATCTATATTATTGAAATCTAATTTGGGGGAACACTTATCCATCTTACTTAAATCGCTTATACTTGCTTCAAAAAAGGGCAGTTCGAATAATTACCAACTCTGATTATTATGCTCCCTCAAAATGCCTGTTCTTTACACAAAGAATTCTGAACGTTTTTGACATTTACAAATACCAAGTTTCTGTCTTCATGTTTAAGTATGTAAAAGGACTTTTACCCTCTAATTTTGACACTTATTTCTCTTATAATCGTGAGTATCATTCATACAATACTAGGTCTTCTCACTGCTTTCTTATTAATCTTTCGTCAAATGCAGTATCCCACAGATTATTTACAAACAGTGGTATTACCCTTTGGAATAGTTTAGATGATAACAGTAAAAATATGAACATTTCCTCTTTTAAGAACAGACTCAAAAATCGTCTACTTTATAACTACCTCTTGTAAATTCCTTATTATCTTTAGAATTTTTATGTTTTCTGGATTGTCTGTTTGTTGTTTTTTTTTTGTTACCGTTGTCTCGATTCATCTTGTGTTCACTTTACTTTGTCAAAGGGGGGACTGCTTGTACAAGCTATCTGCTTTTTCAGTCCTCCCCCACCTCCATGTTCAAGTTATTGTTTCATTTTGTACAGATTGCATTATGTGGAAATAAACTCAACTCAACTCAACTCAAAAAGCTTGAAAGATTTCTCCAAAACTTGAAAAAAGCCAGTTTCCGTCATTTTTGTCAGCAATTTCCGCATGTCAAAAGGTCTACACTTTTACATATTTTTTACAATATTGACTGTTTTTAGCTAGTAAATGGTATTTAACTATTTCAATTTTCCTGTTTGACACCCACAGATTATTAGACTTGTCATTTGGTATCTTATTTTCTATCACTTCATGGACATATATGGTATTTGCAAGATCTTTTACTCCATTTAGACTGTCGCGTGTAACAGGGACAACAAGAATTGGTGTCCCCATTACACATAACATATAAATTTTCAAATTGATAACAGTTTAATTTTTAAATGTTGAATTGACCTGAAAATTTTCAAATGCAATATAAACCACTGTTTGCAGTAATAAGATATACTGTCAAAAGCCCCAGTTTCATTGAATTTTTGTTAATCATACATCGAGAATGTCGGATATAACTGTGGCATCAGGGGGGACACCAAGAAAATCAAATGTCCATCAGCATGAAATACTTGGTTCTTAAGACTGGAGATCATGTTTTCTGGTAACATTCTGATATCATCTTTTCATGTGACTTGAAGGGGAATTTTCATGATCCCAGACAGTTCCAATTCTCCCAACTATGCAACTTCTAGCTCCTCCCATAACTGTATGAAGCTCTTCCTTGTGCAGGAATAAACCTGTTTTATTGCTTAAGGCCAGTGTCCTGGTGAGCATACAAGGCTATAAAATGTAATAAAAGCACTCTCTCTGCCTTGTGTGGAATGTGAACTACTCTGCATCTTTCAAATTTTCAAACTTTGATGTCAATCGAAGAGCAGTCACCAACTGAGAATTTTGATACCCCCACACTAAAAATATACTTTGGGGTGATGACTGTCTGTCTTTAACTCACCCAAAAATGTAATGGTTTGTGCAAATGGTGAAGCTTTAAAGTTTACCAACATAACTCACCAGGGGGACACCAAAATTCTGTTGATTATGAATGATGCCTTGAACAATGTTTTTTTTTTATTGATTAGTTCTTTACAAATGGGCTTCTTTCTAAAAGAGTTTGACCTAATTCTTACATCAAATAAACTTCTGCTACCTGAGAATGACCATATCTATAAAAATGGTAAAAAAGATATTAGAAAACCAACATAACTAGGGGGACACCAAAGAGTTATGTTGGTCAAGTAATGTTCTATGGTTCTGTTTGGAAAATTGGGTGAAGCAATAATACTGATATTTTGCGGAAAATGTGGATGCTTGGCCATATCCTTGTCATGGTAAACAAGCAAATCAATTCAATCCATGATAAATATGTTTTTCAGATAAATTCAATTTGTATGCTTGTATGTCCCACCTGTTACCCCAAAATCATGGGGGGGGGGGGGACACCAAACCAAAGAAGGCTGTTTTCTAAAAAATACTTAATGCTGAAAATTCAGTTTATATATGATATGGTAGCCCTGTTGGTAAGGTATAATAAAATACCAATTATGCTGGTTTGTTGTTTTCCATGCCTTTGTATTTTTCTATACAGCCCTGTATACTGGTAAATGTAGTGAAATCACCACTGGTACCCTAATTTAGAGAATTACCCTTATACCCTTTAATTTATTGTAAACTGTGTAGGCCAATATATAATCGTAAAAGGTGTTAACCAGTCAATGGTAAAGTGCTCAACCTGTAAAGGGAGCTAAAATATTGAAAGGTTGTAACTGGGTTACTACAAGACAGCTGTCTTGTAGTAACCCAGTTACAACCTTTCAATAGGCCAATATATATGTTTCCGTACGAATTAAAATTATGCTTCGGAACTAAACTAGAATGTTTATTCGAGGTGATGATCTTTTCTGCGTATGATTCTAATTTTCAAGTATTTTGCTTTCATTTTATTAATTGAATGTAAATAGTGTAGTTTGAGTTTTTGAACGGAAATACCAGTTTTTCCTTCAAAAAAAAAATATTAACGTTCCTGGAAGAGTTTTGCATGTCTGCGAAAGACAGTTCAAGCCAGCGTCTGTGTTGCTTGATACAAATAGAGATTAGATTTCGAGTAGAGGCTCATGTCCTGCGACTGTCCCCTTCCAAGTTTAAAACCACTTGGTTGAGGGGAAAGTCCTTTCTTCGACGGTATTAGCAATAACCATCTTTTCACCTGACTTGTCTTAATTCCTGAGGATTTATGGTTGACTTGTTATGAGGGAAGGTATGGAAGAGTATGCACATTCTCTTCATTTAAGTTCAAAGAATTCATTTGAACTATACTGATTGTATGTAATTTATTATATTGTATGTATTATACATACTTTTCTTCTTTATTGTGTCTCGGATGGAAGTTTTTCTTTTTTCTTCAGTGTTAGTTATGGGTCATTTGTTGTTACAGATACTTCAATCAATTTAATTCAAACTATTTTAATTGTATGTAATGTACATATTTTTTATTGTATAACATAACATAACATAACATAACATAACATAACATAACATAACATAACATAACATAACATAACATAACATAACATAACATAACATAACATAACATAACATAACATAACATAACATAACATAACATAACAGGTTGAAGGGCAAAGGAGGGCTAAGGCCCCATAAGATGCCTTGAAGTCCATACAACCTTAACTGAAAACAAACAACCAACCAACACCAAACGACAAAGACCAGTATATATCACGTTATTTGTTTTGTGTGTGTCACAGAAGTATATGTGAGTGCACAAAAATTCAAAGAAATGCGTTCTGGAAGAGTTCGGGTTTTTCTTTTTATTTCCATGATTGATCAGTTTCCAAGTGTGGTGACGGTACTGGTAATTAGTATCGGAGCTATTGAATTAACCTGTAATTGTTTGCTCCGCGCAAATGGGCGAATCTCGCTGGTGTTCTTCCGCGCTACTCTGGTGAAGGGTCATCGATGAGCTTATTGGCTCCCTGACACTCACAAACGTTAAACTAATAGGCCAAGCTACAGGGAAAGAGGCAACTGCCCCTCCTCCTTCCCCCAGCCCCTAGTTCTTTTATTCTGCGGGAGAGTTGGTACATTCACCAGGGCTTCCAGAATATTATATATCCGGAATCCCACTAAGGGGCCTTAGGTGAGCGCGAGACAGCGACGCACGTAGAACAGACTTCGTGAGCCCATGACACCTTCGACGCCGTTTGGGCGTTCCAAAATCTTTATCGTATTTGAAATAGAGGATTCCGTTTTTGGTTGAAGTAAACATTTTATCCCGTATGCTAGCAATCATACCAGCAGCCTTATAGAAGTAAATGGTTTTATTATGCGATTTCTTTCATTTTAGTGAGACCGTTGTTGTAAAAGGTTTCATCCCCCTCCTCCCCGTCATGAGGGAAACTACAGGGCTGGAGGACTCGAGTCCGGACTTGACCTCAAGTCCAGACTTAAGTCCGCTTTTTTTGGACTCGGACTTTGACTTGGACGTGAGCTTTCTGGACTTGGACCTGAACTCGGACTCCGGCTTTCTAGACTCGGACTTTGGCTTGTACTTGAAGTCAAGTCCATCAAGTTCAGCCTTTTTCTTCATCATATTATTTTAAATTTCATAATCCTCCCAAAAACAATGGCATTTGCCATGTAATAAAGCCTATAGTTTTGTTTGATGTAGTAGGTCTACTGTACTGTAGGTTATGAGGACTTGTACCATGAAAAGATCTTAGTTTTAGGAAGATTTATTAGTTCCTTATCAGCATCTTTACAACCAATTAATTTGGTCTGTGATACAGTATGTAAGGGCATCAGGAAGCAATTGCATGCATGTGCACACAACTATGATAATGCTTAATGCCAGTGGTTCTCAAACGCGGCCCTTAGGGCCGCATGCCGCCAACGAACCCTGTCGGTGCGGCCCCTGAATTGATTTTACGTTTTGAGAAAATCATATTCGACAAGAAAAAACTTACAAAAGTAGGAAAAGGGGCTACTAATCTATGACATGTATGTTAAACTTATATAATTTAGAGTCACTATTTGACTCCTTCCAAACTACGCTGTGCCAGACCTGAAAACTTTATTTGGACAGACAGATCCTTCCCTTATTTTGGACTTTCTCAAGGAAAGCAAACTGTATAGAAATTTTTCACATGACTCCCGCATTTGCCTGGACTCTTTAGTGGAGTTTGACCCCGCCTTTTTTAGTTTATTGTACCCCAACATTGTCCATTTTTCTTTTCTAGATGACACTATATAACACAGTCGTGTTGGTGTGTCGTAAAATCCCATCTAACTAACTAACCAAATTCGCTCCCATACAGGTGCTAGTTTGCCTACGTAGCAGGCTGTCCGACATGTTCCTTGATCAGTCATATCTAGCCAAGACTTATTTCGTGTTCTGTGTTGTTGACAATCATGTTATGTACACGGTGGCGTATAGTCATGTAGTGGTGCATTGTCGATTTGTAGTGACAAAGCTTGTAGAAAAGTTACATCTCGGAAATTTAATTTGCGCAGTGAGGTGACAGTATGTACAATTAAAACTTGTGTCTTGTTAAACGTGTTGATTGATAAATGAAATCAAAATTTCTGGAAGTTATCTTTCGGTACTCGTAAAAACTAAATCAAATGTAATCAGAGTGGCATTCCCTAACAATGTGTTTCAACATTTTATATGGGCGAGCTTTTTCCACAGCTCTGTTAAATGAAATAGAATCATTCAATCAACTTATTTTTGTCGACTTTTGGGAATGCGGCCCTTGAACTCGACAGACCCACTTCTCTATCTGACCGCATTTGAGAATAATTTCTCAAGAGCTTCCTCACAGGCTGGCCACTAACGCAGGATAAGTACAGAATTGTTTTGACTTCATTCGTTTCAGAGAGCAGTTTTGTCCGCAACATATTTAGTTTGGAAAACAACGCATGATAAACATAAAAGTGACCATACTGGTGACTCACACAATGCAGAACTGTAGACAGGGGTAGCGCCAGGTTGGGAAGCAAAGGGCTATGGCCCCTATCGTCTGGGAAACTCCATTTTCGTCGGGGAGTCATAATGGGTACGGTAAAGTATGTAACACCCCCCCCCCCCCCAACGACGACCAGCCGCTGCAACGAGTTTCTGAATTTTGTCCCGGGTAGGGCAGATCAGTCAACAAAAACCACAATTTCTCAAAGTTGCTTCAACATTAGACAAATTTTCGGCGGGCTTCGCGCGCCAAGTTGGTCATCCTTTTGGCAACCCGTCGACCTTTTCGGGGTCTTCTGGTTACCGGCCGCTCCGTCGGGAAGCTTGACTGCCTTGTCGAGCAAAGGCTGGTACAACCCCAATTGCAGAGGCGATTTTGTGGTTAAGAGTGAGATTTCCTGCAATCTGGAGCCCTTAGAAAGCAAAATTTTCTGACCTCAGCCCCAGATATAGTGGGCTGAGGTCAGATTTGTCCTGTTGTACGTTCCAAAAGTGCATTACCATCCTTAAGGGACCGATTACTATGAAAGAGTCATACTTTTGCTTCAGTTTGCTGTAGATACAGCTTCGGGATCTCTTAACAATGGATTTTGCCCTTTCCAGTTATTACCCTCTCTCTAAGCCTGAGATCCTCCCCTGCGGCCCTCAAGCTCATCCCAGCCTCTCCATTCGGCCCTCACCCTCAAAAAGTTTGAGAACCACTGCTTAATGCTGTCTCTTTTATGTGTGTAAGTGTGTATGTGTCTGTCTTTTTGTGGAAATAGGGTGAGAAAGGCGAAGTTGTTGGTATCTGGAAGTATGTTTTCAGTGTTCTCCACAAGAGGTTTTAGGGGGGCGGCCCGGCCCGAGTGGAAATTGCCTCCCCTGAAATAGCAAGCGCCCCGTAAAAAATTCAGGTCCCCTACAAAAGCTCCTCCCGGCCTCCGAAAAAAAAGTTGACAATAGGCTACTGCTTTTTCTTTCAAATGAAGGCCGATCCGCACATATTTTTAAGCAAATGAAGTGATAAATTTGTAAAATAGTACCTATGAGTACTGGGTAGGATCTGTCAACTTGAAAAAGACAGCTGGTCAGCGGAATTCCTCACATAACAATGTGCTTCGCCATCTCTTTGCGTTTGACCGCCTGTCTTGAAAATCTGTGGAGAACACTGGTTTTGTAGTTTTCATTGGGGGACCGTAGATTAGATGGATTAGCAAAGGCATGATTGAATCCAATAGTAGGTCCTGATTACTACAGCAAGCTCCTCTTACACGGGCTACAATTAAGGCCTACGTTGTGTTGCCTGGGTTAGGCCTATGGAGGATATCAAAAGCTACAGTGTTTATGGTACTGCTGTGAACATGTAATTTATCAGTTTCTTACTATAATTTTATTCAGTTTGATATGAGGTTTTCTAATTTGTTTGGTCAGTTTGTCGTAGCATATTGAGCTTAGTGCTACGTACAAGGGAGCTTTCAAAGTCAAGTACCGGAAAATTTTACAATTTTGGACTTGGACTCGAGCCCTCGGACTTGGACTTGGACTGGGACTTGACCTTATGGGCTTGGACTCGAACTTGGTGGACTTGACTACAGCCCTGGGAAGCTATATGACATGCCACTCCGGGCGCCAATGAATCCTTGCACCTCCTGGGCTACTGCATAGGGTTATAAGATATTAGGCAAGTGTCGTTGCATTGTAATATATGTGGTACAGGGGCCAGATCCATGCAGGAATACAAGAAGGGGGCGTAACCGTCTGCAGAAAGTGCATGGCGAAAAGGAAGTGGGTGGTCTGAACTTTCCAGAAAATATGAAAACTGTATGATCATCGATGTACTTCTCAGAAAAGAATTATTACTCTTTTAGAGAACTCCTTCATGCTACTGTGACATGACAAGTAAATCGTATTGAACTGATAGCATTTCTGCCATGGGCGTCCGCAGGTTGGGGCAAGGGGGCACTTGCCCTCTGTAAAACAGAAACTTGAAGAAAAAAAATAACTAAACCTTCAAGACTAATTCTGTCAAAAGTCGAAAATCTCGCACCATTTTGCATCTAGGCTCCTTGAAAAATGCAAACACTTTTTGAGGGAGGGAGATCCCCCTCCCCTTACACCCCTCCCCCAGGTCAGCAACAATCCTACATTGATGTCATAGGCGGGATTACGGGGGCAAGGGGGGCACTTGCCCCCACACACTTTTTCCAGAGCTTAAAAAATAAAATAATAAAAAATGAGCGAAAAGAAGTGAGACCAGTGAAACTATAGGAGAATTTTCAATGGAACATTATAATTTAATTTTACAATGTAGGGCTAAATAAAGGGAAACACTAATATCAAAAGCCATAAAAATGCTAGGAATTTTTTTCTCGGCGCGCTTCGAGCGCACCCTCAGAGAAAACTGATTAATAAAATTTTGTCTGGAACCGTAAAATTTCTTTTCTCCCTACGTGACTCACTACTATGATTTGAAGCTCTGAAATAAGGGTCACTCTAAGTACTAATGTACGACATTAAATGGACCATGGTCCTTGCAAACAAAGTCCCAAACCCTACCCATGTATAGGGAATCGCCACATTCGCAAAACATTTTCGGCGTGTTTTGTCTGGGCCTTACAAAAATCGATGTCTCATATAGTACTGCTGTACTGTTGTAATGCTGTGCTTAGGCAAATTTGGTGGAATTGCCTCGTTATTACTTACTGTAGGACAGCTTGTGAAAATTATTATTTTCAAAACCCACGCTACACCTTTGGCTGTTTTTCACTGTCCTCAAAAACTACCACCATCCTCAGCAAATTGACTGGCAGTTAAGATCTTTAATTTGCCATCATCATAAGAAAACCATTTCATTAGCATTTCAAACTACACATGGGGGAAGCAGGATTTTCTCAAGAAATGGCCCAGAATTGCCGCAAAAGCCATTGAATTTAAGAAAAAAATTTCTGGGAGGACCCTCAGTCTCCAGACTCCGGCTTCGCGCCTTGGACGCTCGCGGTTACAGGCTTTGTCGGCCACAACTCCACGAGATGTAGTCTCCAACGAAAATTACTTCCCTGTCACTTTAATTGCCGATACCCTCAGCCATGTCCATGAAAAAACTACCCATAAAACATTCAAGTGACTTTTTAAGTATCACATAGTCTATAACCTTCAAAATCGACTCTATCTTATTTTTCACACTAATAAAAAAAAAGTTGAGGGGCTTATCCCAGACCTTTTACAACAACCAAACATGAATGAAAGAACCTTAGAGCAGGATACAGGTATCACTCTATGGAAAAAGAGGCACCTGGGAAAGTAGGAACATTTTTATGCAATGAAAAATACTGCATTTAAAACTAAAGAAAAACAATAGCCTACAATTAAACTTCTTAAACGTTTTTTTCTTCCGCACGCTTCGCGCGCACCTGTTTTAAATATTGTTTCGGGATTCTGGATTACTTCCTGTAGAGCATCTTGCTTCTCATAGCTTCGTACAAAGTCTTCTATCATCACTGAAACCACCAATGCACCCATGGCGGTACGCAGCGGAGGGGGAAGTTCCCCCTCCTCTAGAAATTTTCAAAGAAACATTTTTACACCACCAACCTGTGTAAATATAACAAGGGACAGACGCTCGGCGAAGGGGGAGAGGGACAAAAACCCTCTCCTTTAGGACACTTTTCTTAGTTTTTCTATTACTCATGGCGCTAAAAAAAAGTCTGAAAATGCGATTTTTTTCTGCGCGCTTTGCGCGCACCCACTCTAAATACTAGGTCATTCTTAATATTATTGTTCTTATGCCCCGGGAAACCCTCAGAATGAGCCATTTTCCCTCCTCCTTCAAGCCCTCTGCACTATCGATCCCGGCCGACTATTAGTCATATAATTGAAAAAATTGAAATTGTGATTTTGTGGTCTGAGTGCCTACCTTGTGTCATTTGAGGTTGAAGCTAAAATGCATCATTTTAATGCCTACAATTTCGTAAATACCCCAGAGCTTCCGGGACCTTCGCCCCCTGGACCCCTACCGGGGCTCTGCCCCTGGACTCCACGCAGTTGGGGGGGGGGGGCTCTTCGCACTCCCGCGGCGCCTTCGGCGCCGTTTGACAGTCTACCCGGGTTTGCCCCCACTTTCAGACTTCAAATCCCGCCCCTGATTGATGTGACCCCTCCAAGTGGTTACTCCAGCTACGGGCCTGCTGATCTGATCAATTAAAAGTTTTGCCCCCCTGAATTTTTTTCTGCGGACGCCCATGATTTCTGCCCTTCAGATTGAAATTTGAGTTTTAAACTATGAAAGTAAAATTTGCAGATACTTTACAGTGTGGAAAAAAGCCGCTGATCATACCTTCTTCACGGGCTTGGAGAATCCAAGCCCATGAACAAGGAATGATCAGCGGCTTTTTTCCACACTGTAGAGTATCTGCAAATTTTACTTTCATAGTTTAAAACTCAAATTTTGTAAAATTCTGGTTACAAAAATCATTAATTTGCCGAAAATAGGAAAGGCGTACCCCCTTACCCCCTGGATCCGGCCCTGTGGTAGGCTGGCCTTGGGCCCGTCCTCGGAACTGTGGCCTAGAATACGACACTGGTAGCGGCCTGCGTAAATCAGGGAATGAATCCTCGCGATCGTAATTGCAACATTGCACAAAGGTAGGTCACCTATATTTTTTCATACCAAATGTGAGGCATGTTGGTCTGCATAATCTGAGACATGCAGTTTAAAGGCAGGGCTGTATTCGAGTCCACACAACCCGATTCCTGGCCAATTCCTATTCTAGTGGTCACCATTCCGGAATTTCCGGGCCAATACCGAGTCCAGTGCCTGTCGATTCGGAGCCAATTCCGATTCTAGGTCCTCAAATTCCGGGCCAATTCCGAATACGGCTATTTGACAATGCAGAATCTCGTAAAAATGGTTTTTGTGCTATTTTACGATTACACTCAATTAAAACCGGCACTTTTAGGTTTCAATTTCATTCCCTGGCTCACAGTGTTCCGTTATACAGTTGACTGTATTTGATTATTCATGTTTTAGCTGTGAACCTAGGGACAACATAGCCTTAAAGGCAGTAGGCAGTCGCCCCAAAATTTGCTTCGAAAAATCAGCAAATTCTTGCAAATCTCCTCTTATTGCATTACAAGCACCTCTGAAGACGTCTAGAACATAACTATTACAAACAATAGGTAAAACAAGGAGAAATTCTCCTTAAATTTCACAATTCACTACAAAAACATTGTCACATGATCAAAGTAGGTCATTCATGAACAAACCCTGATTGTGGTGACTGCCTATTGCCTTTAAGTAACGTTTATGATAATTTCATGTATGTGGACTCGGCTGGATTCGGTTTCGAGTCCGAGTCCAGCTGTAGCTCATTTCATTTCGGGCCAATTCCGATTCCAGGACCTTCCACCTCGGGCCAATTCTGAGTCCGACGAGAAACGGACTTGAGTCCGGACTCGGACTTTACAGCCCGGTGTAAAGGGAGAAAGCATGCATTCGCCCCAATTTTATTTTTAAAAATCTTCTAAATCTTACAGATCTACTCTGATTTCATTCACAAGTATCTTTCCTGCCACTATGATTCTGTACATTGAATCTTGAAAGTAAACTGAAGAGACATTCTGCATGCATTTACAAATAAGAAACAAGGACATCACGGTCACATGATTGATATGAGCCATTTCTGAATAAGGATGACGGGGTACACTAATTCAAATTGGGGGAACTGCATTTTCCCTTTAAGCTCTTCAAGGATGATTTAACTAAGAGGATGTTGCACTTTCCCTTTGCAAGTCAATCACACCATTTTTTCCTAAGACAGTGAAAGTTACATGTTAATGTTCATAAGTCTATTTCCACTTTCCCTTCGACCTCACTAAATGAGCCTAGGGTTAGGGTTCTCAAATGCCTCGGCCGACGGCCACTTTTACTTGAGTTACATTGGCACTAGATCCCAGAATTTGAGAAGCGGGGGGTTCCCCCTCCAGAATATTTTGAATGGGATTTTGGTCTAAGGGAGGGGGTATCGATAAGTTGCAAAGTAAAAAGTCAACCTTTTCCTGCAAGGTTTTCATAACAGGTCGGAAATTCCCGCACACGGTTTTTAAACTTGTCATAATGTTGGGAAGAGTGAGCTAGCTTTAGAAATCTGGATCGCACGATTCCCAAGGGAATCGCGCGATCCAGATTTCTAATGCTAGCACTGGTTCTAACTTTAATGTATTGCAGTAGCCGGCTAGAACATCATTAAACAATCTTTTCTGATACCAAAATTTGGGGCTCGTCAAATATTGCGCAGACACTGGTGCATGTCGAGGGCGCCAAATGACAAGCAGGTCGCCACTTGAAAACCTAGGTCTAGGGTTCTGTAACGAGTCAGCCAGGCTGTTGGTTCACAGAAGTGACAACTCTCTGCTAAACACGGTCATCATGCCTTTAAACCCTGCATTTAGTAACTGACCCTCCCTCTCCCTAGTGATTCCCAAAGTTCAGAGTCTTTAATTACGTATCATATTGAACAGGTGTGTCTCATTTTGAGAGCGCCCTTAACTTTTTGTGAGGTACCCGTTACAGTACTGTGTAGCTATAGCAGCTTCGCAGAAATCGCAATTACTGCATGTCACGCCAGTTAAAATAATTTTTTCAGCCTTTAAACAATTCTTTATTTTGTTTGAACTCCTTAAAAGTTAAGTTGTGTATACAAAATCCAGTGAAGTGCCACCGTACCAGGTCTGGTAAACAACAAGCATAGGCTCTGTGATAATCAATTGCAAAAGAAGGACAACTTATTTTTCAGGTTTCCATAGCAATGACGTCACAGTGTCTTCATTTTGTTCAGCAATGTTGTTGTCGTTTCATGTCTAAAGAGCATTTTTCATTAGTCAAAAATATCCGCAGACCACTTTTCTCCACAACACCTCCTTGGTTAAAAAACCCACCAAAATTGGCTTTTTCTATAGAGTACTTATGTTTATTCATGTCCTTAGGCTCTTTCATTATCTTGGAAGGGGGAATAAGCGGCTTCGTAACGCACGAATACTCCAAACCCCTTCTTACATCAAATGATTCTCATCTCATTTTTAAGTAAATTAATTAAAAATATTATTGAAACTATTCTTCTTAATTTAATTTAGAATAATGTCACAAACGGCAGGGGTGGCGCCAGGATTTGCCCGACAGGGGGCCAAGCTCCCCGACGGGGAGGGGCCCAGCAGCCCGAAGCCCCGACAAAGGTCAAAAGGACTAAAAACGCAAAATTTTCGCGCCGAAAAACTTTTGGCCTTTTTTTTTACAAAACAAAATGAAAAGTTGGTTGTTTTATTGAAGAAAATTTAAAAAATTTGTATTTTTATAGATGGAAGGAAATTGAAAACTGGAGTTTTTTGAAAGGAAAATTGGAAAATTTGGGGTCTTTATTGAAGAATCTGTCCTTCCTATGAGCAAACTCAAGCAAATCGTCGGCGCGACTGAAGTTCGTTGGGACTTCATATTTTATCGTACGGATTAAGGCTCCCCGACGAAACTGGAAAATTTCCTCCCAAAGACCTTTAGTCCGCACATTGTAATAATCAGTTTAAAAAATCTATTTTGCAAGTATTTGAGATTTTTATTTTAATATTTTCTATGTTATTTACTTAAAAAATAAATCTGAAGTTGATTGTTTTTCATATAAGAAGCAAAAACGTAGATTTTAAGCAAATTCTAATGAAAAGTGGGTGGTACCAAGAACTTGTTCGCGACGGAGTCCTTTGCTAACTCCTGTCGAGGTTTTCGCATATGCGCAAATGAGTCAATATAAGCTACTCTAATGAAAACCTCAACGTGAACTTATCTTGATCGCTAGATACCAAGAAATCTCATCTACCAGCCTTAAATTTCAAACTTGAATTGAATAAGGACCCCAGTCTCCCCATGTTTTTATCATTTTGACGGATATGATCATTGTTTTCCTACCTATCTCAACTGCATACACATTGGTCACACTGCATGTACAATGTACGACTTCATGAGAGTATCTTTGACAGTTTGAGTAGGTCACTTATGCACCAATATTTTAGAAATCGCCCATTAACTTTGATTTTTGACACAGTAAATTTGTAGAAAATCTGGTCATGTTCCCCCAGTACTGAGAACAAATCGCCGCTCTTGACTGGTGGTAGGCAAAGGGTCTCAAAGATGCCTCATGATCTTTGCTATATGGATACTGTGGGCACACCCTTTTTCAGGGCCCAAATTGCAGTAACGAAAAAGAATGTTGTGTCGGAACTTACTAAGACTAGTTGTGAAACGAAGCTTGGTGGTAATCAAAATTCGGGTTTCGTTTAATACAATACTACTCTCAGGGATCTTTACAATCCTATCGCATAACTAAGAGGGGTTGACGGGTTTTAAACAAAATCGGTGTTATTGCAGTATACTGCAATAACACCGATTTTGTTAAAACTATATAAAAGTCAGTTCTCCTGGGAGACACAAGTATGATAGCACAATGAGCTACAATTTTGACCAATAAAATTATAAATCGTCAAGGTTTAAAGTTGGGTGTTTCCTAAATACAAAACTCAGGTTCTACTCTATCGTAATCTGCAACAATGCAAATGTTGAGAGTGGTAATATAGACATGAAGGTCAAGCATTGCTCAAGACTGCAACTGGAAGCGGACTCGGAATCCATTCTATCCGAGTCTTCAAAAATGAAGATCCCCTGAGTTTCATTAAAGCAGGGAGTTGCTATTTGACATAGCAACTCCCTGATTAAAGGTCCATTGTTATTGGTGCAAAATGGAAAACATGAATGACAACGCACAGTCAACTGATAACCCCGGTGGACAGAGCCGGAACCATATAAAACTGAATCCTTGCAATGACCTTATTAATGATAAAACAGTTACATGTAAGACAGTATAAAATAGTATAAAAACCATATTCTGTATATAGTTAAATAGACAAGTCTCGAAATTAGAGCCAATAGAATAAGACCTGGTTGGGGCTCGAGGGTAACGGACTCAGAACTAGCCTGGAATTGGGCAACTGAAATCGAAATTGGCATGGACTCCGATTAGACGGTGGATTTTGGTACAGTCCTGAAGTCACAAGAGGCATAATTAAAGCATGCCAACCAGGGGCGGCGCCAGGGTATTTTGATGGGGCGGGGGGGGCAAAGCATGGGATGAGTGATCACCGTCCTGGGGGAGGGGTCTAAGGAGAGAGGGTAGAAATTTTTCTTAATTTAAGGTTGCTTAGTTGCAAAATGGTGCAGTCTTGGTATATTTTTGAAACTGATCATATTTTAGGCTGGGTGAAAGAGGGCTGTCCTGGGGGAGGGGTCTAAGAAAAGTGGTGTTTCCCTCCCCTTTGAGAAATTTTTGTTAATTTAAGGTTACTTAGATGCAAAATGGTGATGTCTTTGGTATGTTTTTGGAAGTTATATATGGCTGGAAAGTGTTCATAATTTAGTGAATTCTAATTTTTGGTTGGGTGAAAGAGGAGAGTAGCCTTTGTTGTCTAAGAGAAGGGTATGTTGTAACCAAACTTCCTGAAGCCTGCCTTCTATTCGGGGAAAGATTTCACGCAAAAATACGTGCGTGGAGTTCACAGAAACATTCTTGAACTATTACGAAAATTTTCCTTGCTTCATTTGTGCATTATAAAAGGGTATCTAAAGGCTGGCAGACACCGGAATAGGGCCTCCTGGAAGCTCTGAATTAATTATGTGGATTAGATATAGGCCTGCCCCACCCCTCCTCTTCTCTTTTACTTTCTCTTTCGCTTCCTTTTTTCTTCTCTTTCGTTTTCTCCTTTTCTTCTTTTCCCTCTCCTTTTCCTTCTCCTTTCCCCTTTTCTTGCAAATGATAGGGGCGGTCGCCCCTGACCCCTGTGACGCCGCCCCTGATTTTATTTGCTCTTTTTCTGTAGTGATTGACTCAAGATTTCTTCATACAGTAAAAATTGTGTTGTGTACTGTCACCTACAATTCAAAACTCGTTTCTGTGGATTGCTCAGTCCAGAAAACACCAAAATATAACACAATAAGGAAGACATATAATATTACTGCAAAGTTTCTTTCAGTATATTAAATTTTTTTTATATTTTTAATTTCAAAATGTTCGTTAAGTGATTGACTCATGGTACCCCCAGTATATATCTTCACGTTCTAAAATTTAAATGGTCACATGCTGGGACTGGAGAGACAGTAAACGTTTGAGATTGCGAAACATTGCACATTTCGAACAGGGGGGCTACCCATAGATCGAAGGTTCGCTATAGACCGAAGATTCCTTTGGACGCAACTAATCCGAAATGGAAGTAGGGTTAGGGTTCTGGTTAGATACAGATTCATGGTTCAGACGTATCCCCTGGTGCACAAATCAGCTGTCTGTATTTGTTGGTGTATAACTTACGATGATACGCGCCTTTCCTCCTAACGAGGGAGCACTTTCTGCTCTGTGACATCACATGCATAAGGTCTCATAATTACTTGGCTTTAGCGGTAGTACTGTATTGTTCTTACTCTCGGTTCAAGTGCTCATTTTGTATGCGTGACGTATAATGGCCATAGTGTTTATGGAATGTTAAACCTGCATTCCCGTAAACAATGGAGAAAACAGAAAACGTTACGCTTACCGCGGGGATTGCAATATTTGCAAGTTTCAGGAATTTTGTAACGAACAATTTAACTATTAATATTGTGATAGTTGGGTGACACACTGTAACACCTCACCCAACCCCACAAAATTATGTCTTAAAACGTTATTTAGACGATTTAATTTTTTGGGATAAAAAACCATAGGGGGTAAACGCCTACCCTGCCCCCCTGTGGTGCCACCCCTGATGCCAACGCAGTGTTTGGCTCTGTCTGTAGGTTAAACCGTTTCTTACGGGTACTATTCCCACGTTGTCTTCTGAAGGTTTGGAAAAGCTTGAAAAATCAGTAATTAGGTCACTGACGCAGGAAAAGCTTGAAAAATCAGTTTAGCCACTGACGCAGGGAAAGCATTACCTTAGCTTGCAATGAATTTCATAATATGATACACTTCATGGACAATAAACACGTTTTTAGCTCCCTCTGAAAGCATTCAGCTGAGCTGTAGCGATTGTGCTGGGCAGTCAGAATTCTGTCACTAATTTGCACTTTTGTAACTGCGTTTAAATGGTTATCATTTCGTCTGTTTTATTCGATTTGGCTTAAATTTTGTCAGTGGGTTGGGGAAGCTAAGTCTTTATAGTCAATGATTAGTTATAAACTTTAAGTATATTTGAGGTTGCGAGACTTAATTTTCTGAAAACGTAATAAAGTCTTCTGTTTCCTGATCCTATGGCAAAATGTGATAAATCTTAGATTTATACAGTTTTGAAGGTGGTGAACAAAAATTGTTGCTGGCAAAATTTTTTGTTGTCATGTGAGTGGTTAAAATGGGACCTCTTTAAAGAGCTTCTTCTATGTAAAATGTAGGCCACAGATCGTATGCAATGCATATGAAGTTTGCTTTCCCGTTTGTTGGTACCTGTTACTAATATGCGGTTTGGCTTAAATTGAAAATTGTGTTCATTTTTAATTTCCCATTCATTTAGGTGCATAAATGATGGTCAGCTGAAATTTTGAACAAACCAGGAATGCTTTGCGATCCGTGTTTCTTGTCTAGTTTGTGATTAGCTTTGCTGGTCTACAGTAGCCTTCTCGGCATATTTGCATTCGTTATGTTTTCGTGTGTGAAACGCAATGGAGATTGTGTTTCCATTGTTGCAGGCAGTCCAAATTTCTGCTCTATTATATATTTTAGTGTCAGTTAGTTAGATGAGGTTTAACGTCCCAGTTTTCAACCAATTGGTTCAAGTCGAGACGACCACGGCTTTTTTTTCCCAGTTGTGGCTCACTGGCTTGTTTTCCCTACTCCATTGCTTATGCTGGCCACCAGTTAGATTTTTGTTACTTTTACAAGTAAAGTGCAATTTGTGGCATTGCGACTGTTGTAAAGAAAATGTAACGGAACCAAAATGTTACGCCGTTACAGTTATTTTCACCCAGAGTTGTAACAAGTTACTTGCTCCGTTACAGATATGTAAATGTAACTGTTTACACGGTTCCCGACACAGAGTGTGATCCGTTATAGTAACGGCGTTATTTGTAGTAGGCTATCGTTATTTCCCATCCCTGGTTATAAAATAAGTCTGGTATGGGGTTGGCTGTGAAGGATTTATAAATTAAGGAAAGCAATTAGAATACTTCTATCATTCACCCTTAAAGACATTTCACTCCACCTCCTGTAGAAACCTTTTGCTTAAAACTTCCTTTGGATCATATTCAAATTTCGATTGGAAACCGTTTGCCGTGCGTTCGCTTCCATGCAATACGTGATGGCGTCACTTTTTTGTGTTGTCCCTTTGGCAAGAGATAAGGCTATCGGGGGATGGGTAAGTAGTCCGCACGATAAGTGGCGCCGACAGGGGTTTGGCGATTGGGGTGGTGATCCGTGTGATACCACAGAAGATGTCGTAATCCCACCCCACATAAACCCAGAAAGTGTGTGTAAAGCGTACACATGCGTGCCTACGATAAATTGCAACATGCGCGGGTATTTCCTTTGTCATCCTGCGCAAACGTGCTGTCCTGGGTGTGAAGGGTTTTAGGAGAAGGGCAATTTTTGTTAATTTAGGGTGGTTAAGATGCAAAAATGTGCTATCTCTGGTAAAGTTTCGAACTGATCATGTTTTGAAAAATGCTCCTTATACAGCGAATTGTTTCTTATTTTGGATTCGTTATAGGGGTGGAGGGTGACAGTTGAATTCCCCCCCCCCCCTTCAGAATTTTTTTGTTTATGTAAGATGGCTTAGATGCAAACTGGTGCTTTCTTTGGCAAAACTTTGGACTGATAAAAGATTTAGAACCTCTCATTATTTGGTGATCTTTTGGCCGTGGCATGGCACTCGGCCTTCAGAGCTGGCACCATGAGATCGGCATTGGGAATCTCTGGGGTAATCACAGAACGGCGATACTAACATGAGCAATGAGTGGGTTCGAAAAATCGACAAGTGAAGGACTGGAAGAAAAATGGAAGAAAATAATGGAAGTTATCTAAATGTAATGGATACCTTTTTCAATGCAAAATGAGTTCAAACTTATTGGTAAAATGTCAGAAACAATTCCATTTTTCTCAGAGGGCTTTGCTTGCATCAATCTAGGATAATTGTATCGTTTATTCTCGATAGACAGCTTATACAGACTTATTGTTTCAAGGCCTGCATACAACACCAGCTAGCCTGTCATCATCCATCCTCTCATGTGCAGATCCAGGGGGTCCTTTGCTTTAGGCAGAAAAAATAACTCATTGAAAATTAAAGGAAATGGGAAAAAGGAGAGGAAAACAGACGAGAGAACCTAAGAAGGAATTTTTATACATCGAGGTCGTCGAAAAAAAAACTTTCCTGAAAATGCCATCTGTCTTTAAATTAAGCGTGCTTCGCGCTCACCAGTCTGCCATAGTTTTATCGTTATTCTTTTTCTAAGAAAAGCTTAAAAGGACATTTTTTACAAAACCACATGCACCCCTATCTCATCCATCCTCTACCGGCACAGGAGAGTACTGAGGGATTAAAACGGCGGCGGCAAAAGTTATGGGTGATCAGCCCTGGATAGGGGAAGCAGATCTGTGGCACCATCTAAACTGGCCTTAAGTGGATGTGCGATCACCTCATTGCCACAACGGCCAGTCCGCTTATGTACCCGACACCTCCGTGACCCATCAAACCAGCGTTCGTTAGTCCGAGATAGCTATTACTGGAAACCAAGTCTAGTTAAGCCTATGGAATCAGCCTTGCCATTTTGACCGGACATATACTCAGCACAGGCCTTCAAACTCCTGTAAATCGATTCAGTTTGACCAAAATATCTATTACAGGCTTCCGCGAAGCAGAGCGCCGTCCGAGGAGCGCCGATAATACGACTTTAAAATGAATGATGAAAACAAAGGTTCCTTCTAAAATGGACGAAAGGCAATTTGAGTCGCCCTTGACATCAGATTCTGGAAATAACTAATGACATAAATATGGCCACTTTCTGCATGGATCAACTTTTTAACGAACCTAAAACACCCAGTGAAAGTTTCTCGAGGGAATCAGACAGGATATACATTCGGTTAATTAGTGTCCCAATGAAATATGACAAGCCACTTATGTAAACATATTGCCATGGTGATATTGCTTAAACAGGCACAGAGAGGTTGAGATGAAAGAACATTTCAAAAGAGAATTAAAAGTAAGAAAAGTCTAAGTAAACAATAAACATTCACACAAAACGATTTTCAGTTTGCAGTGAAACAATCCATTTCCTTGCCGTTACTTGAGAACTGTGCATTAGCACTGCTTGGTGGGAGGTTCTCATAATTTGCTGAGACTGGATGAGGAGCCGAAAACAACCTTTGCTCAGAAAATGTGAACCAGAAGGGGTAACTAAAGAAATTTGCCCTTTCAAAGTAGGTTACACAATGCAATATAACAAGGCTGCTAAAGTTGCATCCATAGTTACAATGGCATTGTGGACGCACCTGCAGTGTGATGTGCACTGCTTCTTCCTACAGCGAAAAAGTAGATGTCAACCCGAATCAAGTTTGACTGGTTGCTTTCATGTAATTTAGTTGTTTTCAGCACAAAGTGTTCAACACTCCAGTATATCTCACTGGCGTATGGAGAAGGCCTACATTTCCGCACATTTATGCACCATTTCCAGGCCGCAAGCCCTCCGAAACAGATAAAGGTTCAAGATCGATAAAGGATCAAGACGAGACGTTAGACTTCTCAAGTTAAGATCGCAAAGCAAAACTGAAATGCCTCAGTTTGCACTCTCGGTATAGGTGAAAATGTTCAGTTTAGTCGCAACACTGGTACCACAGGGTAGGGGGAACCGTGGCTGTAACCCTCGATTCTGGACTCCTGTCCAGTCCAGACTCTAGTCCGTTTTCAGAGGGCTTGGAATTGGCCAGGAATCAAAATTGGCCTATAATGGGCTGCAGCTGAACTCGGACTCGGAGACGATTCCAGGCGAGTCCACGAAAACGAACTTTCCATAAATGTTATAGTTACTGATAGTGCATACTTCAGTTCATTTATGGTCACGCACACTCAATTAAATGACAGAGTAGGCCAGACTATGAAATTAAATCCTAAAATTAACTTTGTGATGAATTTTGCTGTATTTGATTAATAGAATAAAAAACCATTTGGTATGATATTTACATTGCCAAATGGCGGGACTCTACAAATTATCATTCTGCCCTAGCAATGTGAACAAACTACTACTTTAAAAGATGTGGCATATTACAGCTTCCCATTACTACGGTCTTTCAAAGTCATAACGACCAAGACCGGGTAAAAATAGTCTCCAAAGAATACAACGTATGAAAGTGTCTTAGTTCTCGCTTTCAACATCTCGATTAAAAGGCCAAGACGCTTCGATCCCCCCCCCCCCTCGCTACTTTGTAATTAAGTCGCTGGGGGTCAATCCAAGTTTTAAGTATCACACATACAGAAGAAATACAGTACCTTTCGGAATTTCAAAGATTGTTTTGTATTTAAGGTATAGGTTATGTGTCATAATATGATAATTATTTTTTATTTTACTTTTTTCGGGAGTGTAATATTTCAAACATGAAATCTACAAATTACAAAAAAGTGTGTGGATACATGTTTAGTTGCTTGAGGAGTGCCATCATTCTGGCAATCTAGATATCATTTTTGGCAAAGTGTTTTGGTACTTTATAATCGTCAAATAATGGTCACGGTGGGGCTCCTCATATGTTGCCCTTCCTCGAGAAGATTCATTTCCTTACAACAATGAAGGCTTGGCTACGTCATTGGTCGAGCCCATTCCTGTTCTAGCACCGGACCCTGTACCTCCCAGTCAAACCTTACAGTGGAAAATGTTTCCACTTGACCCCGGGGCTACCTAAATATACACGTATGAGTTCTACGCACAACGCAGCAGTAAAGCATAAACTATAAGCTTGTTCCGACTTATTAGTTCTTGCTGCCACGCAGACCACCAGCAGCTATGACGTCACACAAGACAAGACAATACAAGACAATACAAGACAAGACAATACAAGACAAGCCATATAATTGCATTTCACGTTGTTGAACCTAAGTTTATACCAGAACTTTTACGAGTGGTTTGTTTTCGAAGAATGAAATTAATGAAAGGCCGAATTCATTAGGCCTTACTCATATCTTAGTTTTAACTTGGTATTATTGCACGCATCATATGAGAAAGAATGAATTGAAGACCGAGTATTAGCACGGCTATGGAAGTACTACCTAGGAAATAGCACTTCTAATATTGAGGCATAGTCGTAATTCAACAACTGTTTTTGAGCAGGGTGCATCTAGGATTTTATTATCTCATCGCTCCGTGAGGAGGATGAGATATTGTAGTCACTTGACCTGTTGGGCTACATTCGGCAATGCCAGCAGAAATAACAACGGTTGCCATGGTAACAGTTAATTTTCACAAGTTACTAGTCTAAAGTCCTAACCCATGGTAGGGTACCCCAGGGTGACCAAAAGTCCATAACAGAGGGAGGGGTCAAAACGTGTCCGTGTGTGTGTGTGTGTGTGTGAGTGAGTGAGTGTGTGTGTGTGTGTGTCCAATTTTGTTTTCTTAATATCTCCAAAACGGTAAAGCCGATTTTCTTCAAATTTGGTGGGAAGGTGCCCTAGGTGGAACCCCAAGTCTACATCGACTCCCGGAAGTAAAGGTCAAAGGTCAGAGGTCAAAGGTCAAATTATGTGAAAATCACTCTTTTTATAATAACTCCAAGAAAAAACATCCCATGAACCTGAAACTTAACACATATAATAATAGTGTCTGGCACTACGAAAATATATGGTTGCCATGGCAACCAAGGTCAAAAGTCACGTGATACTAACATTTTAAGCGAAAAAATGTGAAAAAAGTGTTCCATGAACTCCTCCTTGTGGGCTAGACCGATTCTTTTGAAATTTGGTGGGTAGGTACCCCAGAGTGTAAACTTGTGTCTCCGTGACTTTCGGCAGAAAAGGTCAAAGGTCAGAGGTCAATTCAATTTTTGGGAAAATTCACGGTTTTTTAGTATTTTTAGTATAATTCCAGAAGGAAACGTTCCACGTACATGAAACTTTGCACATATGATGAAAGTGTCTAATGCTACCAAAATATATGGTTGCCACGGCAATCAAGCTCGAAGATCAATTTTTGTGAGGAGTCACATTTTTTTAGCGTTTCAGTACACAAAGACTTAACATTGATGATAGCAACGTAAATCAACAGTACACAGTGTAGACGCGCTTGTTTCTAGTACTGACCAAAGATATTATAAGCATAGATTCCAAACTACTATACCTACACTGTTACGCTCAGTGACTCCTCGTGTACACGCAAATATTGAAGTGTGAATTTGACATGCGCGCCGTTCTTTTCGGCGATCTGCGTAGCCGGGAAATAACAACGCGTACGTTACAGAAATTTCATTGTTAAAAGAGGTTAGCGTGCGTGTCTTTTTACAACGCGTTCTATACGTGCAGAATACATTTTTTTCTCTGTGTATTATCCGAAATCCTTGACACACACTTCTGCGCTCTTGGGAAGCAATGTGCTAGTTGATTTCCCGTTGTGAGGGCGTTAAGAAATTAAACGCGCATATAAAAGTGCGTTACTGAAAGATATAGGAACTGACTAATGAATGTAGGCGAATAAGTGTATGAACTTTAAACCAGTCATTGTGCGCTCATGTTCAAGTGTACTTATTTGTAATGCTGTCAGGAAGAGTTAAACTTCTTTAAGTAGAATTTAGTATTGAGGAATGAATACTTCTTACATTACAATGTTCCGAAATAGTATTAGGCCTAATACTTTTGTAAGACATTAATTTCCCTGTAGCCTGTGTTTTTTAAAACTGCTGAACAGTGATCACTACTTCTGCCCCATATTTTGGGCTCCATGGGGAGTCAACACGCCATTCTTAATTTGGAATCTATGCTTGTAATGTTTTTGGTACTGACTGTCCATTCCAATGATGTGCATGCTAACACATGCAAGCATGCACATCGTATTATGTGCACATATTTTCTGTATAGCGCACTGAAAGCGTTCTTTTTGCACAACAACAAAAGGGCGCATGAAGGGAAGCTAGTACGCTTAGATAGTACCAAAGATACTATAAGCATAGATTCCACACTCCTACACCTACACTTTTACGGAAATTGACTCCTCATGGTGAGGCAAATATCGGGGCGGAAGTGTGGAATTGACAAGTGCGCCGTTCTGTTCGACGATCTGCGTACGAAAAAAACAACGCGTTACGGATAACGTCATTGTTATAAAAAGGTTGACCCACGTGTGCTTTGACAGCGCGTTTCATACGCGCAATATACCTTTCTCTGTGCATTTATCTAAATGCACAGAGAAACTCACTACCGCGCACTTAAAAAAAGAACACGCTAATTTCGTTTCCGTTAAATGCTCGTAAGAAATCGACGCACATTTTTAACAGCGTTTTTGACGAGACCATGGTAACTGACCTATTTATAGATTGCGGACTTCAAAACAGTCATTGTGCGTTCATGACAGAGTGTTTGCTTGACATGGCACGGGGAAGAAGCATAACTTGTCAGTGAAAGGAATATATTGAGTGATTATTTCTCAGATTTAAGAATGTTCCGAATTAACATGTTGTTACACTTGTGCAAGACTTTAATCTCTCTAACTGTTTTCAAAATGACTGAACAGTGATCAGCACTTCGGCCCTGATATTTTGGCCTCCATGAAGAGTCAGCGCGCCATTTTAAGTTTGGAATGTATGCTTATAATATCTTTGGATAGTACATCATTACTTCAAGATAGTAATCTGTCGGAAATGTTTTTGATTTTGCCCCCCCCCCCGACAAAAACACCTAGTTACGTCACTGCAGTGCACCACCCGCGATCGGCGCATTGTGTGTTATCTTTTCAAAGATATAGACCTTATGCACATGATGTCACAAAGGAGAAAGTGCTCCCTCGTTTGGAGGAAAATGGAGGAAAAGCGCGTATCATTGCAAGTTACACCAATAAATGCAGACAGCTGATTTGCAACCAATCGTACATGCGCGTAAGTCTACTACACGTTTGGCGAAATCTACGCTGTGAGTGCACGTTTCAGACATGTGCTTCATTATTTTCACCCAAGATGACGTCAGTGTGATGTCAATGCATAAGGTCTATTATAAGTATAGATGCCAAAGTCCTATACCTACACTGTAACGGAGATTGAATCCTCATGGAGACACAAATATGGGAGTAGAAGTGTGGATTTGACATACCCGCTTTTTATTCGGTGATGTGCGTATAGTAGGGAGCTTAAGATTGCACGACGCGGACGTCGGCTACGACGTAATGACGTCATGTTGTAACTTTACGTTGTCGGTGTAATTCTACATCGGGAGTCGCTCGTTTTGGCGTTGTGGCTAGAACGGCAACAAGAGGCAGTTTATGACGTCATATATTTTTTTGTTGCCATGCCAATCGTTGCGTTAGAAACTTAAAATACGCGTTGCACACATATCATAAATTCATCGTCGTCCTTTATATAAGTTAAATAACCATAGCAATTGCTTCACGGACTCGATGAAGGTTTGCCACTCTTCAATTTAGACCTACATAAGGAGTAAGTTTGACTTATACTTCCCGCTAAATACTGTTACCATTAACAGATCGGCTTGTGCATCTGATACTCAAACGAAGTTCGAATATCGCCACGCGACTTTCATGCCGCGTCGTAGAAATCTAAAGCGCAATAGTTCTAGGGCGTTAGCTCGACGACGTGGACTGTGGGTTAAAACGCCGCGTCGCCCTGCCCACGTCGTGTAATCTAAAGCTCCCTAATAATAGGTACGCACAGGAAATTTCATTCCTAAAATAGCGTGGCATGCGTAAGCGTTGAGTACACGCAGGATAACGTTCTCTGTGTTTTATCCCGAATACTTGACTTGACACTTTTGCGCGCTCCGGAAACAAACGCGCTAGTTGATTTCCCGTTGTGAGTGCGTAAGATATTAAAGGTTCATTTAAGAGTGTGTTCCTGATGATTCAATAAAACTGACCAATAAATAAGCCCATGAACCAGGGAGCTTCCAGCTCCCTGCATGAAGTGAGCTTCGAACGTGCCATTGTGCGTACATTTTCAAGTGCACCTAATGCAATGCAAAATGCCGCAAGGAAAATATAATGTTCTTCTTTTAAGTGAAATCTATGGAGGAGTAATACTCCTTAAATTTACAATGTTTCAAAATAACAAGTGTTCATACTTTTGTAAGACATCTGTCCGTTTGCTTTCAAAACGACTGAACAGCTGAACAGAGCATTATCAGCACTTCCGGCCCGATATTGTGGCTCCATGGGGAGTCAACGCGCCATTTTAAGTTTGGAATCTATGTTTATAACATCTTTGTATCTTTCCATTTAGCGCACACCCTATTTAGAATTAGCACTATCATGAAGTCTGTAGGCCAATGGAGTTTTAGATTCGTATTCTTGGGGTTGGATTTACTTGTAAACCCAAAGGTAATAATAAGTAAGGGTACTTATCGTTTTTTGTCACACATTAGTACATTTGCGTCAGATACTCTGATGTGTAGCCATTTCATTAAGTTGCTAAGGCAATCCATGTACTAGCGCAGTGCAATGATGTGGATGAGAACTAATGCGTGATTGTGCGAATTAAAGCATTAGAGGCCGAAGAGGCGTTAAGGACACGCTAGAGGTGTAGGGCGCGTTACCATGCCCACATTGGTCAGTGTTACATTATTTCCGAAGGTGACCTACATAACGTGATCTCCAATTCGGGTTCAATTTTGCACGGTATAGATAGTTCTCACATGACGTCATAGGAGCTTTTCACTGTATTATTTCAGCCATGTCTGAGGGCAACCCCGGCATGTGTGTACAGGCTTGCCCTCAGACATGGCAGTTGCTAACCTCTAGCTGTGACGTCACTGAGGACTATCTATATTCCACACATAGAGCAGGATATATATTGCTCTGTGATTCCTCCAAAGATATTACAAGCATAGATTCCAAACTTAAAATGGCACGTTGACTCCCCACGGAACCCAATATATCGGGGAGGAAGTGCTGATCACTGCTCAGTCGTTTTGAAAACAAACAGGCAAATGAACGTCTTACAAAAGTATTAATACTTGTTATTTCGGAATGTTGTTGACTGAAGAAGTACTACGCTTCAATAGATAGTTCTTACGTGACGTCATAGGAGCTTTTCACGTGTATTATTTCAGCCACGTCTGAGGGCAACCCCGGCATGTGTGCACAGGCTTGCCCTCAGACATGGCGGTTGCTAACCCCTAGCTGTGACGTCACTGAGAACTATCTGTAAATTCCACTTGAACAAGAATGACTTATTTCTTCAACGCGGCATTTCACGTATTTACACTTGAACATGAACGCACAATGACTGGTTTTGCAAGTTCATGGACATTCATTGGTCAGTTTCTATGGTATCTCCAAGTGATGCAATTTTATATGCGCGTTCAACTACTTACGCGCTCACAACGGGAAAGCAACTAGCGCGTTTGTTTCAAGAGTGCGCAGAACTGTGCGTCAAGTATTCCGGATAATACACAGAGAAATGTATCCTGGGCGTATAGAACGCGTTGTAAAAGTGCACGCACGCTAACCTCTTTTAACGATGAAAGTTTCTGTGACGCGTTCTTACTTTTGTACGCAAATCGCGGAATAGAACGGCGCGCATGTCAAATAAACACTTCCGCCCCGATATTAGCGTCTCCATGGGGAGTCACTGAGCCTAACAGTGTAGGTATAGGAGTTTGGAATCTATGCTGATATCTTTGGATTCCACATTGATGTGCATCCTCTAGTTATACGGCCTAGCACTGCCTGTGCTGCGATGAGATAAGCAACTCCGTGGATTGCCCTCTTGTTTTACTTTTCGCTGAAGGTGGTCTGGGGCCCCTTTCCCTAACAGACGCTATCGAAGTGGGGTGTTACCATTTGTTATATGATACATAACAAGAACAGTTTTTTTTTTTCAAACAAAAAAAGCCTCCTAGATTGCAGGAAATTGCACTTCCAAGGTTTTTAAGTTGAATGTAAAGATTCTAATTGGAGATCTCATGAGAGCTGGTATGAAAGGCGACCATGTCTGGGGAATCAGGGAGCATGAACGAAGCACATAACTACGTTCAAATGACAATGGATGCGTACTTTATAACTTCTGCAAAAGTCATAATTTGACAATTATCTCATTTGATAATATTTCATGCCTTATGAGGCACGCAAAGAAAAAAAAAGGAAAAAACTTTTTAAAGATAGGTGGCCTATTCTAGTAATGTTTCTCTTCACTTTATAAAGTCCACTCTTAATTTCTCTTGTCTCCTTTTCTTTCCTTTGTATTTTGTTGTTTATTTTTTTTTGGCCGAGAGCAGATGTCCGGATGCTACTGATAGTATACCTTGCCCAAGTCCTTCTTCAATCAATGAGGAATTGAACAAACCTATTGATTTTTCTGAAGTGGTAAATCAGATTAAAAAGTTAAGTAATAATAAAGCTCCTGGCATTGACTTGATAAAAAATGAGTTTCTGATGAATAGCCCAGTTTCTGTTGTTAACTTAATCACTTCTTTATTTAATTTAGTAATTAATACTGGGATTATTCCAACAACTTGGACTATTGGTGTTGTTAAACCAATTTTCAAAGGCAAAGGCTCACCTCATGATGTCGATAATTATCGAGGTATTACTTTATTAAGTTGCTTGGGTAAACTTTTTACAGCTATTCTTAATGACAGAATTCATACTTATTTGCAATATGCGGGGATATTGGGGGACGAGCAAACTGGGTTCAGGAGTAATTATTCTACCATTGATCACATTTTTGTTCTGCATACAGTTATAGACCTCTATCAAATGAAAAGAAGCCGGCTTTACTGTGCATTCATAGATTATAAAAAAGCTTTTGATTTAGTTAATCAAGCGTCATTATGGCTCAAACTAATTTCTTATGGTATTAATGGTAAAGTTCTGAACGTCATTCGTAACTTATATCAAAACGCAAAGTCGTTTGTCCAGAACAACGATCAGCAGTCTGATTATTTCTTTTGTAATGTTGGGGTCAGACAAGGTGAAAACCTTTCCCCAGTTTTGTTTGCCCTGTATTTAAATGACTTTGAATTATTCATCAGTAAGTACTATCAAGGCTTAACTAAGCTCTCAGAATCTGTGAAATGCCACTTAAGTAATAATGATGTCGAAGTGTTTTTTAGACTTTTCTGCCTCCTGTATGCTGATGATACTATTGTGCTGGCTGAAAATAATCGTGACCTACAACTTGCATTAGATGCACTTAAGTTATATTGTGACAGATGGAAACTAACAGTTAATGCACGTAAAACGAAAGTTGTAATCTTCTCCAAAGGTAAAGTAAGAAAAAGGCCTGTGTTTAAATTTGATAATGTTGTACTTGAAATTGTTGATGACTACACCTATCTAGGAACTGTGTTCAATTATAATAATAAGTTTAATAAAGCTAAGAAAAAGCAAGTCAACCAAGCAAGAGGTGCCCTCTATAGTCTCTTGGCTAAGTCCTATGACTTGCAGTTGCCCCTTGACATACAGTTACAACTTTTTGATCAAATTGTTCTTCCTGTCCTCTTGTATGGGTGTGAAGTTTGGGGTTTGGAAGATATCTCGCAAGTTGAATCGTTTCATATGAAATTCTGCAAAAAAATTCTCAAAGTTCATAATTATACTGCCAATTGCATGGTATACGGGGAATTGGGTAGACACAGGCTAATTAAGACAATTGAAGTAAGAATGGTCACGTTTTGGGCAAGAATTGTTAACGGTAGTAAATATAAGCTTTCATACACCCTGTACAACCTCTTAAGAACCCTGCATGAGAAAGGTATTTATAGTTCTGGATGGATCATAAAGGTTAAAAGTATTCTTGATTATTCTGGTATGTCATATGTTTGGAATTTTGCGACTAATAATAATGAAACTCTTATTGACATTAATTGGCTTAAAAATTCACTTAACAGGAGACTTTCTGATATGTATGAGCAAGATTGGCTCTCAGAAGTGTTCAATAACTCCCAGTGCAAGAACTATCGTATTTTTAAGACAAAATTAGAACTAGAAAGATATCTTGTTTGCTTACCTATTAAAGACTGTATAAATTTGTGCAAGTTCCGATGTGCTAATCACAAACTCCCTGTTGTCACTGGAAGATTTCTCAACATCACTTTTAACGAAAGAATTTGCCATTATTGTAGTACCGAGAAACTAGGGGATGAATTTCATTACTTATTTGAATGTAATAGGTTTCAGAAGGAAAGAAAAATTTTCTTAAAACGTTTTTTTACAGTTAACTCAAATGCAATTAAAATGAGACAACTCTTTCAGACTAGAAAAAGATCCATTCTCAGAAATCTCACTAAGTTTGTAATTGTTATTATGAAATCCTTTAGCTAATTAATTCACCTTTCTGTTTCGGCTGGTGGCATAGGTCTTTTGCTACCAAGCTTCCCAGGTCATACTTATGTTTCTTGTTTTTCTCTCTTTTTTCTCTTTCTTCTTATTTTGTGAATTTTGTAAACTTGTATTGTTTTTTCCCTTTTTGCAATTTTTTTGTAAATATTGTATTATGATTCTCGCACCTCAAGAGAGGTAAACAGAATAAACTGAAACTGAAACTGAAACTACTCGACACCCGCTGAGCTCGTATGGCTTCCCAAAAGGAGCGACATGGTGAAGGCAAAGGGACCATGACAACTTTTTCTCAATTTAAACGTTTTCTTTCCAAGAATTCTAAAAACAAAGGAATTGATTTGGCTACTTGTAAGACAGGACAATAATTGCATCGGATACTTCGCTTACAAGGCCGAAACTATATGCTAGGAAGGATCTTTGCACAACAGTATTTTGAAGCTTCAGGCAGGGTCACATGATGTAGGTCAACTTACTCAAGTCAATTCTTTGCTACAGAGGGATTTCATGTGACGTCACGCGCGTTGGATTCCCAGGCACTGAAGGCAAACACACACGCAGTAAGCGAATTTACAGCTCACGCGCACGGCGTAACCATAGGTACTACTGTGACACAATGGACGCTTGCCCTTCAAAACAAAAAAGACGATCCAAATGTAGGACTGGATATAACACGCGCTATTCTTTAACATTGCAGCGTTGGGGAATCACTTGGTGTTCACAAGATGGCGCGAACTACTCCTTAATAAATCATTGCGCAACTAGCGCGTAATGGTTAACGGTGCGGGATGTGCACGAACATGGAAATATGAATCAAAAGTACTGGAAATTATTCCTACATTTAGATGGGTGGTTGACTCCGCACGGAGCCCAAAATATCGGGGCGGAGGTGCTGATCACTGTTCAGTCGTTTCCAAAACAAACAGCCAAAGAAATGCCTTACAAAAGTATCAGTACTTGTTATTTCGTAACATTGTTAATGTAAGAAGTATCACTCCTCAATAATAAATTCCACTTAAAGGGGTTTATTTCTTCCTGACGGCATTACAAATAAGTACACTTGAACACGAACGCACAATGACTGGTTTAAAGTTTATAGACTTATTCGCCTATATTCATTGGTCAGTTTCTAGTATCTTTAAGTAACGCACTTTTTATGCGCGCCTATTTTCGTCCTCGCTCACAACGAGAAATCACCTAGCGCGTTCGTTTCCCGAGCGCGCAGAAGTGTGGGTCAAGTATTCCTGATAATACAAAGAAAAATGTATTCTGCGCTAATAGAACTCGTTGTAAAAGTGAATGAACGCTAACTTCCTCTTTTGACAATGGAATTTTCTGTAACGCGTTCTTATTTTTGTATGCAGATCACCGAACAGAACAGCGCGCATGTCAAACTAACACTTCCGCCCCGATATTTGCGTTTCCATGAGGAGTCCATTTCCGTAACAATAAACTATACTGATAACATCTTTGACAATCCATATCAAACGCGCCTATCCTCATGTACTGTTCAGTGACGGTGTTATTATTGCGAATGCTGAGCAGTCACCGCCCACGACTCATCATTCCTAATGTGGTAGCTGGTCACACGCACTACTCAAGTATATCATAGCACAGGTGTTTGCAATGATGTACCTGCTAACAAGCGTTAGCGTGCACTATGCATGGGCGTCCGCAGAAAAAAATTAAAGGGGGAGGGGCAAAATTTTTTGCGCGGCCCAACTTTTTTCATGGGAAATATTTTACTCCCAGAAAAGAGTTTAGATGCAATGAGTTGGCGAGGAGCGCAAGAAAATTTTGGCCCAAAATGCTCTCCAGATCGCTGGAAATGGCACTTCCAAGGCCTATTTATCGCATTTAAAAAAGGGAAACATAACCAATATCGTAAATATAAACTTTAAAAGATACCAAAAATATGCTCGGGGGGCTGCTGGGGCCTGAGTGTTGATATTTATTATTTAATTCCTGTTTTGAGAGAAGAAATTCACACTGATTGAACTGTTAAGAAATGTTCATGTTATATTTTCTTCGTTTTTTTCTTTATTTTTTCTTAGTTCTTCAAGTTTTTGATTTTCGGGGGTGGGGGGCAAGTGCCCCCCTCTGGACGCCCATGTGCACATGATTCGGTGTGTGGAACGATGGGTGAGCTGCTTCCCAGGTAACATTCCCATATGGGATCCTTAGGGGGCCCCATAGGGGCTAACATAAGGGGCCATATGGACCAGCCCATATGACCCATATGACCCATATGGGTTAGTTCTGGGGCCCATGTGGACAACTGCCCCTCATGGGCCCCAGAACTGTCCCATATGGGACATATGAGCATATATAGTACTGTCGAAGAGTGTGTTATGTCGACGCGCGCCGAAAAATCACGTTTTAAAGACTGCTTAATTAATGTATTATCTCAATTTTCATTACAAATGGTATCAATGTCGTCTCTTTTACAGTTTTTTTTTAAAAAAAAAAACAGTTATTGATTTGTAAATTTCGTTAACCAAAACAGTTGTCTATATTATTATTATATAATTTAGTTTTGGCCCGTGCAAGTACAAAGGAGCCAATAAATGTTCCACATCATTTTCGGCGTCGGCTATTTTACTGTACCCCTGGCTATCAAAAGCCCGCAGCGGGAAACGCAGCGTTCCTGCAGCGGGAACAGCGCGGTTTTGGTGTGAACGCACTAATGAGCGACTTTCGAGATCATCCGGTGGTCAAGGCTTCAGTCATTTCACCAATAGCGTTTCCTTATTCATACTTTTTGGGAAGTTTAAATATTTTACACATGAAAAAACAATTAAACAAATGTCTTGGAATAACTTACAACTTACGTTCCCGGCAAAGGTTTAGGAGACATTTTTAGCAAAAGAAATTTCCCAGTACTCTACTTGCCAACTGATGATGGCTCCTCTGTTCAGCAGTGTGACATTTTATCATTATTCTTTATCATAAACCAGACACTCCCCTTGAAGAAGCTTCATACGAGAATGGAAATAAAGTGAAATCATGACGACTCGAATAATATTAATCCACGTGATCAGTGAATGACCCAGGAAACCTATGTTAAATCTTGAAATTATCATGAAATACATACTTGACAATTGCGGAGAAATTTTGCAACAGTATACACCTTCATAAATAATATATAACGTTTTTCACAAAGAAGGGATGATTTAGTCCAAATTTAGAAATACTTTTAATTTAAACCATCTCGAATTACATTTTATTGTTCTTGTGAGATTGAAGACCATGCTTTGAAACTTTTTTATGGGGGGGGGGGTCCCCCCTGTGTCCCTATGGCAATTAGCCGTTCATGTTGATGTGCGTCCATAAGGCTCAGGGCCATCTGTATAGTAGGTGACGTAAAGTAGCTTAATTTGAAATTAAAAGATAATTTACCCTACAACAAAGTGAAGAAACTCACGATCTTCTGTTTATTACATGCATATACCCTGCCGGGAAGGGGAGTCTCACGGGGAGGGGGTATTAGACCGACGGTTCATTAAATCGAAGGGTCCACAGGGCCCAAGATTCACTACACCTAAAATCTCCGGCTAGTGCAAGGTTAGCATTGAACATGAATATAGAACCAGAGTTAATATTAGGATAAGAATTAGCCTAGTTTATCTAGGATGAGGTTCAGTTTAGGGTTAGAGTTAAAATCACCAGTTTAGTGAACCACAGGCGTAGGAAGCGGAGGGGGGGGGGACTGGGGCTGCTGGGGGGCTTTAGCCCCCAGTCAAAAATGTGGGGGCTGAAGTATGCTTCCACCCCCAAGATCCAAGGCCAAAAGCCCCTTATTTGTCTCTTCTGTAAGAAATGTCAAAAATTTGCAGTAATTTTCCTTAAAATTTGTCCAAAATGTTGCACCAAATTGCATCTGAGGACCCTAAAATACCCAAAAATTTTCCAAAGGGGAGGGGTGTCCCCTCCCCCAGGCCGGCGATTCGAAACAAGGTTCAGCCCCCCCCACAGTCTCAAAAAGCTTCCTACGCCTATGTAGTTAACCCTCGATCTAGTGGACTGTTCACAACGTAGGGAGAAATCAAGTGGTCGTATCAAGTTTCCGACATTAATTGAAAATCTTTTGTTAAAATTCATGAGACGATTTCCTTATGATAGTCATGATACTCTAACATTAGTAATTTCCGTCAGAACTATGAAAGGAACAAGCTAGAAAAAAGTGTACTGTTGCAGCGTGAGGTTAGTTCTTGTCGTCTTGCACGGACGTAGTGTCTGTGTTGCCAGTATACGGCGTAAGCATATTTCTTATCTGTTAACGCAGTATACAATAAGCCCAAAATTAGTCTGGATAATTCTTGCTTCTGCCGATGAAAACGGCACCCTACTTGGTGAGGATGCATAAAATCTTTAATTAACCTCCAAGTTTAAGGGTAACGTTCATGATCCGGAATGCTCATGGGGAGGACAGTAGAAGGGTATACATTGGTGGACAGTGCACTCTTTTGTCAAAATCATTTAGCTCTCAGTTCACACACGTTTAAAAATGAAATTGAAATTTTTGAACGTGAGCCTATTTTCATCCTGTTTATAACACTGTATGGAAAATTCATTCCTTCATTCCCTACGGCTGCACGTTTAAGCAGCGGTGGTGCCAGGTGGGTCCCCCCCCCCCCGTCGGGGAAGTTTTCCAATTTTTCCCTAGTCTACGGAAGCCGAGAAGTTCGAGATACAGAGCAAACGCACATCGATTTCTCTGTACACCATTCTAACGGATGGTGTAAACCCGAGACCCGAGACTCAAAGGCTTGCAAAATTATATTAGGTAATGAAAACAAGAGAAATATTCGGAACAGACATAGGCCAGCCTTTTTACTCATGTACTCGTTTTCGGGAGTCATCATAACATAACAGTCTGGCAGTCTGGTCTCGACAAATGTGAGTATATGTGTCATTCTAAAATCTTTGTATTTGATTCTGTGTATTCTTGTGGCAATTTCGGAGAAAGACTTACTGTAGGGTACATTACTGTTTTAACTTGAGTGCATTTATTATATCCTCTTTAAAACACAATTTAAATTCTGACTGCAAAGGTTATCCCCTTTAGCAGACCTCTTAAATTACAAATTTCATTCTGTCTGAATATATTTCCGAAGTATGTGAAAGACAAATTAGCCTAATATTTAGGCTATCCAGGCTAGATCAGTCAAGCAGTAGTGACTGTGTTATGCATAGCTGCAGGTAGCTTGTTTTAAAACAAATCCTCAGTGAACTTAGGAAGGCACTTGACTGCAGCAATTTTTCTAGCATTGTGATACCATGATCGTTCACTTCCAAGGTGTTATTCTGGAATATGTTAATGTGATACATTAGTACGCAGTGACCGACTCAAGCTACACTCACTACACTGTGTGCAGCCTAATCCCAATTAGCCCCTTAAAATAAAGCCAATTTCAGATGTGTGCACCAAAAGTTGTAGCTCCAGCGGCGCCGCCAGGATTTAGTGATGGGTGGCAGAACAGATGGTGTCATAATGCCACCTCACTTTTCTCCCAAGTCTGCTTAAATTGTACCATTTTTGTGCGCCCCTGCGATTGTACACAGCAGTATGGACTCCTTTTTGTCACTACATAAAGGTGCCGTCCTGGGGGAGGGGTCTAAGGGGAGGGGGAGAATCTAAGGGAGGGGGGAGAAATGGTGCTATCTTTTGGGTATTTTTTGAACTGATCATATATGACTGGGAAATATCCTTATTTAGAATTCTAATTTTTTTGTTAGGAGAAAGAGGAGAGTGTGCGTCCCTGCGATGGGATACAGCAGTGTGGAATCCTTTTTGTCACTACATAAAGTTACCGTCCTGGGGGTGGGGTCTAAGGGAAGGGGGGTTCCGCCTCCCCTTTGAGAAATTTTTTTAGTTTAAGGTTGCCTAGATGCAAAATGGTGCTAACTTTGGGATATTTTTGGAATTAATCATATATGGCTGGAAAATATCCATAATTTAGTGAATTCTAATTTTTGGTTAGGTGAAAGAGGAGAGTGTGTTGTCTTAGAGAAGGTTAAGTTCTCAACAAACCTCCCCAAGCCCCCCCCCCCTTTTGGCTAGGCTTTAATGCTTTCTATTCGGGGAAAGTTTTTACGAAAAAATACGTGGGTGGAGTTCACAGAAACATTCTTGGACTATTACGAAAATTTTCCTTTGTCTCATTGTGCATTATAAAAGGGCATCTAATACTGACAGACACCGTTATAGTGTCTCCTGGAAGCTCTGGGTTAATTATATAAAATGGGGGATTGAAAGATCCCATAGGCCCCTAAAGATGTTGGGGATGTACTTCTGTTTTTCGGAAAAGTGTTGTGATCAAAATAGTTGCATGTATTATAACCTTAATAATGGTCATGAGTTGGAGTGAAAACCGTGACGAATGCACGCGAAGCTCGCCGAAATTTTTCATGAAATAAGATAACCATGACAAAACCTGCATTCATGCTCTGCATCGAGACACTTTCAATTCCCCAACAAACCTATTTGCCAATCACAAAGCCAGTCCGAGTTTACCTGAGAATTCGTAAACAGCTTTCAGCTTTTGTTGCTGTGCTTCTGCGGGAGTTGCTACCGGAAATTATTGATAATTAGGACAATACTTAGGTAAGGTTTGAAGCGCGGCGCGGGGCGCGAGAAAATTTTGAAAGTTTGGGAAGCATTTGCTATAATTCTGATAGTTTGAGAACCATTTGTGATAGAAAATTGTTACAATAGATCCATCATTCGGTCGAAAACACACCTCACCCTTACCCCATACAGAAATCTATAGCTTAAACGCCTTCTGGGATTATTTTAAAATTTTCAAAAAAGTTTTCTGAAATCGATTGGGGGGCATGCGCCTCCTATGCCCCCCGGGCCGGCGCGACTGTGTAGCCTTACCTTTTCTACAACATAGCTCCTATTGTACAGGAAAAGGTACAATCTCTCACTAAATAGAGGCACGTATGCAAATTATCTAGGGGGAGGGGCATTTTTAAGACCTCACCCTACTCCCTACAGAAATCTTTAAATATTACTCCTTTGGTTACCGACGAAGTCGGTTGCGAGCCTGACTGAAGCACCCTTGTGCCGACCAGTTAAACGGCCAACCTTGCTTTGAACTTGAAGTGTTTGGTCGAAAATCTATGGGAGCGAGTACCTTACTGCGCGCCCTAATTTCGTGCTGTCATGAACACAAAATATATATTGAAAGATTTTTTTTTATTCTTACGGTGTAGTATTATAAAATATAAGATGACCATGTAAATGCTTACGATATACTGTTCGCATGTTTACAAATTGTCTTCGTTTCTCTTTATGCATTTCTTCCTTACCGTCTTTTCTTTGTTTGCTTTCTTGTTTTCGTTTCTTTTCTATTTTTTTTTGGGGGGGGGGGAGGGGGAGAGCAGCAAAAAAATTACTACATTTTTACTTTGGTAAATTTACTTCACGTTTACCACACATTTACCATGGTAAAACCGTAGTAACTGTAGTAAATTTACCATGGTATACAATGGTATTTTGGCCCATATTTTACCATGGTAAATTTACTACAATTTACTATGGTTTTACCCTGCTTTAGATCCCTTTTTTACTATATTTAACTATGTTTTTACCAACCTTTCTATCTTTGCTCCACCACCAGTGTGACTTTGAAAAACTGTTGATTTACTATGTTTTAGTGTATTTCTACCACAGTTTTACCATGAAAATCCTGTGTTTTACCGTCATCTTACCTACAAATTTGATATCAAGATACCTCAATTTTACCCCACTTTACTTCAGTTTTACCACATTCTTACCAAGAAAATACTGTGCTTTTACTGTCACTTTACCATGGGTTAAACATTCAGATATAATATAAACGTACGCCCTTTTACTTCAAATGGCCTGTTGTGTGAAATTAAAAGAAACTCAAAATAGACAAATAAATGCATGCATCCTGTATTTTGTAGTTTATTCAAAACTTCAAGTATTGCCAAATGATACATGACATGAAACGTAATTTCTAAAAGTTGTTACCTTAAAATTTGCTGCTGTCTTTGAAAATTTTGAGATACCATATGAATAAAGAAAGCACAATATTTATTCCATGTAAAGGAAACCTTAATGGATTTCAAACTGTGATGAGAGGGCCTAAATTAAATTTTTGAATGAACAAAGCAGTCTACGCAAAATGACGCAATGTATTACGTAATAGGGTATGGCGTAATAATTATATTAACTGATATTTTTGTAGAAGAGATAAATCTGTTCAGTGTATATGAGTAACTTTCAAAGTATATTTCACATTTTTGGTGCTATCCATATACCTTAATTGCTTTTCTCAAATGTAATTGACAGAGAAAGCATTCGCTAATCGCATTTCCCTGCAACTACCCCTTTGAGTCTGTGCTTCCTTAAGCACAGCTGTAAAATCATTAATAATTAATTTATTACTTCAAGATGTCTCCTACCCACGGCCTCCCACTGAAAGTTAAAATAGAAGAATGAAATGAGGATGACAGAGTATCATGTCCTCCTGTCTAAAGCCTATGGTGAGATGCAAATCGATGCAAACCTAAGTCTTGTAGTGATGATCTGAGTGCATTTCTCTTGATTTAAGTATTCTTTACTACCTGTATTTCTCCAACCTTACAGACACTGATTGGTGAACAGTTGTCTGATAAATTCCAGAACATTTATTGTTATACAAGTCACAAATTCGCATGCAACTTTTATGTTCTATTGATAAATATAATAGAATAAGTGGTTAAATACTTGCTATTATTAAAAGTTTAAAAGTTCTTACTTGTTAGTCTTTAATGTATACATACTGTTAGTAACATGCATGTATAATAAATGTGCATTATGTTTTTTTTTTAAATCATATTATTATAATAATTGTATTTAAACATAACATGATCTGTTTACTTTAATTAAACATTAGAATTTTTGAAAAGTGAGCTTTGTTAATGTGAAGACTGGTATTGAGTTGGTAACCTATGTAGGTTGTGGCCATTATAAGTAGTGTCGGTGAGGGAAAGTTGATTCAGGTTGGGAAGGAGGAGGGCCTCATACCCATTTTACCCGGGGGCCCAGTTCATTGTCAATCCGCCCCTGGCACTGATCTGTGAACAGGCTTTCCTAGTTATAACTTGACTCACTGAAAATTCTTTCCAAGGTTTTCTTTACATGAATGGTTGAGGGCAACATTTTCACCCAGTTAAATCTTTTACACCCTTCATTTGTCTGATATAGATAGTTCTCAGTGACGTCACAACTGGGGGTTGGCAACCGCAGTGTGACGTCACTGAGAACTATCTATAGCAGACAAATGACGGGTGTAAAAGATGAACTGTGGTGAAAAAATGGTGCCCTCACACCATTCATGTAAAAGAAAACCTTGGAAAGAATTTCCAGTGAGTCAAGTCTTTTAGTATAACTAGGAAAAGCCTGTTCACAGTATCAGTGCCAGGGGCTCGGATTGACAAGGAACTGGGCCCCCGGGTGAGTAAAAATGGGTATGAGGCCCCCTCCTCCTTCCCAACGAATCAACTTGTCCCTCACCGACACTACATTATAATGGACCACAAGCACCTTACATAGTTACAACTGCAGTCATTAGCCCATGCCCTAATTTCGACTGAATGTTACACCATAAAGCTCACTTCTTCAAAAAAGTTAATGTTTAATTAAAGTAAAACAGAATCATGTTATGTTAAATACAATTATTTATAATAATACTGATTTCCAAAAAAACAGAAACAAATGCACATTTAGTATACCTGCTTGTTACTAACAGTAATGTATACATTAAAGACTAACCAAGTAAGACTTTTAACTTTTAGATAATAGCAAGTATTTAACCACTTATTCATTATTATAATATCAATAGAACACATAAAAGTTGCATGCGAAATTATCGTGACTTGTTTAACAATAAATGTTCTGGAATTTATTCAGACAACTCGCTTCCACCAACAGTGTCTGTATTAAGGTTTGATCAGGAGAACGAAAATACAGGGTAGGTAAAGAATAATAAATCCAAGACAATGCACTCAAGATCACACTACAAGCTTAGGTTTGCACGATTTGTGGGCATCTCACCATAGGCTTTAGAACAGGAGGACATTGCTACTCTGTCATCCTCCATTCATTCTTCTATTTTAACTTTCATTGGGAGGGCCCCGTGGGTAGGAGACATCTTGAAAGTAATAAATAATTAATTAATGATTTTACAGCCGTGCTTAAGGAAGCACAACTCAAAGGGGTTAAGTTGCAGGGAAAGCGATTAGCGAATGCTTTCTCTGTCATTACATATTGAGAAAAGCAATTAGGTATAATGGATAGCACAAAACATGTGAAAAGATACTTTGAAAGTAATCACTAACACTGAAACAGATTTATCTCTCTACAAAAATATCGTTGAAATATAATGTATTTACAGCTTTCTCATACCCTGTACTTCGCTAATACATGTGCGTTCATTTTGCGACACCGTACTAGACGGCGCTCTCTGTTCACTTCTAAAATCCTTCACTTCTTAGGGCCCTCTCATCACAGTTTCGAAAAAAATCCATTAAGGTTTCCTTTACTTGGAAATAAATATACCCTGTGCTTTCTGTATTCAATATAGGTATTCAAAATTTTCAAAAGACAGTCAGCAAATTTTATGTAACAACTTTTAGAAATTACGTTATGTCAGTATCATTTTGGACAATACCTTGAAGTTTGAAATAATACCTAACAAAAATTACATGGATGCATGCATTTATTTGCTATTTTGAGTTTCTTCTTTAATTTCACACAAACAGAGCCCATTTGAAGTAAAAGGGCGCGATACGTATCATATCCCATATTATCTGACATGTTTAAAACCCAGGGTAAAGTGACAGTAAAAGCACAGTATTTATCTTGGTAAGAATGTAGGGTAAAAACTGAAGTAAAGTGGGGTAGAAATTGAGGTATCTTGATATCAATTTGTAGGTAAGATTGACGGGTAAAACACAGGCATTTTCATGGTAAACTGTGGTTAGAAATACACTCTAGAAACATAGTAAATCAACAGTTTTCAAAGTCACACGGGGGGTGGAGCAAAGATAGATAAGGTTTGGTAAAACATCAGTTAAATATAGGTAAAAAAAGGGATCTAAAGCAGGGAAAACCATAGTAATTGTAGTAAATTTACAATGGTAAAATATGGGCCAAAATACCATTGTATACATGGTAAATTTACTACAGTTACTACGGTTTTCCATGGTAATGTGTGGTAGACCCTGACAGCTGATAAATTGACCCAAAAAAAAAGTAAAAATGTAGTAATATTTAATTTTTTTGCTGCTTCCTCCCCCCCCCCCCAAAAAAAAAAATAGAAAAAAATGAAACGTAAAACAAGAAAGGCAAAACAAAGAAAGACCCGGTTAAGGAAGAAATGCATAAAGAGAAACGAAGACAATTTGTAAACATGCGAACAGTCTAATCGTAAGGCATTTACATGGTCATCTTTATATTTTATAATACCTACACCGTAAGAATAAAACCAAAAAAATCTTTCCAATATCATATTTTGTGTTCATGATGCAGCACACGAAATTAGGGCGCGCAGTAAGGTACTCGCCCTCCCATAGATTTTCGGACCAAACACTTCAAGTACAAAAGCTTAGAGGCTTTAGGCCGTTTAACTGGTCTGGCACAAAGGGTGCTTCAGTCAGGCTCCGCAACCGATTCGTCTGGTAACAAAGGAGTAAATGTAAAGATTTCTCTGTAGGGAGTAGGGTGAGTCTAAAAATTGCCCCTCCCCCTAGATTAATTTTGCATTACGTGCCTCTATTAGTGATGAGATGTACCTTTTCCTGCTACAAATAGGAGCTATGTTGTAGAAAAGGTAAAGGCTACACAGTCGCGCCGGCCCGGGGGGCAATAGGAGGCGAATGCCCCCATCGATTTCAGAAAACTTTTTTGAACAATTTTAAAAATAATCCCAGAAGGCGTTTTAAGCTAGAGATTTCTGTATGGGGTAAGGCGTTGAGGTGTGTTTTCGACGAATGATGGATCTATTGTAACAATTTTCACCTATCACAAAGGTTGTCTCAAACTATCAGAATTAATTATAGCAAATGCTTCCCAAACTTTTCAAAATTTTCTCGCGCCCCGCGCCCGCGCTTTGCAACCCTTACCTAGTATGGGTCCTAATTATCAATAATTCGGTAGCAACTCCCGCAGACAACACAGCAACACAAAAGCTGAAAAGCTGTTTACGAATTCTAAGGTAAACTCGGACCTTGGCTTTGTTGTGATTGGAAAATAGTTTGTTGGGGATTGAAAGTGTCTCGATGCAGAGGCATGAATGCGGTTTTGTCCATGGTTATCTTATTTCATGAAATAATTTCGGCGAGCTTCGCGTGCATTCGTCACGGTTTTCACTCCAACTCATGACCATAATTAAGGTTATAATACATGCCAACGTATTTGATCACAAAACTTTTCCGAAAAAAAAAGAAGTAATCCCCCAACATCTTTAGGGGCCTATCGCGGATCTCTTCAATCCCCATTTTCTATAATTAACCCAAGAGCTTCCAGGAGGACACTATAACCGAGTGTCTAGTCCAGTATTAGATGCCCTTTTAAATGCACAATGAGACAAAGAGAAAATTTTCGTACTAGTCCAAAGAATGTTCGTGCATCCACCACGTATTTTTTCGTAAAAACTTTCCCCGAATAGGGAAACAATAAAGCCTAGCCAAAAAGGGGGGGGGGGCTTGGGGAGGTTTGTGGGGGAGCTGGTTGAGAACTTAACCTTCTCTAAGACAACCACACTCTCCTCTTTTCACCTAACCAAAAAAGTAGGAATTCACTAAATTATGGATATTTTCCACGCCATATATGATCAACTTCCAAAAATAATCCAAAGTTAGCGACCATTTTGCATTATGCAACCTTAAACCAAAAAACTCTTCTCAAAGGGGAGGCACGGAACCGCCCTCCCTAGACCCCACCCCCAGGAGGTAACTTTAGGTAGTGACAAAAAGGATTCCACCACTGCTGTATACCATCGGCAGGGACGCACACTCTCTCTTTATCCTAACAAAAAAAAATTAGAATTCTAAATAAGGATATTTCCCAGTCATATATGATCAGTTCACAAAAAATACCACCCAAGATAGACACCATTTCTCCCCCTCCCTCCTAGATATTCTCCCCCTCCCCTTTCTATACGTTTTTATCTTCCTTTCCCTTCCTTTCTCTTTTAGACCCCTCCCCCAGGACGGCACTTTATGTATGACAAAAAGGAGTCCATACTGCTGTGTACAATCGCAGGGGCGCACAAAAATGCGTTACACTGCAATTTAAGCAGACTTTTTTGGTGAGAAAAGTGAGGTGAATTATGACACCATCGTTCGCCACCCATCACTAAATCCTGGCGGCGCCGCTGGGTGCTACAAACTTTTGGGCCCACACAATTGTGAAATTGGCTTATTTAAGGGGGCTAATGGGATTAGGCTGCACACAGTGAGTGGTAGTGTACCTTGAGGGTCACTGTAGTACAAATGTATCACATTAACATATTCCAGAATAACACCTTGGAAGCGAACGATCATGGTATCACAATGCTAGAAAAATTGCTGCAGTCAAGTGCCTTCCTAAGTTCACTGAGGATTTGTTTAAAAAAAGCTACCTGCAGCTTATATGCATAACACAGTCACTACTGCTTGAGCTGATCTAGCATGGATTAGCTAAATATTAGGCTAATTTGGTCTTTAAATACTTCGGAAAATATTCAGACAGAATGAAATTTGTAATTTAAGAGGTCTGCGAAAGTGGGATAACCTTTTGCAGTCAGAATTTAAATTCGTGTTTTAAAGAGGATATAATAAATTCATGTGTTTTTGGTTTTTTTGTTGGTTTTCGGCAAGTTAAATAACATTAATGTACCCTCAGTAAGTCTTCTCCGAAATTGCCACAAGACTACACAGAATCAAATACAAAGATTTTAGGAATGACACAGATACTCAACATTTGTCGAGACCAGACTGCAGACTGTATGTTATGATGAATCCCGAAAACGGAGCAATAGAGTACAGTACATGAGTAAAAAGCTGGCTATGTCTGTTCCGAATATTTCTATGTTTTCATACTATATTTGTATAATTTTGCAAGCATTTGATTGTCTCGGGTTACTCGGGTTTACACCCATCCGTTAGAATGCGGTTGTACACAGATGAATCGAGTGTGCAGTTTGTTGCTCTGTATTCGAACTTCTCGGCTTCCGTTAGACTAGGGCAAAATTGGCAAAAACTTCCACGACGGGGGGGGGGGACCCACCTGGCACCACCGCTGCTTAAACGTGCAAGCCGTAGGAATGAAGAATGAATTTTCCATTACCGTGTTATAAACAGGATGAAAATAGGCTCACGTCTCAAAAATTTCAATAGTCATTTTTAAACCAGGTGAACTGAAGAGCTAAAGATTTTGACAAAAGAGTGCACTGTCCAATCGAATGATACCCCTATACTGTCCTCCCAGAGCAATTCGGCCTCATGAACGTTACCTTAAATTGGAGGTGTATTAAAGATTTTATGCTCCTCCCAAGTAGGGGCCGTTTTCATCGGCAGAAGCAAGAATTATCCAGACTAATTTTGGGGCTTATTGTATGGCTCACTGGTTAACAGATAAGAAATATGCTTACGCCGGATCTACTGAGTCACCACAGACCCACTAACCGATCCGTGCAAGAAAGGAACAAACCTCACGAGTGCAACAGTAGCACTTGTTTTCTAGTTGTGCCTTATCATAGTTCTGGCGAATTACGGTACTACATGATAGGTATCATGAATATCATAAGGCAATCGTGTCATGATGAATTTTTAAACAAAAGATTTTCAATTAATGTTCGGAAACATGGATACGACACTTGATTTCTCCCTACGGTTAGTGAACAGTCCACTAGATCGAGGGTGTAATTACATATAGGCGTAGGAAGGCTTTATTAGAGGATGTGGGGGGGGCAGAACCTTGTTTCGAATCGCCGGCCTGGGGGAGGGACACCCCGCGACCCTTTGGGAAAAAATTTTTGGGTGATTTTTTAAGGGTCCTCAGATGACAATTTGGTGAAAACATTTTGGACAAATTTTAGAGGAAAATTACTGCATAATTATTTTGACATTTCTTACAGAGAGACAAAATAAGGGGCGTATTGGCCTTGGATTCTTGGTGGGTGAGAAGATACTTCAGCCCCACATTTTTGACTGGGGCTAAAAGATCCCCCCAGCAGCCACAGTCCCCCCCCACCCCCTCCGCTTCCTACGCCTAGTGGTTCAACCTAAACTGTGATTTAACTTAACCCTAACTGAACCTCATCCTAGATAAACTAGAAGCTAATTCTTATCCTAAATATCGAATCTAGGTTATCTATATTAATGTTCAATGCTAACCTTGCACTAGCCGGAGAGCTTTTAGGTGTAGTGAATCTTGGCCTCGGGCGACCCTTCGATTTAAGGAAACCGTCGGTCTAATAACCCCCTCCCGTGATGTACTCCTTACCAGACAGGGTATAGGCATGTAATAAACAGCAAGATCGGAGTTCTTATTTGTTGTGGTTGGGGGGCTGGGTGTGGGGGGGGGGTCGTTAGTGTAAACATCTTTTAATTTCAAAATTAAGACTACTCTACCGATCACCTCTAGCTATACAGATAGCCCTGAGCCATTAGGGACGCACATCAACATGAAACGGCTTAATTGCCATAGGGACACAGGGAGGGACCCCCCCCCATAAAAAAGTTTCAAAGCATGGTCTATCAATTCACAAGAAACAATAAAATGTAATTACTGAGATGGTTTTAAATTAAAAGTATTTCTAAATTGGAACTGAAACATCCCCTCTTTGTGAAAACGTTATTATATTATTTATGAAGGTGTTATTACTGTTGCCATAAATTTCTCCGCAATTGTCAAGTATTATTTCATGATAAATTTCAAGAGTTAACATAAGGTTTCCTGGGTCATTCAATTGATCACGTGGAGGATTAAATATTATTCGAGTCGTCATGATTTCACTTATTTCCATGCTCGTATGAAGCTCTGCAAGGGGAAGTGTCTGGTTTAGATAAAAGAATAATGGATAAAATGTCACACTGCTGAACAGAGGGAGGAGGAGCCATCCATCAGTTGGCAATAGCGTACTGGGAAATTCTTTTGCTAAAAAATGTTACTCCTAAACTTTGCCGGGGGAAACTAAGTTGTTAAGTATTCCAAGACATTTGGTTAATGGTTTTTTCATGTGGTAAAATATTTAAACTTCCCAAAAAGTTTGAATAAGGACAACGCTATGGTGAAATGACTGAAGCCTTGACACCGGATGATCTCGAGAAAGTTCAGCCATTAGTGCGTCTCACACCCATAAACCCGCCCGCTGTTCCAGCTGCAAGGAAACGCTGCGGTGTTCCCGCTGCGGGCGATTTGATAGCACAGCGGGTTCCGACAGTAAAAAATAAGCCGACGCACGAAAATGCAATGTGGCAACATTTATTGGGCTACTTCTGTACTTGCACGGGCCAAAAAACTAAATATATAATACATAATATAGACAACTGTTGGTTAAGAAATTTAAAATCAAAACTGTTGTTTTTTTTAAAAAAAAAAAAAACTGTAAAAGAGACGACATTGATACCATTGATTGTAATGGAAAAATTGAGAAATACATTAATTAAGCAGTTCTTTAAAAAGTGAATTTTTCGGCGCCGCGACAATAACACACTCTTGACAGTACTATATATGCTCTATATGTCCCATATGGGACAGTTCTGGGCGCCCATGAGGTCGGGGGGGGGCGGCAGAGTTGTCCACAATGGGCCCCAGAACTAGACCCAATGGGTCATATGGGTCATATGGGCTGGTCCAACATAGGCCCCTTATAGGTATAGCCCCTATGGGGCCCCTAGGATCCATTATGGGAATGTTACCTGCGGAAGCAGCTCCACCCATACGTCTCCACACACCGAATCTATGTGCACATGGGCGTCAGAGGGGGCAACTGCCCCCAACCCCCGAAAATCAAAAACTTGAAGAACTACGAAAAAAATAAAGAAAAAAACGAAGAAAATATAACGCATGAACCATTTCCTTAACAGTTCAATCCAGTTGTGAATTTCCTCTCTCAAAAAACAGGACTTACATAATAAATATCAAACACTCAGGGCCCAAAGCGGCCCCCCGACATATTTTGGTATCTTTTAAAGTTTAATTACGATAATGTTATGTTTCCTTTTGAAATGCGGATAGAAATAGGCCTTGGACAAGTGCCTTTTCAGCGATGCTGGAGAGCATTTTGGGCCCAAAATTTTATTGCGCTCCTCGCCAAACCATTGCATCAAAACGCTTTTCGGGGAGTAAAAATTTCCCATGAAAAAAAGTTGGGCCGCGCAAAAAATTTTGCCCCTCCCCCTTTAATTTTTTTCTGCGGACGCCCATGCATAGTGCACGCTAAACGCTTGTTAGCAGGTACACATGCAAAACACCTGGCTCATGATATACTTGAGTAGTGCGTAGTGACCAGCTACCACATAGGAATGATGAGTCGTGGGCGGTGGACCTGCTAGCATTCGCCATAATAACACGTCACTGAACAGTACATGAGGATAGGCGCGTTTGAATGGATTGTCAAAGATGTTATCAGTATAGTTTATTGTTACGGAAATGGGGACTCCTCATGGAAACGCATAATATCGGAGGCGGAAGTGTTTAGTTGACATGCGCGCTGTTCTGTTCGGTGATCTGCATACAAAAATAAGAAACGCGAGGTACAGAATAAATTCCTATTGTCAAAAAAGAGGAAGTTAGCGTTATTCACTTTTACAACGAGTTCATATTCAGCGCAGAATACATTTCTTTGTATTTCAGGAATACGTGACCCACACTCTGCGCGCTCGGGAAACGAACGCGCTAGGTGATTTCTCGTGTGAGCAGAGGACGAAAAATAGGCGCGCATTAAAAAAGTGCGTTACTTTAAAGATACTAGAAACTACAATGAATATAGGCGAATAATAGTCTATAAACTTTAAACCAGTCATGTTGCGTTTCTTGTCAAGTGTACTTATTTGTAATGCCGTCAGGAAGAAATAATAAACCCCTTAAGTGAATTTATAAGTGAGGAGTGATACTTCTTACATTAAAATGTTTTACGAAATAACAAGTACTGAGACTTTTGTAAGGCATTTCTTTGGCTGTTGTTTTGTGGGAAAACGGGGACCTCCTGAAACAGTGATCAGAACCTCCGCCCCGATATTTTTGGGCTCGTGCGGATAGGTAAACCACCCATCAAATGTAGGATAATTTCCAGTACTTTGATTCATATTTCCATGTTCGTGCCATCCCGCCACCCCGGTTAACCATTTACCGCGCTAGTTGACGCAATGATTATTAAGGAGTAGTTCGCGCCATCTGTCGAACACCAAGTGATTCCCACGCTGCAATGTTAAAGAATAGCGCGTGTTAATCCAGTCCTACATTTGATGTCTTTTTTTTTGTTTTGAAGGGCAAGCGTCCCATGTGTCACAGTTAGTACCTATGGTTACGCCGGGCGTGAGCGAAATTCGCTTACGGCGTGTGTGCTTTGCTTTCAGTGCCTGGGAATCCAACGCGCGTGACGTCACATGAAAATCCCTCTGTAGCAAAGAATTGACTGAGTAAGTACCTACATCATGTGACCTGCCTGAAGCTTCCAAATACTGTTGTGCAAAGATCCTTCCTAGCGTATAGTTTCGGCCTTGTAAGCGATAAGTATACGATGCAATTATTGTCCTGTCTTACAAGTAGCCAAATAATTCCCTTGTTTTTTAGAATTCTTGGAAAGAAAAGTTTTAAATTGAGAAAAAGGGTCATGGTCCCTTTGCCTTAACACATGTCGCTCCTTTTGGGAAGCCATACGAGCCTCAGGGGTGTCGAGTAGTTTCAGTTTCAGTTTGTCAGTTTTATTCTGTTTACCTCTCGTGGAGGTTGCGAAGAATCATAATACAATATTTACAAAAAAAATTGACAACAAGGGAAAAAACAATACAAGTTTACAAAATTCACAAAATAAGAAGAAGAGAGAAAAAAGAGAGAAAAAACAAGAAACCTAAGTATGACCTGGGGAAAGCTTGTAGCAAAAAGACCTATGCCACCAGCCGAAACAGACAGAAAGGTGAATTAATTAGCTAATAGGAATTCATAATAACAATTACAAACTTAGTGAGATTCTGTAGAATGGATCTTTTTTCTAGTCTGAAAGAGGTGTTCATTCTTAATTGCATTTGAGTAACTGTAAAAAAAACGTTTTTAAGAAAATTTTTCTTTCCTTCTGAAACCTAATTACATTCTAAATATATGTAATTGAAAATTATCCCCTAGTTCTCGGTACTACAATAATGGGACAAATTCTTTCGTTTAAAAAGTGATGTGAGAAAATCTTCCAGTAGACAACAGGGGCACGTTTGTGATTAGCACATCGGAACTTGCAAAAATTTATACAGTCTTTAAATAGGTAAGCAAACAAGATATCTTTATAGTTCTACTTTTGTCTTAAAAATACGATAGTTCTTGCACTGGGAGTATTGAAAACCACTTCTGAGAGCCAATCATGCTACATACATATCAGAAAAGTATCATGTTAAGTGAATTTTAAGCCAATTAAGTCACACAATAAGAGTTTCATTATTTTAGTCGCAAAATTCCAAAATATGACATACCAGAATAATCAAGAATACTTTTAACCTTGACCATCCAAACTATAAATACCTTCGCACGCAGGTTCTTAGAGGTTGTCCAGGGTGTATGAAGCTATATTTACTACCGTTAACCAATTTTGCCCAAAAAACGTGACCATTCTTACTTCAATTGTCTTAATTAGCTGGTCTACCAAGTCCCAGTATACCATGACAATTAGCGCAGTATAATTATGAAACTCTTGAGAATTTTTTTTGCCAGAGAATTTCATATGAAACGATTCAACTTGCAAGATATCTTCCAAACCCCAAACTTCACACCATACAATGAGCGACAGGAAGAACACTTTGATCAAAAAGTTTTTTTTGTAACTGTATGTCAAGGGGCAACTGCAAGTCATAGGATGCTAGCCAAGAGACTATAGAGGGCACCTCTGCTTGGTTGACTTGCTTTTTCTTAGCTTTTATAAACTTATATTATAATTGAACCACAGTTCCTAGATAGGGTAGTCATCAACAATTTCAAGACCAACATATCAAATTTAAACACAGGCCTTTTTTTCTTCCTTTACCTTGGAGAGATTCCAACTTTCGTTTACGTGCATTAACTGTTAGTTTCCATCTGTCACAAAGAACTTAAGTGCATCTATGCAAAAGTTTTAGGTCACGTTATTTTCAGCCGCACAATAGTATCATCAGCATACAGGATGGCGAAAAGTTTTCTAAAAAAAACACTCGACATCATTATTACTTAAGTGGCATTTCACAGATCTGAGAGCTTAGTTAAGCCTTGATAGTACTTACTGAGAATAAATTCAAAAGTCATTCTAAATACGGGCCAAACAAATCAAAACTGGGGAAAGGTTTTACCTTGTCTGGACCCCAACCATACAAAAGAAATACTCGACTGCTGATTCGTTGTTCTGGACAAAACGACTTTGCGTTTTGATATAAGTTACGATATGCGTCAGAAACTTTACCATTAATACCATAAGAAATTAGGTTTGAGCCATAATGACGCTTGATACTAACTAAAGCAAAAGCTTTTTCTATAATCTATGACATGCCACAGTAAAGCGGCTTCTTTTCATTTGATAGAGGTCTATAACTGTAGCAGAACAAAAAATGTGAAATCAATGTAGAATAATCTATCTCCTGAACCCAGTTTGCTGTCCCCCAATATCCCCGCATATGCAATAAGTATGAATTCTGTCTAAGAATAGCTGTTAAAAAAGTTTACCAAGCAACTTTATAAAGTAATACCTCGATAATTATCGACATCATGAGGTGAGCCTTGGCCTTGAAAATTGTTTTAACAACAAACACCAATAGTCCAGTTGTTGGGAATAATCCCAGTAATTAATTTACTAAATTAAAGAAGAAGTGATAAATTAACAACAGAAACTGGGATATTCATCAGAAAACTCATTTTTTATCAAGTCAAGCCAGGAGATTTATTATTACTTATACTTTTTAATTCTGATTTACCACTTCAGAAAATCAAAATAGGTTTGTTTCAATTCCTCATTGATTGAAGAAGGACTTGGCAAAGGTATACTATCAGTAGCATCCGGACATCTGCTCTCGGCCAAAAAAAAAAACAACAAAATACAAAGGAAAGAAAAGGAGACAAGAGAAATTAAGAGTGGAACTTTATAAATGTGAAGAGAAACATTTACTAGAATAGGCCACCTATCTTTGAAAACGTTTTTTCCTTTTTTTTTCTTTGCGTGCCTCATAAGGCATGAAATATTATCAAATGAGTAATTGTCAAATTATGACTTTTCAGAAGTTATAAGTACGCACATCCATTGTCATTTGAACGTAGTTATGTGCTTGTTCAGCTCCCTGATTCCCCAGGGACATGTATCTCGCCTTCATACCAGCTCTGAGATCTCAATTAGAATCTTACATCAACTTAAAAACCTTGGAAGTGCAATTTCACTGCAATCTAGGAGGCTTTTTTTTTTGTTTGAAAAAAAAAAAACTGTTCTTGTTATGTATCATATAACAAATGGTGGTAACAACCCACTTCGTAGCGTCTGTTAGGGAAAAAGGGGCCCCCAGACCACCTTCAGCGAAAGTTAAAACAAGAGGGCAACCACGGAGTTGCTTATCCTCATCGCAGCAGGCAGTGCTAGGCCGTATAACTAGAGGATGCACATCAATGTGAGAATCAAAGATAGTGTCAGCATAGAATTCCAACTCCTATACCTACACTGTTAGGCCTTCAGTGACTCCCCATGGAGACGCTAATATCGGGGCGGGAAGTGTTTATTTGACATGCGCGCGTTCTATTCGCAGACCTTTTAGCGTACAAAGCTAAGAAACGCGACGTCACAGAACTTCATCGTTTAAAAGAGGTTAGCGGCGTGCACTTTTACAACGCGTCTATTACGCAGATACAGTATCTCTGTGTATTATCCGAAATACTTGACGACACAGTTCTGCGCACTCTTGAAACAAACGGCTAGTTGCTTTCCCGTTGTGAGCAGCGTAAGCAAGGTTGAACGCCGCATAAAAATTGCATCACTTGGAGATACCATAGAAAACTGACCAATGAATGCCTATGAACTTGCAAAACCATCATTTGTGCGTTCATGTTCAAGTGTAAATACGTGAAATGCCTGCGTTGCAAGAAATAGTCATTCTTGTTCAAGTGGAATTTAAAGCATAGTTCTCAGTGACGTCACAGACTAGGGGTTAGCAACCGCCATGTCTGAGGGAACGCCCGTGCACACATGCCGGATGGTTGCCCCTCCAGGACGGTGCTGAAATAATACACGTGAAAAGCTCCTATGACGTCACGTAAGAACTATCTATGAGCGTAGTACGTCTTCAGTCAACAAATTCCGAAAAACAAGTATTAATACTTTGTAAGACGTTTTCATTTGCCTGTTATGTTTTCAAACCGACTGAGTTACGAGTGAGCAGTGATCAGCACTTCTCCCCGATATTATTGGTCGTGGGGAGTACAACGTGCCAGTTTTAAGTTTGGGAATTCGCATGCTTGTAATATCTTTGGAGGATATCACAGAGACATATAATATCCCTGCTCTATGTGTGGATATAGATAGTCCTCGCAGTGAACTCAAGTAAGAGGTAGCAGTACTGCCATGGTTCTGAGGGCACAGCCTTTACACCACATGCCGGGGTTGCCCCTCAGACATGGTGAAATAATACAGTGAAAAGCTCCTATGAGTCATGTGAGAACTATCTATACCGCTGCACCAAAATTGAACCCGAAATGGAGATCACGTTATGTAGGATCACCTTCGGAATAATTTAACAATGACCAATGTGGGCATAATGGTAACGCGCCCTACACCTCTAGCGTGTACTTAACGCCTCTTCGGCCTCTAATGCTGTTAATTCGCCACAAATCCCGACAGTAGGTTCTCATCCCACAGCATTGCTACTGCGCTAGTACATGTGATTGCCTTAGCAACTTAATGAAATGGCTACACATCAGATTATCATGACGCAAATGTTACTAATGGTGACCAAAACAACCGATAAGTACCATTACTTATTATTTCACCCACTTGGGTTATACAGTTAATCCAACCCCAAGAATACGCAATCTAAAACTCCATTGGGCCCCTACAGACTTCATGAGATAGTGCTAATAATCTAAATAGGGTGTGACGACTAATGGAAGATACAAAGATGTTATAAAACATAGATTCAAACTTAAAATGGCCGCGTTTGACTCCCCATGGAGCCACAACTGCGTAGGCGACAAAAGTGCCTGATAATTTTGAAAACCCCAAAGGTAAAAATAAGTAAGGGTCTTACTTTTTTTTTGTTACACATTAGTGCTTTTCGTCAATACCCCGGGATGTGTAGCCCATTTCATTAAGTTGCTAAGGAAATCCTTGTACTAGAAGCAGTGAAATTTATTTTGGTTTAAACAAATTTGCGTGATTGGGCAAAAAAAAGCTTTAGGGCCCAAAAAGGGGCTTAAGGGCCCACGCTACGGGTGTAGGGCGCTTTAAAAATTTTTGCCCAAACTTGGGGAAAAAGTGTTTTTTTTTTTTTAAAAACATTATTCCCAAAAGGTGACCTACAAAACTTTGATCCCCCAATTCGGGTTAAATTTTTGAAACGGTATAGATATTTTTCTCCCCAGCCCGTTTTTTAAGGGGCTTTTTTCCATGAAAATTTTTTTCAGCCATGTCTGAGGGAAACCCGGCATGTGTGTAAAAGGCTTGCCCTCAGACATGGCATTTGCAAACCCCCTAGCTGTAAACCGTCCCTGAGGACTATCAAAATTCCACCTAGAGCGGGTTAAAATTTGCCTGTGTTTCCCCAAAGATTTCAAGCATGTTTCCCAAAATTTTAAAAGGGGAAACGTTGACCCCCCCAGGGAAACCCAATATATGGGGGAGGAAGTGCTGATCACTGCTCGGGTGTTTTTAAAAACAAACGGGGCAAAAAACGTCTTACAAAAGTATTAAAACTTGTTTTTTTGGGAAATGTTGTTTGACTGAAGAATTTTTTTAATTTATATTTTTACCTCAATAAAAATTATTTTACGTTTGGGGCCGGCCTTTTAATTGATTTTTCACGTGAAATTTTTTCCCGCCAGGGTCGGGTGGGGCAACCCCGGCATGTGTGCACCATGTTTCCCCTCAGACAGGGGGGCGGGTGTTTAACCCCGTACGGGTTTGACGGTCATTGGAAACTATCTGAAAATTCCACTTGACCAAGAATAACTTATTTTTTCCCAAGGGCGGGCATTTCACTTTTTTTAACCCTTGAACATAAAACCCGGAAAATTTGAGGGGTTTTTTCCCAAGTTCATGGACATTTTGGGGTCTTTTTTCTAATGATATCTCCAAGTGCGAAATTTTTATAGGCGCTTTTAAACTATTTCCCGGGCGCCCCACCCCGGGAAAAGCAACTACCGCTTTTTGTTTCAAGATTGCCCCAGAAACTGTGCGTAAATTTTCCCGGATAATACACGAAAAAAGGGTATTCTGGGCTATGACGGGGTTGAAAAAGTGCACGCACACTAACCTCTTTTAACGTTTTAAAGTTTCGGGTTACGTTTTTCTTTTTTTTGTACGAAAAATCGCGGAATAAAAACGGCGCGCTTTTAAAAATAAACCCTTCCGCCCCATATTACGTCCCCAGGGGGTTTTTCACTGACCAAACGTGTAGGTATAGGGTTAGGGCCCCGGGACGCACTGGCCGCGCTTTTTTTCTCAAATTTTTCCCATCCGGCGTCCCATTGTGAACAATTGTTACTTGGGCTATCTTTGCGGCGTATCGGAACCATTTACTGCGCATGTCTTCCATCCAGCAAAACGCACTGAGGGTCACGTCATAAGCTCTATGGGATTTGGAATTTATCTGATATCTTTGGTTTCCCACTTTGGGAATGTGGGGTCCCCAGTTATACCCCTAGCACCCCTGGGGCTGGGGGGGGAAAATAAGCAACTCCGTGGATTCCCCTCTTTTTTTTCTTTTTACTTCTACATCACATGAACATGGGTAGACCCTGGGTTTCTCATGTGGGGGCCATTTGCAGCATGCCAAAAAAGGGCTCGGGGAAAAAAATTGATGAGCCCAAACTTTTAATAAGGGAAATGGCCCTAAAAAGCGTTGTGCCCTAGTCCAAAATTTTTTCCAAAAAAAACCTTGAGAAGAAAAACCCCTCATTACAGACGGGTTTTGCCCCTCTCCAAATATTAAGTATTATAAAAAAGATATAAAAATTTATTAAGTGCAAAATAAAATAGAAATTCGGGTAAGAAAAATTTCAGCCCAGGCTTAGAAAAAAGGGAAGGTATTTTGACATTTCAGGATGGTTTGCCATGGCCGATTGGGGCCTGAACCATGCCCAAATGAGGTTTATGTTTTGGCTTTGGAAGTAGGCCTATTTTTCCCCCAAAATTTAAATTGGCGTTTTGCCCCAAAACCCAACATTAGGGGCCCCGGGGATGGAAATGTATTGTCAGTCACACTTTAGGATATTATCTTGGCCTAAAAAGGACAAATTTTTTTTAAACCATCAGATAAAATTAAAATCAATGTGAACTGATCTAGACCCTTACTAAAAAATCCATATTTTTCTTTATATCGGGAAATTTTGGGTTGTTTAAAAATTTTATAGGGCCATAAAAAGCCATAAATAATTTAAATTAAAACAAAACCCCAGAAAATGCATATTAAGTTTATAGGGCCCATATAAACCCAGATATAATTTTAAAATAATCGTGTCCAGATATGTATAAAAATTTTTGATAGGCCAAAAAACCAGAAAATAATTTTTAAAAAATGGTGATCCAAAATATGTTATATAAGTTTGATATGGCCATATAAACCAATATAACTTATTAAAACATAACCCAGATATGCATTTTAAATTTTTGGATATGGCCTTTAAAAAGCCAAAAATATCCCCTGATATAACCGTGATCCAGATATTTATAATAAAGGGGTTTTTTTTTTATGGCCATAAAAAACCAAATAAATTTTGATAAAATTGGTGATCCAGATATTATTAAATTTTGATTTTGGCCTTTAAAACCCCAGATATAACTTGTTTAAAAACATAACCCAAAATATGCACATTAAGTTTGATATGGCCATAAAACCAAAATTTTTATTTTATATAATCGTGATCCTGATATGAAATAAAAATTTTTGATATGGCCTTTAAAAACCAGATATAATTTTGAAAAAACTGTGATCCGATAGGGAAATTTTAAAGGGTTTGATATGGCCATATAAACCAGATATAACTTGATAAAATCGGGATCCGAATGTATAAAAAGTTTGATATGGCCATATAAACCCAGATATAATTTATAAAATCGGATCAAATTTTTTGGGTATATAAAGTTTGATAGGCCATATAAACCGATAAAACTTGATTAAACTAACCCAGATATGCATATTAATTTGATATGGCCTATAAACCCAATATAACTTGATAAAAAACGTGATCCTGATATGTATAAAAAGGGTTTGATATGGCCTATAAAGCCAGAAAAAAAAAAAAAAATAATTTGGAAAAAAAACTGTGATCCAGATAGTATGTTAAGTTTAAATAGGGCCATAAAAAGCCAATAATTTAAATAAATCTGATCCAGATATGTTTAAAATTTTTGATACCCCAATAAAAGGGCCAGATATAATTTTTGATTAATGGGGAAATCCAATAGGGTATATAAATTTTGATATGGCCATATCAACCCGGGAATATAATTTTAATACAACCCTTTTTCCCAATTGAAAATAAAGTTTTTTTGGGCCCCAAAATAAAAGCCAGATTAACTTGATATGTAAAATAGGGAAAATGAGCATTTTGTTGTTTTTTTTTATTATTTATTTGTTTTTGTTTCCCTTTGGTTTATCCCTTGCTAAAAACTAAGACTTTTTTGGGATACAGAAATCCCCTTTCCCCAGACTTTGCATTATTTGTGGCTACACTTCTTTTAAAATCCGCAGGTTCAAAGTGAACTTGCAAATATTTGCATTTTTGGGGCGGACTTGTATCAAAAAACCTACTTTTTCATGATTTAGTAAGTTGAAAGTAAAAAATCACCACCCCAGTAAAAAAAAAATTTTTAAATCAAATACGTAAAAGTTTAAAATAAAAGCCCTATCCCTGTGATTTTCATAAAAAAGGGAAAATTTTAAGGCATTTTTTATTTTCACTTTATGAAATAAGTTGAAATTTTTTTACTTTAAAATCAATTCAACCCAATACATACATTAAAATTCCCAAATTTATGGAGCCTTAAAAATTGTTTTTTTGGTGTTCAAAGTCTCCAAAGTCTCCTAAGGGGTGTGGGCTATAAGTCCAACTATTATTATAACTAGAGCAATCTGTGCCCTATAAAGGCTTGATCCAGTAGGGAAATTTTTTTCTGGCCCCTATAAGGGTTTTGATCTGGGGTTTTGGGTTTTGATTTTTGGTTTTATCTGCCTAACTTTTTTTCCAATCTGATATAAATTTCCCTATCTGGGGCAGATATGGGCCAATAAAAATTTCCATATAAAGGGCCAAAAAAAAATTTTTTTGGGGGGGCCCTAATAAAAGTGACCATATAAATTTTATATGGTTTATATATGACACAGATATGGCCAGAAAATAAATTTTCTTATATGGGGCATATATGGATTTTCCAAAATTGGGCCAGAAATGGAGTAGCCATATATGGGGCATATCTTGGGGGCCCTATAAAAGTGGAAAATTTACCTGGGGGCCCTTATGGCCTTTAATTATATCAAATTATAAACTGCCCAAATTTTTTGTCCCAAACCGATTGAATTTTCCCAAACTGGCCCCGATATGGGCCAAATTGAAATCCCATATTGGGCCCTATATGGATTTTAGTAAGGGAAAGGGGAAGTCCCGTGCCCCTTTTCACCAAAATTTCGCTTTTGTTAATTTTTTTAGTTTTGTTATGTACTGGGATTGGGTGATTTTTGCACCTTAAGACCCCCCTTTAAGAAACTTTTGGGTCTACCACCAGTCTTCTCTCCATAGTCTTTTAAAGTGCCGTCCAAAGGAGATGGGGGTTTCTTGATTTATCGTTTGGGCCCCCGAGTGGAAATGGGCCGCCCGTATCAGGGGGGGGTAAACCCTTGGGTCTTCTTATTGTAATCCCTGGGAAGACTTCTCACAGGGTGTTATTTCGTAACAAGGATAATGCATGTAATCCCACCCTCTTTCCCCCCCCCCCCCAAAAATAAATATTTCCCCACAAGAAAGCAAACTCTGACCTTTAAAGCCAAAAGGGGGTTTTTCCTTTAACAATAAACAAAAGGGGCCTAATTTAAAATTTTCCCTTTCAATGAATTTTTTTCCCTTGAATTTTGTAAGCGATGTGGTTTAAGGGGTGCCCCGTTTTCATGTTTTGGGGCCAGGGGGGCTGGGCAAAACTAATTAGTAGTAGGTTTTTTAATTCCCTTTTAAAACCCGAAAGGTCCCCTATAACCCTTTCACCCGATTTTTTGCTGGGTGTGGGGCAAAGGCCCCCTACACACCTTTTCAGCTTGAAAAAATTGCCCAAAAAAAATGCAGAATGTATCTTGGGGGATCGATATAAAATTTCCTTTCCCTAATTTTGTGGGGTTTTTTCCTCTAGCAAACCCTTTTTCCCAAAACCCCCTTTTTAAATAAAACAAAACCAAAGTAAACTTTTTCTGTGCCCTTCTAAAAAAATGATGCAGTTTTTTTTTGTCTGCCTGTGGGAAAAGGGCCCAAACCCAAAGGGGGGAACAAGGGGGTCAGCCCCCCCTTTGTAAAAAAAGGCAGGCCCCCCCGGTTTGAGAAATTTACCCAAATAAAGTACCGTTGTTTAAAACTCCGACGACTAACCCGTCAACCCCACGGTTTTTCCGGAAACCTTGTTCTAAGGAAAAGGGAGATTTTTTCAATTAAAAACCCCAAAACTTTTCAAAAATTTCTTCTGAATCCCCCAATTTTCAAAAATTTCCCCCCAAAAAACCAGAATTTTCTAATATTTTTTCCCTTTAAAAAAACTTTTAAAAATTTTCCCCCCGCGTCAAAGGGGCGCCCGCTAAAATTTTTTCTTTTGTCCCTTAAATTTGGCAATCCTGCCCCTGTCCCCCTTCCCCCCTCCCCAACCCCAAACCCCCCCACCGGGGGAATGTAATTTAAAATCTAAAACTTCGAGTTTCCTTTTAAAAATGAAAGAAATTTCCCCCTTTTTATTGAGTTCAAAGAAGTGGGGGGCTCGAGTCAAAGTTCGAACGGGGTTCCAAGTTCGAACACCTTTTTTCCAAAAGGCGGGCGCCCCCTTTTTTTCACCACAAATAAAACAATTAAAAATCCCGGGTTTTTAAACCCAAATACTAAAAATTTAAAAAATGGAAAAAAAGTCGTATTTTAGCAAAAAATTCCTTGTTTCCGTGTAAAAGAACCCTTGTTAAACGGGGGAACCCCATTAAAGTTTTTTATTCCAACTGAGAACCCTCAAAGGGCGGATCCAATTGGGCCCCCCTTTTTTGCCACAATTTTAACAAAAACGGGGGAAAATTTTGCTAATTTTTAATCTAGGAGAAAATTTTAAAAGGGGGGGGGGGGGGGTCTAAGCCCCCCTTTCCCAAAAAGTCCCGGATCCGTTCCCCGACCCTAAAACTAAAGTACCAAGTCCTGATGTTTTTTTTTTTTTCCCTTCCGGAAGGGAAAAAAGAAACATCAGGACATTTGGTACATAGTTGTAGGGTCAGGAACGGATCCAGACATTTTGAAAGGGGGGGCTTAGAGCCCCCTTGAATATTCTCCTAGATTAACATTATGCTAATTTTCTCGTATTTGTTGATGTGGCGAAAAAGGGGACCTTGGATCCGCGCCTGAGGGTCTCAGTTGGAATACATAAACATTACTGAGTTTCCCGATATTACAACGTTCTTTTACACGGAAACAATGAATTATTTGCTCAAATACGACTTAATTTCATATTTCTAGTTTAGTATTTCTAGGTCAAACTGGATGTTAATTTGCTTTTACTGTGGTGAATAAGTGGGCCGCGCATTTGTAAAAGGTGTTCGAACTTGGAACCCGTTCGAACTTTGCCTCGAGACCACCCACTTCTTCTGAAGCTCAAATGAAAGTGAAATTCTTTCATTCATTAAGGTACTCGAAGCTTTAGATATTATTACCTTCCCGGTGGGTGGTTTGAGGTAGGGGAGGGAGAGGGGACAGCGCAGGATTGCCTGAATTATGACAAAAGCAAAAGTTTAGCGGCGCGCTTTGACGCGGTGGGAAATTTTAAAGTTTCTTTAAGGGAAAATATTAGAAAATTCTGGCTTTTTGAGGAAATTTGAAAATTGTGGGATTCAGAAGAAACTTTGAAAAGTTTTCGGTTTTAATTGAAGAATCTGCCTTTCTTAGAACTAAGATCCGGTAACCGTCGGGATGACTGGTAGTCGTCGGAGATTACATACCGGTACTTTACTTGGTAAATTTCTCGAACGGGAGGGCCTGCCTTCTTTACAAAGGGGGGCTGACCACCTGGTGTCACCCCTGGGTTTGGGTCTCTTCCACAGGCAGACACAAAACTGCATCAGTTTAGAAGGGTACAGTAAGTTTACATGGTGTTGTATAGTCAAGGGGGTTGGAAGGGTGCTAGAGGAGAAACTCCACATATTATTGAAATGAACATATTATATCAGATCCGCAAGATATCATTCTGCATTTTGTTTTGCAACTTTTTCAATGCTGAAAGGTGTGTAGGAGCCTTGCCCCACACCCAGCACAAAATCAGTGTAAGCTTATATGGACCATCTGGTTAAAAGAATTAAACACCTACTACTACATCTAGTTGGTGTCAGCTCCCTGGCACAACATGAAACAGCTGCCCTTAACACATCGCTTACAAATTCAACGGAAAAATTTCATGTGAAATATTACTCAGGACCCTTTGCTATTGTTAAAGGTAAACACCCTTTGGCATTAAGTCAGCAGCTTGCATCTTGTGGGGCATATTTATGTTGTGGGGGGGGGGGGAAGAGGGTGAGTGATTACATGCATTATCCTATGTTACTGAAATAACAGCTGTGAGAATGTCTTCCCCAGGGATTACATATAAGAAGACCCAATGGTACCCCACCCTGATACTGCAGGCCAGTACACTCTACGACCAACGTATAAATCAAGAATACTCCCATCTCCATGGACTTGCACATACAGATCTATGGCAGAGAAGACTGGTGGTAGATCCAAAGCTTCTTGACAGGGGGTCTAGGTGACAAACATCACCCAATACCAGTACATAACAAAACTAACAAAATTCACACAGCGAAACTTTGGTGAAAGGGGCACAGGACTTGCCCTCCCCTTACTCAAAATCCATATATGGCCCAGATATGGGATTTCATATCTGGCCCATATCTGGGCCAGATATGGAATTCATATCTGGCTTGTACAAGAATTGGGCAGATATAACTTGATATAATATAAAGGCCATATATGGCCCAGGTAAAGTTTCACTTTTATATGGCCCAGATATGCCCCATATATGGCTACTCCATTTCTGGCCCATATATGGAAAATCCATATATGCCACATATAAAGAGATTTATATCTGGCCCATATCTGTGTCATATATGACCCATATAAAACTTTATATGGCTCACTCTTTATATGGCCCATATCTGGCCCATATATGGAAATTTATATCTGGCCCATATCTGCACCAGATATGGAATTTATATCAGATTGGATAAAATGTTAGGCAGATATAACACAGATCTAAACCAGAACCAGATCTAAACCTTATATGGCCAGATAAAGTTCTATCTGGATCAAGCCTTTATATGGCACAGATCTGCTCTAGTTATGAATCATAGTTAGGACTTATAGTCCACACTCCTTATGGAGACTTTGGAGACTTTGAACACCAGAAAACAATGTTTAAGTGCTCCATGAATTAGAATTTAATGTAAGTATTAGGTTGAATTGACTTAAGTAAATAAATTCAACTTATTTCATAACAGTGAACATAAAAATGCCTTGAAATTTCCTATTTTATGTAATCACAGTGATATGGGCTTCTTATTTTAAACTTAATTACGTATTTGACTCTAAATTTTGTTTACTGCGTGGTGCATATTTTACTTTCAACTTACTAAATCATGAAAAATGTAGGTTTAGATACAAGCTCCGCCCAAATATGCAAATTATTTGCCTAAGTTCACTTAGAACACTGCGGTATTAACAGAAGTGTAGCCACTAAATAACTGCAATGTCTGGGAAGGTGATGCTGTATCCAAAACATGTCTTAGTTTGTAGCAAGCATAATCCAAGAATCAAATCAAATAAATAATAAACAAACTAACAAAATGCTCATTTGCATATCTAGCATATCAAGTTATATCTGGCTTGATATGGCCATATAAAACTTTATTTGCATGTCTGGAATTACATTGTATCAAGTTTTATCTGGCTTGATATGGCCATATAAAACTGTATTTACATATCTGGATCCACGATTATATCAAGTTATATCTGGCTTATATGGCCATATCAAACTTTATAAACATATCTGGATCATGATTATATCAAGTTATATCTGGCTTTATATGGCCATATCAAACTTAACATACATATCTGGATCACAGTTTTATCAAGTTATATCTGGCTTTATATGGCCATATCAAACTTTATATACATATCAGGATCACGATTATATCAAGTTATATCTGGCTTTATATGGCCATATCAAATTAATATGCATATCTGGGTTATGTTTTTTAAACAAATTTTATCGGGTTTTTTTTGGCCTATCAAACTTTATATACAAAATTCTTGACATATGAAATTTTTCACTTACAGTATGTCCTCTGACAGGTTTTCAGCACCACCTGAACATACTTCACATAAACATAACCCAAACTTCATAAAAATGTTACAAATGAAAGTGAGAATAATCTTTTCAATGCAGTACACAGAGGATCAAACCATACTCATTGAAGTAAACAAAATTTCTTCCCACAAAAACTGAAATAAATATGTCTATACATTTCTAATTGTCACAATGACAAAGAAACATGAGACATGAAGTCATACATGTTCCAAGGGGTAGGGGGCAGTGTTGCCATGCATCTTAACAAATTGTTGATAGGTCCCTCAATAGCAAACATGACTTCGTTTGAAGGTGCTTAGTGTGTCTGTTGCAAAGAAAAGGTCTACACTTTCAAACCTTCATCTATAGGTACGGAAAGATTGACACAATTGAACATCACATACGCTGAGTAACTTCAATTTCAAGACATAAGGATCTCACAAAACGTCATTGCTTTGTTGGCAGGGTTTCCATCAAGGGGGAGGGGAGGGGGATTTGTGTCCCCCCTTTCCAGAGGGAGGGTAAAATCCGCCCTTTCATTTCCATAAAAATATAGAAAATTGCCAATGTCTTCATTTCTTAAGAAGAGGACACTTTTGCAGCAATGTTTAAACTTACATAAATAAATGGCCTTTAAAACCCTTCAAATTGCACCACAGAGGGGCCTTGTAGCAAGCTTTTGTCCCCCTGAACCCACTTGTAACTTTGGCCAAGGACAGCATCAATTTGGACTCAGGGTTTAGCAGTAATAAATCCCTCCCCCCCCTTTTTTAGTTTCTGATGGAATTGCTGTTTGGCCATACAAAATGTGTTCCACTAAACTTTGCAGTGATTCAGCATTCACAACTCTTGTAATACATAACGTGTTTGGATAGCATAACTGTCAGAGTATACTCATGAGATTGAATGGTGTAATAATGATGACGACAACTTTCAGTCTGTGCCATATTGATAAAATGTAAATACAATATGCTACTTTATTGTAACATCACTAAAACAATAGAGCAAATTCAGCTTAAGTACAGTGATGGTAAATTCCTTCTTTGATGTATATAGCACCATCCTCACCAAGTTTAAACTATTTATTTTATCTCTATATACTTGTTCTCTCTCTTGGATGGTTTGAAGTTGCTGCTCATAATTTGGACATAGATCACATGGTTTTCCTACTCTCTCCCTTGCAGAACGAATCTGTTGAAGGAAAAACAAAATGACATTTTGTCAAAGCACTGAAACCTACACTTACAACTGCAGGGGTAATATAAACAGTGCAAATTTATCAGTGCTACATGCTTTTTCACTAACCAGTCCTTTTTATACTATTCCCCTGATTCTACCATAAACAGGTATAGTGAGTGTACCTTGAGTCGGTCACTGCATACAATATGTAGGACAGGCATACTATGGCCAACAAATAAACATATGACAGTGAAGAAACTCCTGAACGACATGACAACAACTCAAAGTCTGTCAAAAATAAGTATTTACTCCCATTTTAAGAAGAAATTTACCCAGCTTAGCCTACATCTAGTGTTACCTAAAGGTGGCCTGAGACCTTCTTTAAATGGCCTAAACAATTATTTAAAAAAATTCTCCAAATCACTGTGGATGGTCTCCTTCCATCATCTTATGATTTGTTTTTATAATGGTGATATCATTCATTGAATATATTTTGATATCACTCTTATGGGCTTTCATAATATTTGGGTGACCGACTCAAGGTATGGTTCTTGAACCTAAGGCATCTGAAACTTGTGATGGGAATTCTCTGTCTCTTGAAAGTTGGCCAACGAAATTCGCTCTAACTTTCAGGGTTAAGAGAAAACATGTTCATGAGAATAATGGATAAGTTTAAATTACATATTACTACCCTATGTGTATGCTTTTAGTGAGAATTTCCTTAATTGACCGACTCATGGTACCACCATGCTACAACCATGACTTAGGATTTTTACCACAGGAGGATATGTTTGTCTGTAAAAATTTTACATGAAAGAAACTGTGATCTCACTCTTCTCTTATTCAAGGTACCTGCTGTTTTCTTTTTCTTAAATCAAAATATTTAGACAACATGTAAAAATGACACACTTTTGTAAACAAATCTGTGCAAAGTCCCCTCCTGAAAAAGCAAACAAAACCCTAAAACAAAACAAATTCTACTATTTTCTGACAAGATTATTATAAAGCGATACCTCTTCCTGAAGTCGAGACCACTCTGTTTCTGAAACTACCCTTTTGCCTACCAGGGAAGGATGGTCCTCTGTGACAGACTTGGCACTCTCTAGCACTTGTTCTATTTGTTCCCTCTCAGGAGTAGCACCTTGAAAAATAAAAACACATTTGAATAGCAGACACAAATATCAGAGGGGAATCACACCCTGAAGAGTACAGTAAGTTAAACCTGTCACACAATTTACATACAGTAATCCACAACATTGTGTATTTTTCTTCACAAAACAGATGGTAGGTTTCTCTAAGTTTGAGATACTAAAATTCAAGATTTTTTCATGCTTTTTTCAAGATTGAGGTGGCTATTTATCCGAACCTTGAATAACACATTATGTTGGGCAGAACAGAAAATTACACTATCACTATTATACTAGCAATGTGACCTCAAGTACACTAAGGGTAAGGTTTTCAGCTTTCTAGACCATATGCAGGGTTTTCACTCATCATTTTTTTTCAGGAGTCATTGACCCTTTAGGATAAATTTACAAGAGTCAAAACTAAAAAAGAAGGGGTCAAAAATAAATCTGAGTTTACTGCAACAAACTTAATTCATTTTTGCCTAGAAGAAGCAACATAAGACGTACTGAAACATGGTGGGAAATCACTTCTATGATAAGAACAATGTGTGTCTTGCATCACTTATGTCCCGAGTAAAATCTTCTACCGAACATGTTAGGCTAGTGTATATTTGTCGCTAGCCTAGCCTTATGTTTACATCTGAAATTCAACTACGAACCAGAACACTCCGATCATCTACGCATGTTGATGTCTGCGATCTGTTTACAATACATGTGCACTTGCTTCGAGTAAAGTCTAATCACGTAACTAGGTGCATGTGGGTGCAGTTAATTAGGAGTAAATGTATATACGTGGGAATAGTGGTAGCTCCGTACTGTTGCAGTCATACAGTTTCTTAGATTTTTACCAGGACATACAGAGAGGTGGAAAATGTCTCACTGAACAAAGTTGGGAACTGGAAAGTGCTGCATTTTGTGAGTAAATATGCACAATGAATGTATTGGCAAAATTGCTTTATAATTACTGATTGTTGGGGTGAAAAAGCTGTGCGTCAGTTTGACCCCAAAGTTTTTGTGTCTGTGCGTCAAGATCAAAAGTTGTGCGTCATTGACCCGGGTGCCCGGGTCAGTGAAAACCCTGCATATGGCAATTTTTCCTTAAGTAGCATCCCAAACTCAAGAAATTTTCAAATTATAAAAAAATATTGACTTCTTGAATTTTCTATACTGTGTTGTATTCCTGATTTGCACATGCAACAAAAACGTAAGTAAAAGAAAAGAAAAACGAAAACAGACTCAAACCTACTTTCACCACTTATTGGAGGGCAGATGTCAATTTTCATGACAACTAGTGTTAGAAACTGATAACTGTTAAACCACATGTTTAGTACAGTTGTTTATTTACTACCTAAGATCATGGGTGCTACGACAGAGTGTGAAAAGGTATTGATTTTTGAGGAAATGAGACTTAGCAATTGGGAACTTGGGGTTTAACATGTGCATGACCTGGTCATAATAAGACGGCTCGGTCATAGTAAGAGTTGCTCCATCCAAACTGACCCTTTAAAATGGGAGGGTTCCAAATTTGAGTTTAAATATATTACATGATAAGCCACCTGATTTAAATTTATAATCTACACCTTTCTGGGGTTCTCCCAAATGTGTATTCCATTGCAAAGTGAAAATGATTCCTTCATAACGTGAATTAATATTCATAATGTTATCAGAATCATAAATATAACATGACAGTTTAAACTGTATTTTAGAGGCATTTCCTAATGTACAGGATCCACATTTACTTGCAATTTGTGTGAGGAGTGCTTGCATTGCAATCAGGGTTCCATAAATTGCTGGCCTGATAGCCCGAGGCTTGCAAGAAAATCACTCAGGCAAGTGCACTGCTCAATACTGTAGCCCGCTGGGCTGGAACCCAAGTGAAGTCTTCTCCACAAACTGCTCCAAGGACTATTAAAGGTGGATTCGAACTAGAAAGGTAGATATTCATCTCAGCAAGTAGATTTAGAGCTAACCCAACTGACAAGTAATGAAAACAGAATTTGTTGAAACTGATAGCAATATCTAATGTGACACAATGTAAGAATTCTTTTTCATAGATCATGTTTGCAAAAGATGCTACGGACATTTGTGTGAGGTGTTTAAGTTCTCTCTCCCATCACATTAATATATTGTAGGAGGACAGATAAAAGAGAGTATACATCCACCTGATACAACAAAAGGGTTTACTGGAGTGTAGGGTAGAAGACTAGGCACACAGCAGGGATAACAGTGGGCAATGGAACAGCAAGATCTAGTGGAGAGTTAGGATATGACTAGGCAGAGATACAACTTCAAAAAACTGTGTAATACCAGATTCCACCTCTGGGAATCTAAAATCTAAACAATTGTGCTCCTTCTGTAAAAATGGTGACGAATATCTACAGGGTTTGACTAAGGTTTTGTTTTTTATTTGTTGTTAGGATCAGGCAGATTGTAAAGCTAGTTGCTGTGCAAGAAACTTAACCAGCCTGATTTTTCCATGTATATAGCCTATCCTCAAGATCAATTGCTCACCAGGTCTGCTTCTTAGAATAATCACTGTCCTGGCATGAAACTTAACTGCTCTTTCGACTAAGGGGAGCAGGCTTAATCATGCCCTGATCTACATGTATGAGAAAAGAAAATCATTTCTTGACACAACTTACTTGTAATAGCTCTTTCTTGAGCCTCTGTAAGACTGTAATTTGATGTCACTGAATGAGAGTCATCTGATCTGGCATAAGACCCCACACCATCCATGGAACCTGTTGTTTCAATTTCAGATATTCTCCTGTGCATTGGAGAACTAAATTCCCCATCACTGGCTGTGACAGTAGTTCCTTCAAACTCGGCAAGATCGTCAGGGTTGATATCAGGAGCTGCGGTAACCTCTGCTCTGGATGAACTTGAAAAGACATTTTCCTGTGGTGGCCTCGATGATGAAGCTGGAGGGATTGGAATTGGATGACTTTCCTCATTCAGCTAGGATTGCCAATGCAAACAAAAACAAAATGTTAGATGGCAAATAATTTGTACTGTCATGTTCAATAATGACAAAATCATGCAATATTTTCAACCACATCCCTTAAGGAACACAACTGAAAACATCTTGAATAACAAAATTCAGTTCCCATCTAGGTAATGTGGTAAAGAGGAGATAGTTGGGTGTATGTCTTTAAACAACAGTTGATATCTGTATGTCTTTGAAGCATATCTCTACATTTAACACTGTTCATGCTACTCCATCAACTTTCATCTTGAAATTTGTGACTACTGGATGTTTACCTACAATATGTAAGAAAAACCAACATTAGAGTTTCACATGACAAAAAAGTTTCTTGGTATAATCACCAGTGTTGTAACAAGTCAGGACTCCAGTCACTAATTTTCAAAAGGGAAATGACTGGAGCAATTGCATCATAATTTTCATCCTAGAAAAAATACAATGACTTGAGTCACTGAGTCGACTCGAGTCACAATGAAAGTAGTAAATGACTTGACTCGACTGCAAAACTGAGTGACTCATTACACCACTCATAATCACCAACATAGACTTTTCTGTTGAAGAGAACAGTAGAAAGAAAAAAATAACCCAAAGCAACCATTGATATGAAGAAAGTAAAATACTGTCAATCTACCTCCATTTCTGTCAGTCTACATGAGCCGCAGATACTGTTAATGGAAAAAGAAAGGTCCATTGACTCCTGCTTTTACACAATGCTCAAATGTTCCCCCATTTTTTCCTAAACTTTAATTGTTTCCAGTCATATGATGACATTTGCTTTACTACAACAATTAGTCCAGTCATCTATCTGGCTGGATGGTCCCCTCATTTTGCAAATGGATGCAACCCCTCTTCAATCAACATTAAAAAAAAAAGGAAAGGAACTTTATCTCTCTAACTTCATTTCGTAGGCCTTTTTCCACTTCCTGGTCCAATTTCTGTCTTTTCTCTTCCAGTTCCCTGACTCTCTTCTCCTGTTCTTCTCGCTGCAGGTCTTCCCGTTGTAGTACAGCTACCTGTCTCTGTTGTTCCTCTGTCAATACACTCTCCAATCTTCTCATATCCATCATCTGTAGCCTCTGGGACTCAAGGAACTGATCGTTTGCCATCTGCCAAGTTTGCATCAGTGAATCATACTTAGCTTTCTCTTTCTCCAAAATCTGGCACACTGCATGGCACAAAAAAAACATAGGTAAATATTGACTGGCTAGGCTTTTCCTTGAAAATTTTTTACTTCCAAGATATTCCCTCTTTTTCTAGTTTACAGTCTCCTCACAGTGTTTGGACACGAAACACAATAAAGCAGGCAATTGCTCCCTTGTTGACTGTTCTAATCAAATTCCCTGTCTTTTCCCTGATTTGAGGCATTTTTTCAAATTGCTTGTGCTTAACTTTTCCCTGGGTGGAAAAAGGGGAAACTCATTTCTCAGGTTTCTCCTGATTTCCAGAAAATACCTTGAAATCCTGACAGGGTTACAAACTGTCACATCTTCAACATTTATCAATGTGCAATCTTTACAGCCAAATGCATAGAATTACATCCATTATAGTCCTGTATAAAATGTATGCAACTTACTTACAAAGAGGGTTTAAACTCCGAAAAGTTGGTGGTACATTACAAAACATAAATATAACTTAGTGATCTTCTTACAATAAAGTATGTTTAAGGACACAGGTGACTTAACAGTTGGAGAACACTCTCATTGTTGGAAAGATGATTACAGAAAAACCAGTTTATTTGCACACATCGGGACTGAGGGTAGTTCGGATGAGGGAAAAATTCCGACAAACGGGGTTTCAAGTTTATGTCTCAAGTATGGTACACTGGGCCCATAAGAAAGTGTCATCACATTTCCAAAATAATTTCAGAAAGGCTGGCAAAGGACAGATAAAATCCCTCAAACTAGCAGGTTATTATTTTTTTGTGACTGCTGATATGACAAGTAAATTTTAGACGTCTAAAAAACAAAGATTTCATTTCTGAAATTCAAGCTCTCGGTCTTCCGAATGAATGCTGGAGGGAAGCTCCAGCGATCGGGAGAGTACTGTATCTAGAGTATAATTTCGGCATGAATTTTCAGAAAAATGTTAGACACACATGTGTAGGAGACTCTAAAACAGCAATTTGTGAGGTTTTGTAAAATCTACTTCTCTTATTTTTAGGCATGAAGCTCACTACAATACTAACTTTTCCTGATTTAGTGAAACTAGGTCTTATGCTAGCCTAACATATTTTAGTATGTGGGGATATTGAGCCTATACCGACTCATAGCTCCTAGCAAAAATTTCAAAACAAATACATACGATTTTTCTTCCAAATCTGACAAACAGTTTACAGATTGTTTTCTATGCCCACATTTCAGCTGTTTTAGCCATTTTGACATCTTACCATGACTTTTAAAGTCCCAAGAAAAATAAGTGCAATTCTGCCGAAATTAACATTGAATGTTGCCTACCAAAGCACTGAAAACTTGGTGGAAACTACAGTAATTGTGTTGAATATTATTGTGGTTAACTTCGATGACCAGTTCGGATAAATGAGGTTTCGGATACATGGGGGTTTCTGTAGTTTAAAGACAGGTCAATAAGACCACAGGTATCTCAACTGTAAAGGACTGAGGACATGGCTCAAAAGGGAAAATGCAGTCCCCCCAAATTGAATTAGTGTACCCCATCATCATGTGACAATAGTTTTGATACTTATTTGTTCAATTCATGCAGCATAGCAACTTGGTTTATCTTCAATATTCAATGTTTTTATACAGAAACATAATGGAAGATACATGAGAGGGAAATAAGGGGAGACAAGTCAAGTCAGCTGGAGCTACTTTAGGGACTCCAGTCAAGTTATTGACTTGAGTCTGTGTTATTTCAACAGGGAAAAATTGTCCAGAATTTTTCAAGTTGGGTAGTGCGTGCGGAATGTGATTCAAGTCACGACTTGAATACAAGTCTGGAGATTTGTAAGATTTAGCAGATTTTTGAAAATAAACTTGGGGTGAATGATTTCTCCCTTTAAGTGGTGCTTGCTGGGATATATGCAACACTCTGATAAGGAGGGTTCTACCAATGTCCGTATTCATAGCAACTTTGTTAATATGACAAATCTTTAGACTTTGATCTAACACACAAAGGAAATGATGCCATCTTGTTTGGTGAAGAAATTACTCCTCATTAAGGTCAGTCTTTGTTTTATTTATACACATTATAAATACATTTGAGAAAAGTTATTGTGCAATCGTAAGTGACAACACATGCAGAGGGAGCCTTAAAATGATACTTCAGATAGCCAACCAAATTAATGCTGAAATTCAAACTCTTATTATTCTTTAGGTAAGTTCCCATTGAGAAACGCTTAGAATACTTTCAGAACGGACATCCCATCCTAGAATTCTAGCATCTCATTGCATAACCCCACTCTCTCCAGTTCTCTCTTTTTATTTTTTCTTCAGAGCTTACCAATGGATACACCTGACTGTGACCTTCAAAAAAAAAAGGGTATCATTACAACCTGGTGTGATTTGGGCCTATGACAAGCAAAAATTACTTTTTTTTATAGGAAAACTGTCACAAATTACATGCATCTTGGGACATTTTCTCTACAAGAGATTATTTACCAGGAGTTTTAGCATCTAGATTGTTCCTTTGTTATATTTCAGCAAGTTTTCACTAAACCATGCACAAAAGCTGTACAATAAGTTTATTTGTGTAAAGACATATCAATGTAATAGCCAGCTTCCAGTTTTATTTTGTGGAGTACTTTTTACATATTTAATGAAAGTTCACCCCTAATTCTTTTGCAAATCAACATGGACAACATGACACTTTTAAGGCACAGGGGGTAACCTCAACTAAAAGACTTTCCTCAGGACCAGCTACTCAATTAAATTTGAATGCGAGAAATATTTGAACTCAAATCATACCATCCTTCAAATCCTTCTCCAATTTATCGACATTATCTTGGGCAACATCTTTCTGTTTCTGAAGGACAGCTACAAACAGCTCCAAGTCAGTCCTGGATGACTTTTCTCTCTCAAGAACAGCACTGAGGTCTTTTACCTGGAAAAAGAGTTAGGAGCATGCTCATAATCTTTCTTCAATCTACTGCATTTGAAACCAATGTCCTACATAAAGATGTAAAATTGATATAAATTACTTTACAATCCTAAGCTGCAACAATGAAGGACAAACCTGCAACTTGCTTTTTAATCACAACTTCACACTGAATGGCTTTAATTATACCTTTCAATCATGGATTCTACCAAAAAATGGTCTCAAAGATATTGTATCTGACAGAGTCACAATGGGGTGCACATGTGCATGAAAAAAAGTGGAGTGGGGCACTTAAAACCGCATTTGAAAAAAGCTTTGTTTTCACCTTTTCACAATGGTTGCTAGAAACGTAACCATCATAGGTAAGGGTACTTTTAGGGAAAAAGAAAGGAAGGGGTATTGTTCCTACAGTTCTGCTTCCCTGGGAGTCCAAACATAGACAACACATTTACTATTTTCACATAAAGTATATGACAGAATTTCCAAAACCAGAAAACAGTTCCTTACAGAAGACTACTTTCAGTGGTAATGTATGATATTATACACCAGGAAGCATCATGGGATCATGAATTGTACAGCAACCATACCACTTTATTTCAAGTAATGTTCTAAGGGGTGCAAAGGATTTTGAAAGCTGGTGATTTCATTGTTATTTAAGCTGACCTCAATGTTCTCAGATTTTGTAAAATATTTTTGAAAATATTTTTACAATAATTTTTAAAACAAATGACCATTCTTTTCTAACAATTTGTTCAAGTTTCCTTGCAATCCACACTGTGCATACATTTTAAAATGCATATTAAAGAGGAAAGGACTTGAGGTTCCTAGACTTGATTTGTCCGTATGAAACCAAGCCCATATGCCTAAAGATGGAGCTATTAAAGAATGTAAATCAGCTAAAATGAAGTACAAAGAATTCTAGTATGGAAACACTGAGATGAAGCTTAGAATAAAGCAATCACTGAAAATGAAATCTTTAAGGTTTAGTGTAATAAGTCAGTGAGAAACATTTAACGTCATAAGTATAATGCCAAAACATTTCCAAATTGTTTCGTTTGGAAGTAAGTTTGTAGATAGAAGCTCTATCAGTGTTAGTAGTCTGTCAACACTACTTCAATTGAGACATATCTCCAGTGATCAAGACAACAGCTCCCTCAATATTGTAATTCTCAAATCCTGCTCCATTTGCAATGCAGTTTATGGAAACTAAAAAGATGAAGCAGTCATTTTTACATAAATTAAAGCTGAAACATGAATTATACACAAAAAATGGTGATCTGAGAATCTGAAGGGCTAATTCCATCGTGCACAATGCACTGTTTATTAGTGCTAACATTCAGATGGCAATGCTTTTAGAGCTAATAAGTGTGAGCTACAAATACTTAATCTTAATGTAATTTATCTACTTCACACTTGATAATCTAACAGAGATAACAGTTAGGGATCACCCAATTTTTACATCATTTTCACAAGCTCACTTAATGCATACTGGGGGAGGAGGGTAAAGAACTATGTATGATTTTTCAAAGTGTACTACATGGTCATACTTTTTTGCTAAAGAACTATCATTTTTAAACTTTTCAAATATTCTCTGAGAGGGGGAGGGGGATTCTATGCTGTTATAAAAATGATGAAAAAAAAAATGGACAAGCCCTTATACAAAAATAAAAACTAAATTACCTCCTCTGAAGGACTCTTGGCTCTCTGAAAGTCATCTACTTTTGATTGCAACTTCTGAGGAGAAATGAAAGAAACTTGTCAGCATGGCCTTGATCAGAATGACATATCCAAATATTAAAATTTGAAATGTAAAACAATAGTGGTAGCATAAATGCATTCATCACTTTTTAAGCAAGGCCTGAGGAGGAAACTTGAAAGTAAGAAATAAAAGATGGGCATAATGACTTTGATGCATGAACTGAGTTTGGCAGGGTGGTGAGAGAGAGGATGCCCCTTTCTTCAAGAGATGAGGGGGGGGGGGGGGGGGAAGTGGATGGCCATAAACTTTCACACCAACCTTAACAGCCATCTACTGGTAATTTGTGAAGGACAGTGACTTTCTTACTCCCTCAGATAAAAACACCTTCTATCCTAAAATTTTTCTACTTTTTAAGTATTGCAAGGGACAGCCTATAAAAGTAGTAAGCCTATTCTGCAGGACTTAGCCCTACATACCAAAACATAAAACTAGTGACACAGATTTGTAGTGCTATGTTTTAAACTGCAAACACTTCAAACATTTATATTGCAAACACTTCAAAGACAGGAATTTGGGGAATAATGTGTGGCATGTCCATTCAAAGTACCCAAACAACACAAAATATCAAAGTTAGTGAATTATTTAACACCCTGACTGATTTTGGGCTGTATGTGACAACTTTGTGCAACTTTGTCTTGAAGGAAGTTAAGGGATAACGTTTCCTGAAGAAATCCATGAATTCCATTTTGTGGAAGAAAGAAGCTTACAGTAACTGAATACAGTGTCACTTTGTGTTAATATGGGGGAAAAGATCAGCTGTGCAATACACTATACATTTCTTCCACAGAATCAAGGCTTTGTTTTAACCTCCACTTTGTTATGCAGTAGCAGACACTATACATTTCTTCCACAGAATCAAGGCTTTGTTTCAACCTCCACTTTGTTATGCTGTAGCAGACACTATACGTTTCTTCCACAGAATCAAGGCTTTGTTTTAACCTCCACTTTGTTATGCAGTAGCAGACACTATATGTTTCTTTCACAGAATCAAGGCTTTGTTTTAACCTCCACTTTGTTATGCAGTAGCAGACACTATATGTTTCTTTCACAGAAGCAAGGCTTTGTTTTAACCTCCACTTTGTTATGCAGTAGCAGACACTACACGTTTCTTTCACAGAATCAAGGCTTTGTTTTAACCTCCACTTTGTTATGCAGTAGCAGACACTACATGTTTCTTTCACAGAAGCAAGGCTTTGTTTTAACCTCCACTTTGTTATGCAGTAGCAGACACTACATGTTTCTTTCGCAGAATCAAGGCTTTGTTTAAATACCTCCACTTTGTGATGCAGTAGCAGACACTATTTGTTTCTTTCACAGAAGCAAGGCTTTGTTTTAACCTCTACTTTGTTATGCATTAGCAGACACTATATCTTTCTTTCGCAGAATCAAGGCTGTTTTACCTCCACTTTGTTATGCAGTAGCAGACCCTATATTTTCCTTTCACAGAATCAAGGCTTTGTTTTAACCTCCACTTGCAGACACTACATGTTTCTTTCGCAGAATCAAGGCTTTGTTTAAATACCTCCACTTTGTTATGCAGTAGCAGACACTATTTGTTTCTTTCGCAGAATCAAGGCTTTGTTTAAATACTGTACCTCCACTTTGTTATGCAGTAGCCTATTTTCTTCCACAACTTTCGTGTTTGTTTCCTTCAGTTTCTTAATCTCTTCTTCCAGTGGCATGACAAGTGATTTCATGATCTCTGCATGCTGTTGGGCCTGTTAAATTAAAAGATGTCAAAAAGTTAAAAACTATCATGGATGTTTCCCTTCACCTCATGCATTATCACCTAGTACAGCATTCAGCATTATCTAGCTATAAAACTTGAAAATTCTGAGCAACAACAATTAACACAACACCCCTTGGTTTTCTACCAGTACTGTAACAAGTTCTTCTTGATATGAAAATCATGAAAAATGATATTTTCACAAACAAAATTGTAGAAATGTATCATGAAACAAACTAAAAACACAAACATTATTCATTTCAATTAAATGTGTCCTGAACAATGTTTTGATTTTACCTAAACAGTACATAGGTTAAAACAAAGAGAGAACATGGAATCTGGGGAAAAACTAAACCATGCAATTTTGACCTTTTGCGATCACACAAAGCATGCAACAAAAGGAAAGAACACAAAATGTGACCTTTTAGTAGAAAGGAAAACTTTTCATTTATGTAGAAATATATCCAGAAAACATCCCTTTTCATTCTAAAACAAGCTTCCCAAAGGGGTCCAAAGAAAGACTTAATCATTATTGATCAGCACCTCTTTAGGACCAGACTGATAACACTTATTGATTGCTGTTTAAAAAATGTCAAAATACCAATTGCAAAAAACAGATGTCTACTCTACATAGTAGAAATTTGCATGTTTGTTGAAAGAAAATCACACTGTTTAGTTATCAGGTCACTGATATGTAAGGTTCTATTGAGTGTTGTTACTACTAAGAAATTATGTGTACAGACATTAAATAACACAAAAGGTAAATATAGACTGTACAAAACATAAACATAAACTATAATGTGTTTATTGTTAGTCTTGAAATTGGAAGTTATCATGGCAACCTCTGAGTGGCTTTAGTGCCAACTGTTTTGATGCCAAATAAAAATGTCACACTGGAGAAGCTAGGATGTTTTCAATGAAATCTTGAATCACCACACTTTCATTGAGGCCAAAGTGCACTTCCCTACAATTAAAAATTACTCTTCATTAATGGCAACTGCCATGAGAGAAGTAAGGTTACAGGTACAAATGGCAGGCTTTTGCAAACCATCAGATAAAGTTATACGTTGATTCTAGTAACATGGTGATAAATTTAACTCAAGGACCAGATGGCTGAGAAAGTCACACCCTACAATAAGACTTTGTGAAAAATACTTGTATTCTAGACATCACTGTTTATTGTGTACATAGTAACAAATTATCTGAATTTATCACACTACACTGTATAAGTTTGCGCTCCACCCTCAATAGCAGCTTGCACACATCCTACTACCACCTGTACACAGCACTCAAAGACATGGCAGATATATATATTTCTATAAATTGGGATTTAGGCGAAATATGGTATGAAAAAAACGGGACTGTTAGGAGAACTCGACCTTCAGGCGAAAAAACTGTTTCACCTTAACGTTTTACACACTGTTTTATATAGAAATGCATAACTCTTTACGCAAGTCCCATTAACCATGTAATGTTTATGCAATTACTTCACTGCACACCAATTTATGTAGATGTATCCGGTATTAGGTGTACATGAAATTTGGTGTAATTTACTATATATATATATATATATATATATATATATATATATATATATATATATATATATATATATATATATATATATATATATATATATATATATATATATATATATATGTATATATATATATATACATATACATATACATATATATACATATATACATATATACATATATACATATATACATATATACATATATACATATATACATATATACATATATACATATATACATATATACATATACATATATATATATATATATATATATATATATATATATATATATGTATATATGTATATATGTATATATGTATATATGTATATATGTATATATGTATATATGTATATATATATATATATATATATATATATATATATATATATATATATATATATATATATATATATATATATATATATATAAATATATATAAATATATATATAACTTAAGGCTCCACTAGTAGTTACCAGAAACCCTCGTCACCCGCCTTTTAGGGATATTCTTCAAAAACATTTTCATATCTTGCAGCTTTCAACAATCATGCGCAAGGAAATCAAGGCTCCCCCCAAAGTAGTTTTTCGCCAACCGCCTAATTTACGTAAACTTCTGGTGCATTCGACTCTTAAAGCCGATGTAGAGCCGCTAACGCACAAGGGTTGCTTTAAGTCACACGAACGCAATTGTGTCACTTGTAATGTTCTTAAAGAAACCAAAGTTTTTAGAAGTCAAACTACAGGTGTTACCTATAAAATCTTTAACTCAGTTACTTGTACTTCTACTTCGGTTATCTACTTAATTAATTGCTTAGATTGTAAGAAACAATATGTAGGTGAAACAGGGGGTGAACTTAGACAAAGACATAGAGGTCACAGACAGGAGTTCAAAAAAGGTCATACTCCTCTGGGCAAACATTTTAAAGGGCCGTGTAATAACTTTGAACTTATTGGCATTTCGACATTACCTAATCTAGACAAACCTCAACGTGAACAAAAAGAGTTGTTTTGGATTCACCAATTGCAGTCTCTGCATCCTAGTGGCATCAATGTTAAAAAGGTACCGAAGCAAAACTAATCTTTTTGCTTCTCTTACTTGGTTTCAAGTTACCTTTTGTTAGCTTTTTTTGTTACGCTGTCACGCTCTTTTAGCTTTGTTAAGGTTACGTACACTTCAGAGTCTTCTTACTCAGCTTTTCTCTAATCTTATTCTGTTGGTCTTCTGGTATTATTCTATATATCTAACAGGTTTTTACTGTTCTCAGTTCAATCCATTATTACACTGCCTCTTGAGAAAGGAAGGACGACCCTTCCGAAACGTCGAGTTTTAAATACACGGTTTTAGCCAATTTTAGTTCTTGCTTTTAGTGTATTCTTTTAGACCGTTATATATATATATATATATATATATATATATATTTTGCTAATTTGGGATTAAGGGGAAATATCGTATGAAAAAACCCGCCTATAAGGGGAAATCGTCTATAAGGGGAAAAAATCAGGTCGACTTAACGAAACTACACGCTTTTTCTATAGGAATACGTAAACGGATGGTAATGGCCTTTTCACTACATAATATATATGCCATTACTTCAATGTTGACCAAATTACGTACACGTATCTGTTAACACGTACAATTGGTGGGCCATTGAAATAACGTTGATGTATATCTGTTTTTCAAATTCAACCAAATGGTGAAATATAATCTTATGTATTTTATTGTTTTTTTTTTCGCCTTTTCGAAAGGTCGTCTAGCGCCCTCTAAATTTTTTCCCCCAACCGTGGGTTTTAGCGTTATATATATATATATATATATATATATATATGTATATATATATATATATATATATATATATATATATATATATATATATATATATATATATATATATATATATATATAGTAAATTACACCAAATTTCATGTACACCTAAAATAGCCTGAAATTGAAATTACCATAGCAACACTCTAATTAAAAGTTTTCTAGATTAGTGCAGTATATAACCTAGTTCTGACTACTAGCAAGACTCAAAAGCTGAAAAGTGGCTTCAATTTTGCATAGGCCTACACAGTCATAACTTTACATGTTGATTCCTATGTATGTTTCAATCATCAGTTTTGCCAAATTCACCATTCAAGACTGGGTTTGATATCGTTATACTTATTTGGTACTGGTGTTTACCTGTACATAGTGTTGAGTGCAAGCACAGGCTTGACAGTGAGTATAAAATGCTAATGTAATTGTCTGAGGTACACAAAATTCAGCAGTTTTTGCTATCAAGACAGCAGCACAGATCGAGGTAACATAAAACAAGGATTGGGGATACAGTTTTGATTTCATTGAATGAGATTAACATCAAATTCAAACTTACAGGTAACCAAATTAAAACATCTGTCACTTGGGGATTTTTCATATTCATTACTGAAAAATGTCGTTCTGTAGCACTGGGTGCATGAAATTCAATCCATCCATGCTACAGTTTGTTTTCTTTGCACAATATCAGTTTGCTAATACTTCCGTAGAGCAAGGATTCAGGACAGAGTTTTAATTCCACTGCATGACATTAACATCTTATTCAAGCTTACACGTCATCAAATCAAAATATATATCATTTGGGGGTTTTTCTTATTCATTACTCTAACCTTTAATTCTGTAGCACTGGGTGTGTGTGAAATTCCATCCATCCATGCTTCAGTTTGTTTTCTTTACACAATATCAGTTTGCTAATACTTCCATAAAACATGGATTCAGGATACAGTTTTAATTCCACTGCATGACATTAACATCAAATTCAAGCTTACACGTCATCAAATCAAAACATGTATCATTTGGGGATTTTTCTTATTCATTACTCTAAACTTTCATTCTGTAGAACTGGGTGTGTGCAAAACTCCATCCATCCATGCTACAGTTTGTTTTCTTTGTACAATAACAGTTTGCTAATACTTCCATAAAACAAGGATTCAGGATACAGTTTTACTTTCAGTGAATGACATTAACATCAAATTTAAGCTTACATGTCATCAGATCAAAACATGTATCATTTGGGGATTTTTCTTATTCATTTCTGTAAGCTTTCATTCTGTAGCACTGGGTGTGTGCGAAATTCCATCCATCCTTGCTACAGTTTATAATCTTTGTACAGTATCATTTTTCTAATATTTTCACATGCGTTGTATCATGCATCAGCTCTATGCATATTACTCCCTTACAAAAGGATAAGACACCACACTAAACGCAATCCAATCTCCTATGTGTACAGCTGTTCCGTATGAACAAATAACAGGATACTGTGAAATCTAAAAGTGCAAAGATCAAACTGTTCCATCCATTTATGAACAGCTCCTTTCACAGAAGCGATACTCTGGAGTAATGCAGGTGTTATATAAACTAACATTCTCACATTAAATGATCCTCGTTTTTGGAAGCTTGACATCAAAAATGATACACATGATTGCCAAATTTTGCACTGTCATGGTAACAGACATTGTTCTTTTGGGTGAAAAGTCTAAAATACCCTCAGTCTAATTGTTTTTGGTATCTTATTTGAGAGTATGACATGGCAAAATTTCCAAATGAAATTAGGTAGAAAAAGTGAATGTGCACCACAATCTTGAAGGTAAGCATCTGTACCTAGCTGACAATCTTTATCTTGTGATCTCTTTTAAGCATTAGAAGAACACTTTGGTAAATGATTTCTCACACTTAACACTACAGGACATTTAGTCCACAAAACTGAACTCGGAACAGAAATATGCAAACAGAGAAAACACTTGTTCCCTTTTTGATGCTCACAGAAAACTTAATTCTTTCCATGACATTTTAATTTTTGCTGTATAGGAAAGAATGCTATTCATCCTGTTTGCCGCCATTTCTCTTTAGTTCTTGAGGAACTTGGTAAGATTGTGCTCATGTGTTTATATATCTTTAAACAAAACATGGAATATCCTGTTTGGATTGGCTGCCCTCGATAACAATCCAAGCTACACTGGAAACAGCTCGCTGATTTAATTAAGTTTAAGAATTGACTAGTAAAGTCGAAGGCAGAAAAAAAGACAAAGAAGCAAATACAGAAATAAAACAAAATAATGATATAAAAAAAGTTGTATTTGTACTGTACATTACTCCAACAAGTTTACATTGCAATGAGGTTACACTTTCACCCTACCTTTTTTATTTCTGCATTCTACGAATTAAGATGGATAATTTTCAAAGTAAAAGTAGAAGCTTTTTGTACAAATCTAAACTTTTAAAAGGATAAACCTGTGATGCACAACTTGTTCAGGTAATGACTGTCAGAGCAAAATAAAAACAGCATGGAATTTCTCCACCTTCACCATAACCTTCCATACATGCGAGTTTGATGTTTAAGAAATTATGTGATTTTAAAATAACAGTAGTAGTAGGCACCCATCTGTCTCGAGAGACAATGGAACTGCGCAAGGCACGCCATCATCTATCTTGATGGAAGCAGCAACGGAGGTGGCTCAGCAGGCTGATCCTTGCATGACAGTCTTTTCCGCAGTTGACACAGATGTAGTTGGACCGTGGGTTGAGGACCTAGTTCTGCTGACTCCTTTTTCTTCGGTCCCTCTTGTTAGTCAGTTGTTGGTTTCTCTTCCTCTCCTCAATCTTAATTCCCTCATGAACAGCTTTATGCCAGCCAATGCGGTTGCCTGCAAGTGTTTCCCAGCTGTATGGGTTGATGCCAGTGAGCTTTGTGTCACCCTTGCAGACGTCTTTGTAGCGCAGTGCTGGGCGACCACTTGGTCGGCATCCAGTGGCCAGCTAGACATACATAACACCGCTGGGAATGTGGCCGTCAGCCATGTGGTGCATGTGACCAATCCAACGAAGGCGGCGTTTGCAGAGCATGGGGTGTAAGCTGAGTGAGCCTGCTTGCTCTAGTACATTGATGTTGGAAATTTTGTCTTGCCAACTGATGCCGAAGATCTGGCGAAGACATCGTAAGGGGAAACTCTCCAGACGGTTCTTCTGTCTGCCATTGATTGTCCAGGATTCACTGCCATACAACAGGGAGCTGAGGACATAAGTCTGGTAACCCGCAGTTTAGTGCTTATGGTCAGTAGGATATTTTCCCACACTTTCTTGCTAAGTTGTGCCATCACGGCTGCAACTCTGGTGATGCGCTTGTCAAGTTCAGGATCAAGAGATAGGTTGCTGGTGATGGTGGAGCCCAAGTATGTGAAATGACTGGCAACCTCCAGCACCTCTTTGTTGATGTAGATTGTCGGTGCAGTGGGGACGTCCTGGCCCGACACATTTGTTTTCTTGATGCTGATCAATACTAAATGAACATATAAAACACTTCATTGTATATTTTCACACAGAAGCCTAAAAGATTTTAATTTACCTGAAGCATACTTTGTTCCAAATTTTCTGCTTCTTGTTTGGCATCTGCAGCTGCTTTTTCTTCTTTAGCAGTAGTAGGAGAACTGCCAGGGCTGGCCAAACTGCGGAATGTCTTTGAAAATCCAGTCAAAATTTTGCTTCTGAATAAAAATAAAATCATAAAGTGATACTTAACAGCTTCTCTACAGTAATTAGTTGAAATTACAGTAATTAGTTTTGCTTCTGAATAAAAATAAAATCATAAAGTGATACTTAACAGCTTCTCTACAGTAATTAGTTGAAAGTTATACGTCTGCACTTTCAAAAGTTTCATTGTGCAATGCTGAATTTTTTGTCACAATGGCATCTAAGGATGAACAAGGAATTTCTCTTTGAAAAACTTAACATTAAATACACATACAATCTGAATTCCTTAATATCCATATAAAAAAGCGTCTTGATGTGTTCTATGAAACTCCCTACCAACACTGGAAAAAAAGTTTATTTCCAGGGAAGGAAGTCAACAATTCCCTCCATGTTTTCATGTGCATAAAAAGGTAAATTTCCCTCCAAGTACACAAATTTCCCGGGAAGGAGCCTACCAGCTTCCCAAGTTTTTCCACTCATGCTCCCTACAGTGCAATAGGATTACAACTGAATTACAAAACCACCACTACAAAAGACAAGAATACAAGACATCAGACACTGTATAAAATTTAAAGCAGAATCAGTGTGCTGACACAATGATGATCATCTCCTAACAAAATGAAAAACCAGAATGCAAAAATGCATTGAGGTTTCGATGATACATGTTCTATTCCAAATAATGCCATGATGTCCCATATCTTTCAGTCACTGGTCAAGTGATATCTTAACATGTTGGAAAAATAATTTTAGGTTCATATTTGATCTTGGGAATACTTGGGAAAATTTGCATTTTGACTTCTGGTGAACCCATGAGACGATCTTGGGAATTCTTAAAATTTTGCTTTTTGACCCCTGTGACCCCAGATGACCTTTGACCTCCACAAAAAACGAAAGTATTCATATTTTCACTACAACGCATCCACATACTGAGTATGAAATCTATCCAAGCTTCCTACCTGGCGATATCGTGTTAACAAGGTTTGCAGTGTTTGACCCCAGTGACGTCAGATGACCTCTGACCTCCACCAAAAAGTGATAGGTTCATCTTCTTACCAAAACGCATCCACATACCACATATGAAATCTATCCAAGCTTCCTATCTTGAGATATCATGTTAACAAGGTTTTCAGGGTTTGACTCCCAGTGACCCCAGATGACCTTTGACCTCCACCAAAAACAATAGGGTTCTTCCTTGTACCATAATGCATCTACATTCTAAGTATGAAATTCATCCAAGCTTCCTATCTTGAGATATCGTGTTAACAAGGTTTTCAGGTTTTGACCCCCGGTGACCCCAGATGACCTTTGACCTCCATCAAAAACAATACGGTTCTCCCTCTTACCATAACACTTCTACACACTAAGTATGAAATTCATCCAAGCTTCCTATCTTGAGATATTATGTTAACAAGGTTTTCAGGGTTTGACCCACGGTGACCCCAGATGACCTTTGACCTCCACCAAAAACAATAGGGTTCTTCCTCTTACCATAACACATCTACACACTAAGTATGAAATTCATCCAAGCTTCCTACCTTGAGATATCCTGCACACAAGGTTTTCAGGTTTTGACCCCCGGTGACCCCAAATGACCTTTGACCTCCACCAAAAATGATAGGGTTCTTCCTCTTACCATAACACATCGACACACTAAGTATGAAATTCATCCAAGCTTCCTACCTTGAGATATCGTGCACACAAGGTTTTCAGGTTTTGACCCCGTGACCCCAGATGACCTTTGACCTCCACCAAAAACAATAGGATCCTTCCTCTTACCATAACACATCTACACACTAAGTATGAAATTCATCCAAGCTTCCTACCTTGAGATATCGTGCACACAAGGTTTTCAGGTTTTGACCCCCGTGACCCCAGATGACCTTTGACCTCCACCAAAAACGATAGGGTTCTTCCTCTTACTATAACACATCTACACACTAAGTATGAAATTTATCCAAGCTTCCTACCTTGAGATATTGTGCACACAAGGTTTTCAGGTTTTGACCCCCAGTAACCCCAGATGACCTTTGACCTCCACCAAAAATGATAGGGTCCTTCCTCTTACCATAACACATCTACACACTAAGTATGAAATTCATTCAAGCTTCCTATCTTGAGATATCATGTTAACAAGGTTTTCAGGTTTTGACCCCCGGTGACCCCAGATGACCTTTGACCTCCACCAAAAACAATAGGGTTCTTCCTCTTACCATAACACATCTACACACTAAGTATGAAATTCATCCAAGCTTCCTACCTTGAGATATCGTGCACACAAGGTTTTCAGGTTTTGACCCCCGGTGACCCCAGATGACCTTTGACCTCCACCAAAAACAATAGGGTTCTTCCTCTTACCATAACACATCTACACACTAAGTATGAAATTCATCCAAGCTTCCTACCTTGAGATATCGTGCACACAAGGTTTTCAGGTTTTAACCCCTGGTGACCCCAGATGACCTTTGACCTTCACCAAAAACGATAGGGTTCTTCCTCTTAATATGGCGCATCTATGTACCAAGTTTGAAAACTGTCGGAGTTTCTCTTCGAGATATCGCGCACACAAGCTAAGCGTCACAAACACACACACACACACATACACACATACATACACACATACGCCATCATGACCGCATAGGTTTCTCTTTCATCGAAACCAAAAAGACAGAAGCCAAAAGACTTAGTGATTCCTTGCCAATGAAATGTAAATCTATTAACTGTGTTTTCAAATAGACAGTGTTTTACATGTGAATCAAAGCATAAAAATGCTCATTAATTGTGAAATTCTGTGGAAACAAGCTCAATCTATTGGTATTAATCTGTCTGATAAAATCTTATCAACGATCACTTACCCTGCTTCTGGCACAAACCCTGGCCTTCTCTCCTGTCCTCTTATTTCCTCTAGTTCCATTGCCATACTCTCATTCAGTTCAAGAAGTCTTTCCCTCTCCTTCTGATATGCCCTAGCAGTCTCTTCAGATGCAACTGAGGTGGCTTCTGCAAAGTCAAAAATAGAAACACGTTTCTGATGCTACTGCTCAAGCAGATAAGGAAGGGACTCATCAAGTCCCTTCATAGGCAAATGTGTCCACCTGTCAGGTGCTTCCCTCTGTATACAACAAACCCAGGAATACAGAGAAGGAAAGAAGCTCACAACATGAATTCTTTAGAAGTGGCAGGAACTGAAAATGTTATTGTAGACTACAACACCTACTGTACAGTATTTACACTGGAAGTAATAGACCTTTGGTGTACAAAATCTACTTGGTATACATCATGTATACCATTCTGACACACTACTTCACTCCAGTACATCTTCCTGTTTAAAACCTTGTGGTTTTCTAAAGTTTTACCACTTCTTCATCAAACTTGTAGGTTCAGTTGCACCAGACAATCCCTAAATTTGTCCAAATCTATCAACCTGAACTTCTGAAAGAAAGTTCACCCACCACAACCTTATGCCCCTCCCCCTGCCCCTATCAATGCTCCCGTGGACGAAAAGTTTTTATAAACTTCATAATAATTTAGCTAACATGCACCCAAAACAAGGCTGACTATGGCAACAATCCTCAAGGAACCCCCCCCCCCCCTTTGCAAAAGACTACTGTATATATGGTTGGATACTCACCATCCATAACTTTCTGAAAAGATGCCACCTCCTCCTCATATTTTTGCTTCAGTGATTTGATCTCTTCCTGTTTGGTGCTCTCTATGACTGCAGCCGCTGCCTTCAAACCCAGGAGTTCCTCTTCCAGTCTGTTTTTCTCCTCCCTAGCAGTGGTTGCTTCCTTCACAAGTTCATCTGGGGATAAATTATTTAATAGCAGAGGATTACTGAATAAAAAATATTTGCCTGGTATTAAAGATATACTTACAATTTGAAGGTTCATTGATCTTGAAAACCTTTTTATATGTATATATCTGAAATCCTCACAGTTACAGGTAAGTGTGATATTATTTTTCACACACTATACCGCAGTACAAATGTTTTGAAAATATTGAGAGCATTTTCTTTACAAACTTTCATGACTGTAAAACATGGCTTAAAGTTTTTGAATGCCCTAATCTTCAACAGCTACTTCTTTAACGCTTTACATACAGTACTGGTTTATTACCCAATATTTCAGATCGGGGTGGGGGTTTGTGGGGGGTCACATATGTGTGGCCTGGCTTAGGGCCAAGGAGAAAGGGTGTCAAAATAACTCAGTCTCAACCCTACTACAAAGTAAACTGACCAATGTATAACTTTGACTCATTGATATCTACAGTACATTACTCACTCCAATAATACTAGGCAAACCTGACTCATACTGATTTGAAGTATCATTTTTTTTTTTTGTTCTTCAAAATATGTAGGGGGGGGGGAGGTTCACCTATACAGTATGCTTTAAAAATTACTATTTAACAAAGAGAATAAATTTGAACATTTCCTGTCTCAGCTAAAAAAAAAAACATTGGGGGCAGGAATTGGACTAATAAGTTTCATCTCTGGCTTCCTGAAAGAAGATATTTAATTTAGAGTCACTTGTGAATGACCTTTACAAAATGACATCCAGTATGTACAGCAGCCTTGAATATGAGTGTCTTTGGGGCTCTAGTTAAGGCATGATTTCTATCATGGGGTTATCATACATGACCACAAAGTACAAGAAGATACTGAGGAAGAGTTTAAAAGTCATTTACATGGAGTTTGCTATTTTGATCTCTTGGTTGTCACACTTCAGCATTTCATCCTTGACCATTCTATACTGTTATACTATAGAGGGATTTCAGTCACGTGATTTTAACCAACTAGACGCAATTCTGAAGAGCAAGATCGCGCGTCTTTTTTGTTTTGAAGGGCAAGATCGCGCGTCTCTTTGGTTTTGACGGGCACGCATCCATTGTGTCACAGTAGTATCTATGGTTATGCCGTGCGCGTGCCTGTAAATTCGCTTACTGCGTGTGTGTTTTGCCCTTCAGTGCCTGGGAATCTATTGCGCGTGACGTCACATGAAATCCCTCTATAGGGAGGTTTCAAGAGTGCAAAAGTCAACTAAGGCAACTACGTTCTGGTAGACAAACAATACTCAGAATACTGTAGATGCAGAACAATAGGTCATGCACTAAAGCAATATGGTGTGTGGTGCAGTATCCTCCAGAACAACTAGTGCATCCACTGAATTTGACCTTTTGACCTTTGGTGCAAACTCCATACAGCAGGGTTTGAGAGAAGAAATCATAAGGGCATGACCATTTTCATACTAGCTTTAAGGACAGATTTATGCATATCATCAAGCACCAAGGCCAAACGGAAGATTTTGCATCATCAATCTGGTACAGTTTATTTTCTTGGAAGGCTAAAGACCAAGGTGGCCTTAAAAAGTATGCCATTTTCAGGCCTGATTTTTAAGGAAATTTTCAGGTTGCCCATCGGACAACCTGAAGCTAAATTTAGGTTGTCCGAAATAGTTTTTGGTTGTCCGAATGAAAGTGATGAACAAGAGATGAACAATTCTATTGCCTGTCTCTGCCATAGAAAACAAACATTTACTTTAAATTCTGCCTTTTGCCATATTTATTGGCATGGTACCATGATGAATGGTAGTCAATACCATTGTCTCAATGCCACTTCTTATTGGGGATTTTTATGACGTACTTTCCTGCTGATGTAGGGAACTATTCAGTTACAAATAAAATCAAACTTGCCAGGACCTTAATACGGGTAAGTGAGGGTTACAATTGTAGATAGGAGGTAAGAGAGGGGCGATGTAGATTCTACTCGTCTATCGGACAAGTTCAAAGAGAGAAAGTGGTTGTCCGATGCAAGTTTTACCCGTCACGGACGATCGGACGAGTGCTAAATTTCAGCCCTGATTTTGCAGGGCTCCACGGTCATTGCTAAAAATACAACAAGTCCATGGCCTCCATTTATTTCCAGCCCTGCTATAGAAACTGTCCCCATAACTTTTTAGTGGAGAAATATGCACTTGTATGTAAGACTATGAAACTATGTTTGCTTTTCAGGACACTTTTCCTAATTGGAGTTTGATTTAGCCATAGAAATAAAAGTAAGGGAGAATGCTAACACAATGCATCCATGCATGGTTAACCGGTGAAGCCACGAAAATTGTGAGGGCGCTTTCGTTGTACGGCAAAAGACCGGTTGATTGATGTCTCTCCGTACGTACAGTGTGCATTCTGCTGCAGAAGTTATAGCTTATTTTATCCGTTTTTCGAAAGATTTGGAGTAATTTTCACAACAGAAATAAGTCATGGTGCCGTAAGTATTTTGTTTTATACTCCTAACTTGAAAACTTGTAGTTTCTTTGCCAATACTTGGGGCAAAAGCAATGACGTGATATTTGTATTACGCGCAGGTGCTCTGTTGCCGTACAGAATGGCCAAATCAATGGCTTCAGTCCAAATCGGCTGATGTCATTCTCCCTTACTTTTATTTCTATGGATTTAGCCAACAGTACTGTATGTTACAATACGGTTCTGACTGTAAGAGGACTGCAATAATTGACAAAACACTCTACTCTATGGGATCTTTCCACTAAAGTACTGCACTACACACAAGAAAATGGATTTTTTTTTTTTTTGTGGTGTTTAAAAGGTGTCAGGACACATAACCAGAAAGAGTTGTGTTAACCTCATCAGTTACAGAATAAAATCCCTTCCTATAATACCCATGTACTGTACTTCCATTAGAATTAGTTTAATCAATATCAAGAGGCACTGAGATAATTCTCATCAGCTACGTATAAATAATGCCTCTTGAGTCTAACAGTATATTTTTGATATCCCTACAGTACCTATACGTTATCTCATTTATGTTTTATCAGCTACTGTACTTTCTAGCTTGCACGGTGTGTGATGTGGACATTTATCAGACATATACAATTACAATATTTATTTAAATAAGATAAAATGAATATTCAACAAAAGGACAACATCAGAAACATCTCATGATTACCTATTTCCCTTTGCAACAAACATTTGCCTACTGTAGTTTGCTAATTAAATATTCAAGTTGTGGAACATGGAAAAGACATTATTTTGTAAAATGATTAATGTTTTATGAATTTTGATGGGATTTTTGGCTATTTTTCTGTATCTTTAATGCTTTCTTAACCAAATATGCAGAAACATGAACTGTAAGAATGGAGTTTAAATAACAAAAGTTTTATTTTGACTGTTGTAAATCAGTTAAGTCAATTTTTCTAATTATAAAAATATTTTCCATGCTTCTACAATTCCATATTAGGACTTCATGACTTTGTGCACTACCGTATGATGGCTGCCCTGCACCAATGTGCCTCAGAACTGAGTTACTGTAAGATCCCCTTCAAGGTAGAGAACTGCACATGGTTTTTCTATGGATACTCCCGCTTTCCTTGAACTTGGCACATACCTGTACTGGTTGGCTATTAAAACAAGTACCCTGGATGATAAAGTCAGTTGTGCCCTGAAGTGAAGTGCCCTCAGGAAGTCCTAGCACACTTTGTTTTATATTTACAGACCCTAGACACTAAGCATATGATGTCACAGAACAGAAATTGCACCCCCGACAGAGTTAAGCTCATATCATTGCAACTTACACCATCAAATGCAGACAGCCAATTTGTGTACCAGTTGGATATGCCTGTAAGTTTACTATGTGCATGTGTGAAGTCTATATCGTACAGTGTGCTCCACTGTTTACCCTCCAAAATGATGCCATGTGACATTAATGCATAAGGTCCATATGGACAGAACCTTACCTTCTCTAAGCAAGAAGATTTCTTTGAACTTAGCTCTCTTTTGAGCAAAGTCCTCTTCTTGTAGTTTCTTTTCATGTAGGACATTATTGAGAGTTATTTCTAGTTCTGAAACCCTTTTTGCTAGCTCAGCTACATCACCTGAAAAGAAAACAGAAAATGAAAATTTCTTGACATTAAATAATGTGCAATACTACTGTACAAAATGTACCATCAGGTGCAGTACCCTGTATGATTAAAGCACAACATGTGAAGAGAAAATATAGGTACAAAGGTTAGTACTTACATTAGGCAGGTCAAACCACTTAAATGTATACAATTATTAAAAGTGCTGGTAACCGATAAATACAATACTGTACAAGCCAATGCCAAATTTAGAACAGTATGCACTCTTGAGTTTAAACAAACATACTGAACAGCATCAACATATCCACACACTACACATTGTACATGGTACCATAAATCTGTAATGAATACTGTAACAGTAAAACAAATTTATTTAGGGTTTAGAGCATCCATCCGGTTTAAATGTTTTCTGAGCTAAAGATAGATATCCTCTTCAGGGAGGCAATTAGTCTCATTAGGATTCGTATTTCCTATTGTTTTATACTGTATGTATACTGCCTTGTGAAACTTTAATAACAGAAGCCCCAGCATGCTAACAGTTTCTTTGCATTGTTAAGTCCATCAATTTAGTTGACATTTTGACATCAGTGCCCATGCAATTCATTGCACCAAGACATATACAATGTTCTTTTTACCAGCTTACAGTAGGACTGGGGGCCATACTACTATATAGTGTGTACATGCATATATTTCAGAGGAAAAAATAATCGACGGCATCGACGGCAAAAGCCGCTGTGGCAGCTGGTTTTGCCGCCGATTATACCTAGAAACGGCGGCATGTTTTTGCCGTCGATCATTCTCTCTGCATTCGCAATTCTCATATTAAATTTTTTTAAAACATTGTTTACGTAACATTTCTTTCCCACAGACATCGGAATTTTACGTAGACAAACTGGATGTAATGCACAGCTACGTAGCTATCATTTTCTTTCTAGCTAATAGCTGTATGATCTACCAATTCGTACAGGTGTTTAATACACTGGCTTTCCTTCAGCAGCCACCATATCACATACCCATAAATGTGTTTCACGGCAAACCTAAATTATGCAGTATAGGTTTGAAAATAGGCTACAAAATCAACTTTTCCTTCTGCCTTGACTCTATGATTAGAGCTTAACTGCTCACCCCACAGAAAAAAGATTAATTCTTTCAAAATAATCTTTGCCATCTGTGACCATGAATGCAAGTTTTTGATTCGAAAACATATCGGAACTATTTCGGGCAAAACGCTTCCTGCTTTATCACGAAATTCGCTGTGCAGCACAGCCTGCTTTGCGGTTTCACACTTCACGGCACTTCAACGGGAGCTCTGTGAGAGAGTTTATTCCCCTGTGCATTGTTCTGAACGAACAGCCTGTGTGTTGAACGGAAGCTGGTGACGTCACTGACCTTGCGTAGCTATTCCGAACAAAGGACAACAAAAGAAAAGATTGCGCCTAAAAGTCGATTTGTTTTTTGTTTTGTAATTTCGCAGAGGGTTCCTATTGTCCAAATATGCCAAAATTTGGTACCCATGCTCGTGAATATTTATACTTTTAGATTCTGTCCGAACTAGAATTTTAGCTGAATGCAATAAAAAGTTACGGCAGTTTAAATGAGTAAAAATACTCCCAAAATAGCATTTTGACGACTAGCCCCATTGAAAAATCCTGAAAATTCACTTTTTTATTCGAATTTCGCATAGTGTTCCTAAAACACTTCTAGAAAAAACTTACTATTGGTAGAAAGAACACAAATTAAACATTCAAATTCCGTGCGAACTAGAATGATAGGGTGAACGAACGATTTTTGGTAACCAAATATATGCCAAAAATTGCAATTGCGCTACACAGTTAAGGATGAGTTCCGAGAGCCGGGAGCACTATGTTCCGATGTGTGGAAGAGATTTCAGCTCCAAAGTATATGGTTCGACTGCACAAGTAATCTACAGCTTGCTGCACACATGTTGTACTGCAGAGAGTACCATTTCAAAACATCGTTTTTCAGTACCAAACATAACCAAATTTGTCAAAAATGACAAAACATTCACCTGGCATGTTCAAAAGACTCTCAAACAACTACCTGTAATATATTGACAACTTTTAACGGGGAGGATTCCCCCCACGAGGCACATTTCTTTAGAGGGGCTTTGCAGTTTTGCCTAACGTGTAAAATACATGGATAGGCCTACTCAGATGCTAAAGCAACACAATACATGGCAAAAGTTGTCTGCATACTTGTAGAGCTACAGGGTCTAAAATTTCCCAATCGTTTTTGTTCCAAAATGTTAACAAATGTTGTCTAAGATGTTGATATGAGTGTTCAGGCTTATTTATGGTCAAGATACGGTCTTTGCTTGTCAAACCAACTTAGCTAAATATTTTGAAAGTCTTTTGAGTTTTGCCATACATACTGTATACTGTTACGAGAAGCTGATAGTCTCATGACTTCAAGTCTGGCATGCAAAGTGAACCCAGTTAGTTCATATGAAACTAGCACCACTCTAAATCCTCTTTCCATTGCTATATGGGGGGTGTCATCAGTTACCAACAGACAAAAACACTGTGCCCCACCATCCCCCACCCCTGTCTTAACAAAGGTACTGATGATAGCCCTTTACACTGGGTTTCAGTTCAACATTAGATGAACTGCACTGGGTAACATCACATGAACAGTGCAGTGTATGGTAGACTCGTACTCCATAGAACGCGTTGGGCTGCTGACACGACTTGTGGCCATGCGAGGGAATTTTAAAAATGCTGTGGACATCCCATAAAATGCCGTGGAGAGCTGCTGTCTCCACAGCATTTTTTTACAGAAATTGCTGTGGAGACATTTAGGGGAATTTTTTGGCCTGTATTTCACATGCCTTAGTAAAAAGTGAGTGTCAGGCCTCCTTGCTAATGTTCTGCAGTAGTATACAGTATGTACTGTACAGTAGGTGAATCTCCTGTGGGTAACCAGCCATACGTAACTGTTTCCTTATCACTGTGCCAAGTACAGGTACTAGTACTTTCATACTATTCAATCAGTGCACTCATGAAAAACATCAAATTTCCATAGCAAGTTATGGATGGTTAACAGCAGTACTGTATCAATGAATTGACAGCATCCATCATCTCGCCTGAACCAAAGTGCTCACTTTAATAAGAACCAACGGTAGCAAGATTTCAAAGAATCATTCACTTTTCATTAGCTTTTTGAACATGCCACACAATTTCACTGCTTAATTTCATGATATCAACAAAAGTTGATCATGACACCCCTCCCAGAGGCTGTCAAATAGTGTAGGCCTACAGCAAAAGGCCTGTTTACATTTTGAACAACGATACTGTAGTAAATCCGGACGGATGGTAACCCTAGGTTAGTGCCAGTGCTGTACCAGGTACTAACCACACATTAGAGTTAGGCACTGGGCTACATATGGTACTGTACACTTTGATACAGTACATACAGTATTCAACAATTTAAAAGTAGAATGTGAAATAATTTCGCAAAACATTAAGAAACGTCAGACCTGATAACCTTCAAACTGTAAACCTTTAGATCTTCAACAAAATCTGGAGATTGGAACCTCAAACCTGGAGATTTGAAATTTTTTCTGGATGGGACTGTACCATGATGAGTTTTATCATCACTGGTCAAAGCAGATAACTGATGGGTGGGGGGGGGGGGGGGCATCAAGAGAGGACCAACTTTCACTCACTTTTGTATTTAAGTAATCCCTTTTGTTTGTCTCAACAAACTCATTTTGGGAAAACAGTTACAGTAGGTCTCACTGGTAAAGGGCCTTTATACATAAGAGGGTTGACCGTCTGTAGCTTTCTAGTTCATTATAAATTTGTGTTTGAGACTACAGTAGCTAATGTTAATTTACAATGTGATATGAAAATCTGGCAGTGACATGATGCTAGAAAGTATGAAATTCACTGAAATGACTGAATTAAGAAATATCAGACATCACAACTGGTATCGGACGATGAAAAAAATTTTACAAAATGATATGTACTGATATGAAAATTGTGTTATTAAAGTTTGCCCAGGTCTAAAAGCCATAAAATTTCTGTGAATATACAATGCTAGGTACTGTACATGACATTGCACAAAAATATGACAGGCACAAAAATAGACGATGCATGTCATACTGTAGGTCTACCTGTGTTACCTGGATAACACATCCCAGCTACTGTACAGTACTGTACATATAAAATGCCCCCATGTACAGTATTGTAATAAACATACCCGTAACCTCTCTAATGAACCCTTAATGTAAACTTTTTGACAATGTTGAGTAGGCCTACATAAAGGCTAAGTCTAGCAGTTACACTGAACAATATGTAAGGATGCTAGATGATACAGTAACAGCACTGTAAAAACACTGTGAGAGATACTGTAACTTAATACACACGCTACTGTACACATCTGAACAACACATACTGTAACAGTTTGAAGAAGCTGGTTTAGGCTTTAGTAGTTTGACTAAAAATGACCTCAAATAAAGCTAAGAAAACCCCCTTCCAAAATGCAATTTCTACACTCCGCTTTATTAAGGAAAATATGGTACAAATGTGCTCATCATCTAATTCACATGCATACTCAATAAACAGTGTAAAATCCAGCTTAATAACAAAATTAGGGTTTAGTATGGGCATGGCAGAAAGTAGATTAGCAAATAAAAATCATTTGTAGATATGGAGTGAGGGTTTTGCTGAATACTGTATGTTTTACGGTATGAATACATGTACAAAGTCCTGAATTAATTATGTTAAAGTGTACATGTATGTACACTGTATACTGTAGCTTGTACTGTTACACTTCATGCCAGACAGATATCCATACTAATGACTACTGTAGCTTAGCAAAAGAAGTACTATATTTCAAATGACACAATTTGCAGCTCCTGAGCTAATTTGCACACCACAATTTTCCCAAAATCCCCACCTTCTTCCCCTCACTGGCCACCATTTAGTGTCTCAATCCAACCAATTCTCACTTGCTAAAACTGGAATATGTACACTAAAGCATTTGCCCCAACCTTACTAAAAAATATAAATAGCTGTACACTTAAAACCCCTTGTTACTGTAATTTCCTTACAAGTACAAATCTCTTTCATTTTTCAAAACACAACTATTGGCATTTGGAAGCTCCTGCTGTGACAGCACACTTGGTAGGGTTTAGGGGTCATGGCTTCCATAGTGGGAAGGCCCCCAAAAATAACAGACTATAGTATCCTGCAGTGTGTCTGCAACATTATCTAGACTGTAAATAGGACTGAATGTATTCTGTGACAGTCTTTACATATTTTGGAGTAATAGCACACGTAAGGCAAGCAGCTGATCAAAGAAGGAAGGGTATTTAACAGTGAGAACAACTGACTGCAGGGGTCACAAATAGAATACTAAATACATCGGGCAACTGGGCAGTTGCCCTTGGAGCAGCCAAAATTGTGGGGTGCAAAAATGCCAAATGTAACAAAGATCATCCTATGTCCTCCCCTAACATTTGTCAACAAAAACAATAAAAAATATCCCTAACAGTATATATACCCCCCCTTTGGAAGGGGAAGGGGGTGGGGGAGATTTATCATAAATGAAATGAGCTTGGACCTAGAAATTTAAAACTGTTTCCTGGTCATAAAAAGTGTAATTTTAGTTACAATTTAACACAACCTGCTGAGCCATGTTTGTGAAATTTTTCAAATGATGATGTCAAAGTCTTCATAGTCTTCATAACAAGGCTAGAAATAAGACATCATTCCTAACCCAAGGCCATTTTCATATTAGCATTTGGGGCATATTTGTAGCCATGTTCCCATTTGATTGAGCACAGTGGATCATGGTTTTATTGCCACACACGGTGTTGATTAACTTGATCCAGAGCCGCATCCACATCTGAGTGAGCACGGTAGATCAACATGTCATACAGTCTGAACACAATGCGCAAGCCTGAAAAAGTCACCAATCTTTACAAGTCGGACTGCCGTTTTGTAACACACTGTACTGTAATAAACCAGAGATCCAGGGTCACTGGATCTACCCCAACGGGTCAATCAAAATCGGTGGATCTTGATCTTGAGTGAGTGTTGTTGATCTGTGTTCCCATTAGAGTTTGATCTACTGCAGTAGACCATGATCCACTGTGCTCACTCAAATGGGAACACGGCTTATGGGGCACCAAGGCTAAACAAATCATTTTGCCATCTCATATGTGTTTGGTAGTATTTTGTTAGGAAGGACATGAAGCCAAGGCAGCCTTGAAATGCATACCACTTTCCAGGGCAATGAGGCCTTTGCCAAAAATAAAACTGCCATGGCCTCCAGGGCCTTCATGTAATTCCAGCCCTGCTTTAAAGTGGACCTAAAGTCTAAAAATTCAAAAATATATATTTTAGAGGTTACAAAATTAATCTTATTGGTCCAACTCCCATTGTCATAGCTTATTCCGTTGCTGAGATATTAAATGTTAAAATTTATTCACTTAAATCCAAACAGTTCATTGTGCAATAATTTTTGACATTCTTGTTGTACAACTCACATTAAATGCTTTGCTTTCTTTTAAAATAAAAAATGTTTATATGACCTTGACCGCTTCCTGTTTTCTTGCATGACATGCTGTACAGAGAGGGCTTATATAGTCAAGTCACCCCAAAGCAGTAAGAACGCAATCACATTTTGGCACAAGGTGCGGTGGCTTTCAGAAAAACAAAGAAATACAAAGATTGTAATTTGAGTAGTACAACAATGACATCACAAATTATTGTGCAATCTACCTTTTTAAATCGAGTGAATAAACTTCAACATTTTATATCTCAGCTTAAGAAAGTCCTGTGAAGATGGGTATTGGACCATTGGAATTCAGTTTTCATGCTCTGTAATATATATATTTTTGAATTTTCAGACTTTAGGTACACTTTAACTTATAGGCTAGCCTACGTGCATTTGATAATCATCCAAACTATACAGTTTTGAAGAAATATTTTGCATTTTTCATGGTCCCTACGGGAGCAGTTGTATACTATTAATCATTATGTATGGGTGGTAAGAGTTATGCAAAGTATTGTTCTCACTTTTCACTCAGCGACTCTGACAGTACCCTTACAGTATATACAGTACTGATAACAAAACAATCAATTGGTCAGATAGTGGTCATGATACAGTAAAGTTGTAAAAATTGATGAAAACATGACTGTAGGTATGTGTATACAAATTTTGCTTGTAGGTGCACATATTTTCTACAGCCCTAAATTTTGTATGTTTTTTGAATAAGTTGTAAATGAGTGTGGGAGCAAAAGTACTTTTTTCATTTTGTCCACTGTACACACAGCACTTACATTAAGTTTATTATTGAAAAGGTTTACATTTTACTATACTTTTTGTAGGCCTTGGCCAGACTGGAAAGCATACCACAACATACAAAATTTGGCCAACACACTTACTTTAACTTGAGTGGTTTACAGAGCTCCCAACATTTCTGAATTCAAAATAGGGACATAAGATATGTGTGGATATGTGCATGATGTGCACAGCGAACGCGAAGTGCAAAGCCCAAAGGCCTTAATGGGTGGGATCCAGGGGCTTGCCACAGGACCCCTGGTGGGGTCCACGGGAAAACCCCAGTAGAGGTCCAGTGGGTGGAGTGCCCAGAAGTTCCAGACTTCTCAGTGTTTTAGAAGCTAAAAGAAGACCCATTTGTCTGTGATATATGGATGGGAAACACTCTTAGCACAATGTAGACTGGAAATAAAATACAGCATGCTTTAGCGGCCAAAAATTTTGTGAAAGCCATGTTGCATGTCTTGCATGTTAAAGATGCCTTTGTAATGGCTTTCTGACCACCACTTGTGGAAGCTGGCACACATCAGCCAACACTTTCCTCTGGGTGGGGGAATAACAGGACACAGCGGAAAGGTGGGACCAAGGGAGGATTATCAGGAATTTTCCACCCAAAGCGGGAGGGTTGGGAGCTCTGGGTTTAGTAACTGGCTGCACAAAACATTGCTAGTAACCAAATCTGACCTTGCCTATAGCAGGCTGCATGGGAATTTCCTTGTTCAGTCATTTCTCCGATGTCTGCATAAGTGAACATGGAACAACTTTTTTCAGATATTCATAGAAATGTGTGGCTCTAAGACTGGTTGAGTTTAAATAAATATTCAAAACAATGCGAGATGCATAGTCTCAGTGTCCACTCCTTTATGACTTACTCTACAGGTGTTACATGCAACACAGTAATGATTGGACATGTCAGGTTTCTGTCTACTAGTAGCCTTTCAGTTTACTGTACTACAGGAGTACATTCCCTCACAAATGAAATGTAATTTCTCAATAGGAGTGATAGCAGGAACAATCAGACAGTATGTAAGTCACATTATGGTACAAGTAAAAAAGTATGCATCCAAACTGGATGCAGCCTTTCTTCCTTGGGGAGATCTTGAATTGGAAGGCCTTAAAGAGGGGCTGAGCAAATTAAGTCCAATTGTAGGGTATTTCTGACCACACAAGCTAAGTAATATAATAATAATTTAAGGCCTTGAAGGGCAGTTACGTATTTTACGACGCCAAGCAATCACAAATGTGGGATTAGTCTACAGTATGTGGCTCAGAAATTACAACTTAACATCAGGTGACTAACTAACTCAACAACTTAACAAATTTGGTGTCATAACTGTAGCTACCACCATACAGTAAACTCTCAACAGTTGTCCTACCGTACACTGTATGTACAGGTCTACTGTACATACTGTACATTCACATACAGTACTGTATTTGAACTTAGTACTGTACCCGTACTCTAACTTTGTAAACTCTCAAAAGTTGTCCTACCATACAATGTATGTACAGGTCTACATACATTTATGTATTTGAACTTAGTACTGTACCCGTACTGTAACTTTGCTGAGTTTGTAGGTGCAGTTAAAGTAGGGAGTTGCTATTTGACTGGAGATTTGTCTTCAAAACTTTTATGAACCTTGTCCTTAAATCTACCTCAGGACACACAATCCTGCCTTTGCAAACTCTTTGAATTTTAACCAAGGACAGGCTCCCCAGGGGACCTGTAAAATATCCTTTGAAGACAAGGATGTTGCCGACAGCTCCAAACGCCCTCTATCGGTTGAGCTGGTTTTGAAACCATTGCTCTGTACAGAAATCGATGATCTAATGGGACTCTCCCTAATTTTATACCATGTGCAGTAGAAAATAAGTGAGGTGTTACAGTTGTAATATATGTGCAGTTCAAGCTTGGACATAAATCTATCGATGGGTAAGTTCCTTTTCTTTCAGAGTTTTTTCTAAGTTAAGTTTTCCTCCGTTTTTGTTGAACCCTAAAAATTGTATTGTGACAAAACTTGGTCGTCAAACTGCAATTTCAGGGCCTCAGATTTGAGTATTTTCGTGCTTTTCCGCAATGAATCGCATTTTCTGAACGTATTGTGTAGGTAGCTATGTTTGTATACGTACATTTCACGAAGAGAAAAAACGTGGCACCAAGCGCCAATTTACCGAAAAGAGCATTTTTCTGGGCCTAGATTTTGCAAAATTTCCATTTGTTTCTATGGTTACTGAAGTTGACGAATTTTGGCGCGTTTTTGCTGAGCGGAACTAACGGAAATTTTAACGTTACTTTTAGTCCATAATGCCATATACCAATTCTGCGAAATCTTTATCGGTATAGAAAAATAATCTTTTTTCAGTTCAGCACCGTTATTATTTTAGGTAGAAATGTGAATTGGCAATAAGTTAAGTGATTTATGTCGATTTTGTGGTCTTTGCTGCTTTAATTTTTAGTTCTCGTTGTCCTTACGGCAAGTGTTTGTTCTATATACATTAGTGTGTGCAGTCAAAGCATGCAGCTTGTATTACGCAGCTATGGCGAAACCTGATCAGGGTAACCCAGACTGTAGTTAACATTCGACTGTATGAGGTGATTAGACCATTATGTATACATGTTCTCACATCGAGATTACTCTTACTAGGCTAGTTGCTGTTTACACGGAGAGCCAAAGCTAGCGCTGTAGTACAGTGTGTGCGGCGTATGCAAATTAGCTACCGCACACGGAGGTTTATTGCACCTAGCTGTTTTGATAAGAGTGTTATGTTACATGTCGGTAACTTGGTGACTTCAAAGAGATTGTGAAGACAAATCTCCAGTCAAATAGCAACTCCCTGGTTAAAGTACTGCACAGTACCGTATTTAACCACCTTAAACTGGGTTGATTTCTGTCAAATTGAGTCATTTCCAAGATGAATGTTAAAATGTTATAACGTTTGCTCATGCAAAGTGGAAATTCTCCAGTCTAGGTCATATACTATAGCATAGGCAGAAAATTTTACTCCTTCACCTGGTGGGACTTTGGGCACCTTAGAGCTACAGTTCATGCCTATTGCAAGCCTCTATGGTATTAGGCCCAGACTGTATGGTTTTTTTTCTTGCAGAGGGAACGGAAAAACCATCTTTCAAAATATGCAGATTACAGGGCTGGAGGACTCGAGTCCGGACTCGACCTCAAGCCCTGACTTAAGTCCCCTTTCTTTGGACTCGGACTTTGACTTGGACTCGCGCTCTCTGGACTAGGACTTTGGCTTGGACTTGAAGTCGAGTCCATCAAGTCCAGCCTTTTCCTTCATCCTATTATTTTTAATTTCACAATTCTCCCAGAAGAAATGGTATGTGCCTGAAATAAAGCTGATAGTTTTCTTTAATGTAGTAGGTCCACTGTACTGTAGGTTATGGGTACTTGAACCATGAAAAGATGTTAGTTTTAGAAGAATCTCTCAGTTCTTTATCAGCACCTTTAAAAGCACTTAATTAATTTGGATTGTGATACAGTATTTAGGGGCGGCATCAGCAAGAAATTGCATGCATATGCATACCATTATGATAATACATTGGTAGGCTTGGAAAACTGGATAGTTGCTGACTCTTTTACGTGTGTAAGTGTGTATATGTGTCTGTCTTTTTGTGGAAGGTGAGGCTGCTGGTATCTGGTAGCATGTCTTCAGTGTTCTCCACGAGGGGTTTTAGGGGGTGTTCCACCCTGAGTGGAAATTGCCGCCCCTTAAATAGCAACCCCTATAAATCCCGCCCCACCAAGCTCTGCCTCCGAAAAAAAGTTGACAATAGGCTACTGCTTTTTTCAATGCATGCCATTCGGTACATATTCTTAAACAAAAGAAGTCATAAATTCGTAAAATTTTACCTATGTCTACTCAGTAGGATCTGTCAAAAAGACAGCTAGTCAGCGGAGTGCCTCACTTAAGCACATGACATGATTAACCATCGCCTACTCTCTTTGCATGTACGTAGCCACCACCTCTCTTGAAAATCTGTGGAGAACACTGGTTTTTGTAATTCTGTTGGGGGAGGGGGGCATAGGTTAGATGGATCCAATTTAGCAAAGGCATGATTGGGTCCAATAGCAGGGACTACAGCAAGCTCCTCTTAAACGGGCAACAATTTTAGACTTATATACATTGTGTTACCTGGGTTAGGTCTATGAAGGATATCATAAGCTGCAGTGTTTATGGTACTGCAGTTGTGAACAATGTATGTAATTGATCAGTTTCTTACTATAATTTCATTCAGTTTGCCATGAGGTTTTTCTGATTTGTTTGGTCAGTTTGTCGTAGCATATTGAGCTAAGTGCTAGCTTTCAAAGCCAAGTACCGGAAAATACTGTACTTAACTTGTTTTCACAATTTTGGACTTGGACTTGGACTTGGACTCGCCGAGAACACTGGACTCGGACTTGGACTTGGGCTTGAGTCCTCGGACTTGGACTCGGACTTCACCTCATGGACTGGGACTCGGACTTGGATTCGAGCTTGGTGGACTTGACTACAGCCCTGGCAGATTAACAACTGAGGGGAACACAAAATCACAGGTGGTGGAAATGTATGCTAGGTTTTGTGCTTCCAATTGCTGTGCTGAGATTTTTCAGAAGACTATATTAAAGGCTAACTGCCAAGTAAACGCATAAACAGATGGTACAATTATAGAATACTGGGTCCTTCAAAAGCTCTATTTTCAGGGTGGAGACTGGGTCGCAGTCAAAAGCCAAATGCAAACTCTCTTCATATGGAGACAGAGTCGCAGTATAACTAGTAAAAGAGGGCTTGCACTCAGACTGCAGCAACAAGCCCTGAACAACTGCCTCTTTACTGTGACTCCACTTTCAAACACAAGTCTCCTTTCCTTCCTTCAAGCAATAGATGTATTGTTCTCAAATAAATGACAAGAAGATTCCACTACTCACAACAAATACATCTCCACCTTCAGATATGTATTCATCTTTCACTGTGACTCTAACTCCACCTCAGTTGACAATTGTTGTTCTCAAATAAATGGAAAGGATACTCCACTTCTTATGACTTGACCAACTGCCTCTTCACTGTAACTCCAACTCCTGTGGAAATGATGTGCTTCAAAAGTGCAGGGTATTCTATAAGTACTCTGAACAGACCTACAGTGACATTACAGTAGATTTAACCTTTTAACGTACTGCACACAGTCCCTGGGATTGTCAGGTGTAACTTATGCCTGAATGATGCACTCAACTACCCCCTCGGGCATGGTCAGTCAAATGTGGGTCACTGACTATTGACCAATGACAGTGTGACACACAGGTCCATCAGTGTGCCAATATTGTCAGTCACTTTACTAACCAAGGGGTGAGACATTGTAGGTCATTTGTTGACCACTGTACAATGCCAACCTTCAGCATTGCTTCCTTCAAATGTACAATCATACTTTGTCAGTCAATTTGGTGACTCACATGTCTGTCAAAATTGTTCATCAGCTCGGTAACTGAGAAGTGTGTCATTTTACAAAGGCCTAAGTTGTCAGTCACAGACTTGACTGAGGTACATCAAAGTACATGTTCCGTTCCAATTAATTATAGTAGCCTAGGCCTAGAGGAGAAAAAGAATGGTTATACATACTGGGGGGTTCTGCAGTAAGTATACTTGAGAGTTTTACCGTTATTATTTACTTGGTTTTCAATTACGTTGGTAAAAGCAGAATCTTTAAAACAAGTTAACCAGTTTAACCCTTTGTCTTGTTGGCAGTGCAGTTAGGAATTTGTCAGGGGGTTGAACAGCTGGGAGATGGTTGTTAATTATTTGGACCATGTCCCAGATCTTGCCGGTTTGTACAAACTATTATATCAGTAGGGGTGGTTATTTTATTTATGATTATTTTCATTGTGAATGATGAGTCGTTCTCAAAATGATTCTTTTAGAATTATTTATCCACACTTAATATAGAACAAGGAATTCAGTTATTTTCCGCCCCTGTTACTTTCCGCCCCTAAAAAATGTTATTTTCCGCCCCTGGTTTTTAAGGGCGGAAAACATCCGTTCGAGGGGCGGAAAGTAACGGCATAGAATGAAATACCTGCGCTAGTTGAGCGAGCTTGACAAATAAAACTAAATTTTCTTATCATTGAACGTCTCTCCATATACACTGATGTTTTTCGCACAGTACATACTTATGCTGACTTTGTTTTGTTTCTCGCTAGCACTTAGTGCATTGCGGTGTGTGCGCGAATACAGTACGTATACACGTATGTCAATGTATACAGTGCTGTGCATGCACATGGACGTGTACGTACAGTGGTGTGAATAAGTTCTAATACACATACAACTGCAGCTGCACTATACAGAGCTTATGCACCTACGTCACGTTTCTCTATTTTTCCATCCAGGCGTACATTGTGCAACAATCGTTACTAAGGTGCTGTCGTGAGTGCGTATCTTTAACACACCTACTACCATACTGGAAAGTTCGTTTTTTCGCCGCCGAAGATTTACGCCAAAGGAAAGGCAAGATAAAAATTACGCCAGCCTCTGTTGTAGGCTAGGTGCGCCAAATAGAAATCAGGATGACAAAATACGCAGCATTTGGCGTGACCGCTTGAGTGCCACGCCAAAGATCTTCGGCGTTACCTACATGTTTTCCAGACGGGACCTACTACGTATGGCAGTTCCATCCAGTAAGCCAAATTGGAATGCGCTGACGTCACGTGCATAAGCTCTATAGGCTAAGGCTTGGTAGATCATACGTACTCATATAGGCTACAATTCATTCTTCTCTAGCCTACGTGATTTCTGAAAAAGTCCCACGATTTCATCATTTTTTGGTCCCAGAAATGAAAATAGAAGTAGATAAAATTGTAAGTAAATCTTTGATTCCGAATGTTATTTTCCGCCCCAGAAATTTTAGCGGCGGAAAGTCAGGGGCGGAAACTACCGCGGGCGGAAAGTAACGGTACCCTAGAACAAGTAGGCCTAGGCCTAGGTAGGGGTGTACCGGATATCCGGTCCGGCCGGACTATCCGGCCGGATAATGAAATATTATCCGGTTCCGGCCGGACATTTTTAAAAATCCGGCTGGAACCGGATTTTTTTGTGAATCATTAGTAAAAGGCTCTACAGGTACACTTAAATAATATCATGCATGATGAAAATAGGTTTGGTACAGAAGGTGCCTATGTATGTAATGGAGTGGTACTGAAATTCTTGGCTTGACTTCCTGCTGGTCCTCTTCTTATCCCCTTTTTGCATAATAAAAACTTAGCAACTTCATCAGCCTGATCCTTGACAAAAAAATATTTCCAAATGAAAGATGCCATTTTCCAAAGTAAGTGTCATGAAAGTCTGAACTATTGTGACTCCAGAGAGGCCACATTAAGCTACACATTTAATGACAACCAGTTACTAAATGATAGCCAACACTTGACACTCAAATACTGTAACTTAGTTCAAGGTAGGACATACAGTATGGTCAATAATCACTCATGCTGTATGACAGCTGGTCTTGGTTACACAAAAGGATTGTCATTAGAGTTGTAAATAGGAGTAACTTAAACCATAGCAGCCTTAGCAGGGCATGCTATTGTTAATGTCTGGCCCATTTCCTGTTTTGTAAACTGCCAATTACAATTCCTTCATAACCAACAACTCAGTCTCACAATATAAGTTAAAGAAAATTTCACCCAAAATGTTTAGTTCAATTAGCCAAAGGGTAGCTGTAGGCTAGACTAGTAATACCCTGTAAAATTATTGCAGCCCCCCATTGTATGTGTGCCCCAACCCCCTCCAACACATGAAGCCATAAAGGAGAGGTCCTGTACCATTCCAGTATTTGTAGAGGAGGTATGTGTATTGATCATTAATATTTACTCTTTATACATATATTGCAATTGCTTATAAAGTAAAGCCTAATGGGTGATCTCTAAGCCCGACCCCTTTGCCATTATGTACCATTGGTAGGCCTACTTCTATTTTACTTGGACCCTGACTTCAGTTACAAGATTCCTAATGAAAAAATCCGGTCCGGCCGGATAAAATTCGGCCGGATAGTTCGTACTGTCCGGTAAAATCCGGTCCGGCCCGATCTTAAAATTCCAGATCCGGTACATCCCTAGGCCTAGGCCACTGGCAGTTCTAGCGTTATATAGTACATACATATATATAAATAGACAAGGTAGCGCACTTCTTCCACACCAAGGCGTTCAGTAGCCAGATTTGGCTACAATGCACTAATATGGCCAAATCCTCAAATGCTTTGGCCAAACTGGCAAATTTTTTACTAACTTGGCCATGTACTCGTGCATATATAGCCAAATAGGCCAAATCTGGCTACTGAACGCCTTTGTGTGGAAGAAGTGCGCTACCTTGTCTATTTATATATATGTATGTACTATATAACGCTAGAACTGCCTGTGGCCTAGGCGACAATATTTTGAGAACGACTCTTTCTAATCTTACAAAAAATAGTAAAAAGTAAGTTATTCCTTAGTATGTAATGAACTAGGCTCTTACATGCAAACTGGCAAGATCTGGGACAAGATCCAATTATTTTAGGCCTATACCAATTCAGCCTAGACATAGGGCCTAGCTGGTTTCAACTTTCATAGTACCAGCTGGATGCAACAATAACTTGAATCCATGTTAAATAATGACAGCACATCCCTGTGGCTAACTTTCGTTTTGCACATATTGAACACGTTGCGACATTCCAATCTATTAAGGCCTAACAGTTAGGCCTAAATTCACAACAGCACAGACTTGCTGTTTGTCAAATCATGATATAGGCCTAGCCTTTAGGCTTCACCATAGCAGGCCTATCATGACACGGCATGAATGGCAAGGGTATACCTACATGAATTTATATCTCCCGGACCGTTGCCTGTGATGCCATCCCTTAAAACGTGGTCACTCATTTTTCTCTGCCGATAGGATTTACTTCTGACTTCAATTATCTGCGAAAGTCATGCATTGTCGGCGCCTCACTTGAACGCTGTAGGTTACCATAACTAACGTTACTGATTTCGTGATTATTATTTAGCCTACTCTTTATACATAAACAGTGCAGTGCATGCAGACCGCAGGTTAAGTAACAACGTACAGTTCGTACGCTGCGTTAAACCCATGTCTGCAGGTTCCTGTCTGCAGATATAAAGTAGGTAACGTACGTACGATTACAATGAGTTGTTTATTGCTTGAGCCTGGCCTAGGCTAAGCATATCATAGCGCTTACTCTACACTTTATTGCCTGACAAATTTTGATGTGTATTCACGCCCTCACTTCCGGTTTACAGAGTACACTAAAATGCACTACGTGGTTTTAAGTTGTGCGTACGTATGGGATTTTCCCCTTATTATTTACTCAGCCTAGGCCGTGGTGTAGGTTTGCTGCTGCCCAGCGCTCGACTGCACTTCACTGCACTGCCAGCGTTAGTCCGCAGTCTGCTGACCTAGTATTTGGGAAGCTTTGGGGCTTCCATACTAGGTCAGCAATATACCCATTGTCAAAATTGGGCTACCGTGACTTCAAAAATTTTGAATGGTCTCGATCTTTCTCAAATTCACGTATACTCCTACATAATTATAATTCAACTTATATGTTGAACACACTTCAATCTAAGATTATTTGCACTTAAGTGTCCAAAAAGGGACCAAAAATTTTGATTTACACAAACGATCCTGTTTTGTTTTTTAAACGTTCTATGAAACTGCTAAATCGTGTAACTAGGACGTTCACACTATTGTATGCTAAATAGCACGCACTGCTGTTCAATTGTGACATAGTCCATAGCTATAGTTACGTTCATACACGCGCATACGCGTATATAGCAACAATCACTGCAGCAACGCACGCAGACGATATTACTCTCACAGTAATATGCGGTCAAAAGTTTGTGTTGCAATAGCCTAGGCCTAGTTCAGGGAACAAAGTGTACGTGAGAACTAGGCCTAGGTACCCTAGGCTATGCCAGCGTGTGCTACTGCTTGAATTCGAAAGTTGTGCCCAGTAAAACGCGGAAGGTGGTATGAAAACGAGATCGAAGGAAGAGCCGCAACCTGCCATTGGTTGGTATTTTTTCAGAGGAAAGAACTGAATCTTCCGGCTTAGTCTAACGTTACAGCCTTAATGTTTTGTGATTCTTTTACTGAAGAGCTGAGAGAGAAGGCTTAGGCCTAAGTTAGCGTTACATAGGCCTACTGTAGGCAAGACATGTCCAGCAATATACTCATAGTCATACTGATATATAATATTAATAACGTTGTGGCTATTTGTCCAAATTGGAAGTGTAGTTTTCTGATTTTCCTGACAGCAGTCGACCAATCATATAACCCTGACGAGCTTGTGACATAAGAAATATTAGTTGGTGTCGTGTGGTGTACGTGTGTACCAACAGAACTGTGGGGTTGGTTGGTCATCCGGGTCTTTGCCCGTTACACTAGCGACTTTGGAATGAAAAGAACAATTGACTACAGATGACCATATGGGAACACTTTACACGCAATAAATTGTTTTCACACCAACACATTGTTGTCGTGCCGAAGTGATGTGTCACCAACCAAATTACCCATATAGGCTTAGGCCTATTCCAAATTGCATAGTTTGTCAGTCTCGCGGAAGAAGTTCCGCGCGCATGTTTAATTTTTTTACCGATTTTACGATGAATCGGCGCACAGTAATTCAGTCTGGTTCAATAATTGGTGTGCAGCGCGCAGGCAAAGAATTAAGCAAAAGATTGGCGCGGTGCAAGCGAAATTCAGATGCTCAAGACTCACTCAAAAAATTACGCTCAGTACACAATTTAGAAAGAACCAAATAATCACCATCTTTCATAGCAGACAATGCCCGCTGGAGCCCCTGCACCCCAGCAGGGCCCTTAAGTGGGCCCCTGCACCCCACGTCCTGGCGTAAAGCTTTCTTCGGCGTGCAATTTCGAACTTAAAGGTGATCAGTCGTCTTGAAATATTCTTTGTGACGTCAGCCTTTTCTTGACATGTTTCTGCAGTCGTCACTGTTCAAGGATACACCGTACAAGTAGCTATGATGACATCGGTATAGCTAGTAGGTATACAGCTACAAGCCGTCTCTTCTTGCTTACCGATTAGCTATACCATGCTTGTACGGTGTATCCTTGAACAGTGACGACTGCAGAAACATGTCAAGAAAAGGCTGACGTCACAAAGAATATTTCAAGACGACTGATCACCTTTAGCAATTAAATTCTGTGCGCATTTAACAAACTATGCAATCTGGGGCCTATTCTGTGGTGTGTACCTAGCCTACGTACGTGTGGTTACTAGGCCTACTTAGGCCTACATACCTGCCAACTCTCACGGTTTCACTGTGAGTCTCACCGTTTGGGGCATCATCTCATGGCCAAATTTTCAAATCCCACGGTGAAACCACAGGCGCCCCTTACGTTGTATAGTATACCATATACTATGTATTATATAGACGGAAAGGTATGTCACAAATCTCCTAGCTCGAACAAACAACTTACGTTTCTGGCACAATTACTGCACTTTTCTCGCCAAATTTGTCTGTGTCGAGACTTTTGATCATAAGGTACCTCAAGGCAGCTCATTTTCCTGAATAATTTCACGTGGGGTTGTCTGAAGGACGAAATTTTGATAGAGTAACAGTCTTTGGATGGTAGCTACTGATAGGAGAGCATTCAGCACTTCCACACTATACTGTATAATAAAATACTCCTAAAATATTCTCTAAAGTTCTCTTAACTTTCAAGATTACTTCCTAAATTTGTTAATTATGTTTTGCTTTTATTATTACAAATCTTACAGATACAAATTAGCATTAATATGAAAGATTTTTGAACGTAGAAATTATAAAATTTGAAAACCTTTTGAAAAGTGGAAGAGCTAGCATTTTCTATGAGCATCTGTGGCAGTTGAAGACTGTGAAACAGCTACAGGCCATGGCAATAGGCCAGGCTATGTACATACTGTATATGTTGCCTGGCATACCTAACCTGGCCTGCCCATGCAACTCCTGATTGTTTTCTTTTCTATCATGCATAAAAAAATGGTGTGCGTGATAACTGCTCAACACATGGTACGACATCACTGACCCAATGGACAGATGGAAAGCCATATACACTACAGTACCAAACATCAACCCAACGACTCTCTTATCCCGAACTGCATGGGCATTTGAGACGGAAAGCTGCATCCCCCTAAAAATATAATTGTGGAAATTTGCATAATATGAAGAAGACTTTTGTGCAGACGTGCACTATGGAATTAAAAACTGTTCTAACAAAATTTTGTTTTGTTAAATCAGTAATTTAGTCTACAGTAACCTTCTAAGCTTATCCACCCCCTGCCGGACAAAAAACTTAAGGATAATGTAGTATAGTTTTATAACTGTGCTCTGGCCATGTATATCTTTCATCTGCCTTGGATGTGCCCGCCTTTCATTATTTACGTTAGCACAAAAGAGCCCAATTTTTGCAACTTTTGTCATGGAAATAAATAACTTTTCGGCATGCCCTGTCTTGTTTTTGTCACTGTTCGCACCATATATCTTATAACTATTATATAGAAGGGAAATAAAATTACATGGAAGTTCCTAACGACTCCCCTGGTACCTTTCCGTAAATCAAAGATACATCTTGTCCCTCCTCTATCTGTAGGGGTATGCAATGAGGTATAGTTTGAGCAAATAATTGATGTATTTTAATCTTTTTCGATCAAATATTTCCCAAAAGGCCTGTGCGCTTCCTGCTCTTCTACAGTATCTTCAGTGCTATTGAATCATTGTTTGATATCGTGATCAATGGCATTTAGGTTGGTCAACAGTGATTGGATATTACAACAATTCTAATGCAAAATTGCGGGCGCTTCTGCTGCGATGGCCATGGTCTACACTCCATTCCTCAGTGGCACTGGCATTGGGACTGGGTGCGTGTGCCCCCTTTTTTCCACAAAGGCATTTAAGCTATACCCCTGTGGAGTTTAGGAGATGTGTTCTTGACCGAGTCATGGTAACTATTTCGCACGCTTTGCATGCTTCAGACTTTATTGTTTTCCTTCAGTTACTGTACATCAATGATAACAGCTCCAGTTAGGTAGGTAGATGACGTTTAACAACACATCAGCACATGTGTTTATATAGTGTCTATCATGTTGTAGAATTTATGATTCAAGTCCTCCCCTTTAGTCTCCTTTTATGACAGGCGGGGAATACTGTGGGCATATTCAACAATCCCTAGCCCACAGGGGATACAGGAGGGGCTTCCTCGGTTTTGTGGCGCCAACCAACCCGCCAGTCGTAGGGTGAGTAGTAACGAAGTAGTCACCATTGTGCATTTATAGGGCGATGGTTGGGGACAAACTAATCACCGCACATGACCTACTGACCCCACCTGGATGCAGTTTAATGTCATACCCAGGACCGGATAACAGCTCCAGGAGAAGCGTACCAGCAGAAGTTGAAAGTTTTATATATAGGCCCCTAATATGATGCACATTGGTCCTTTAAAAAAATTTCCTTGTGAAGCACTCGGAAAGTTTTTGATGACACTTCTCACGTTTCTGTATCCCCCCACAATCAAATAAGGCTTCCTGCTGATGCTTAGCTATGCTTGAACTTGTTATGGTACAGTGCATGACAAATTTCAAATCTCCAGGTTTAAGGTACCAATGTCCAGGTTTTTTCATGAAAATCTCAAGGTTTGCTTTTTTGAAGGTTGGCAGGTCTGTACTAACAGATCAGCACACTGTGGGCTTCCATAGCTTCGATGATTTATCAGAGTACTCAGGAGAAAATTCCTATTGACTCCAATCAATCGCATTATTTTAAAAACTATCAGAAGAAACATTTTATGTGTTTAGCATAGTTGTTTGTAGAACAGTAGAAAGAGCGAACAAGAATACAAAGGAAGGAAACAAGAAATGCAGTGCGAAGGAGTTTTGCATTCAGTAGTTGTCATGTTGCAAATTTAACAAAATGCTGAAGTCGACTCAGAATAGGCTTGAAACCAGCTATTTAGTGGCACCATTTTTCGTCCAGCTAGCTTCTCATTTGCAAAATTTTTTAAGTTATGCTAGCATTCGCTATAGAATTTACCATTTGCAAAGTGCATTGCCCTTGCGATACAACCCTTCTAGCAGGCCTCGAATTAAGAATCGAATTTGTAATGTATTGGAGTAAACGGGAGAAAATAAGTCATGCATAGTGGGAAAAAAGATGTTCGTATTACGAGTGTTATGTGACTGTTTTGATGAAAGAGGTTTTTCGATGGTAGGGACCATTGGTAAGGACCATTATTTTCAAGACATACCGTACAATTCAAATATTTTCTCAGGGGCTACAGACTTAGAATAGTGCCATCACTTTCATCCACAGTCAGAAAAATAAGGAAGCACATCCCATAATTTCCTGACTGTCGGGAAAATAGCTTTAACCTTATTTTACCAACATACTGTTCAAGTATTTTTAGAGGCTACAAATTTAGGATAGCATCATCACTTTGGCCACAGTCGGGAAAATAACTAAGGGAAAGTCGTTTAATTTTCCCGACTGTAAGGTAAATAGCTTCCACCATATAATAATATATTTGTCTAGGCCACAGGCATTCGGACCATAAAGTGCACATGTAATGCATTATACATATATATATATATATATATATATATATATATATATATATATATATATATATATATATATATATATATATATATTATATATATATATATATATATATATATATATATATATATGTATATAAATACATAAGAAATAAATTCGACTTAACGTCTAAAAATATAATTAACGTTATTTCAATGGCCAGCCATCCGTTCGTGTTAACAGCTAGGTGTCCGTAAATTTGACAACTTTGAAGTAATGGCATCTAGTTTGTAAATCTAAGAGGGCGCCCTTGTAAGTTTACGTATTCCTATAGAAAAAGTGTGTGGAAACGTTAAGGCGAAACTTATATTTCACCTGAAAATTTTTTTCCCCTTAAGGTCGACTTTTCAACAACAAGTTTCCCCCTAAGTGCCGAATTAGAGAAATATATATATATATATATACATACATATATATATATATATATATATATATATATATATATATATATATATATATATATATATATATATATATATATATATATATATATATATATATATATATATATATATATATATATATATATATATGTGTATACATATATATAATATATATATATATATACATATATATATATATATATACTACAAGGTACGTCAATTCATCTCTGCGACTTCACGGCAGTTGCTTTACCTGCATAGCTAACCATGCGATCCCAAAAGGGGCGTGTCATTCCGACATAGGTACTTTCTGCCATAGAAAATGTGATCATTATGCCATAGAAAATGTGCCATTCCACCATGGTGGTAAAGTACTATTGTTATGGTGGAATGGCCACATCCTTTGTGGAATACAAGATACGATAGGTTAGAAAATACCAGACTTATCAATCACAGGAACAGGGCTACATAGAGTTTGAAAGGTTTGTTGGATGCATCGTTGATTGGTACTTCACGCCTGAATGAAACAAACAGACTGGATTTAACAAATACCGTACTAATATGTTGCTACAAGGCCACCAAGTCGAATGCTTAAATCAATCATCACATAATTCAATCTATTCAGCCACCGTTTATGCATTTGGAAACGATGTAGCTTCATTTCCCTACAGCTTACAATTAAATCCTTTAATACATGTTAAAACTATTTCTCACTTTCTCAATCCTGTTTGAGACTTCCATTCAATCTATTCAATGAAAGATGTCTCTTTTCCTCTACTTGTTTTCTGACCTATGGGCCCCTAGACTTCCAAAATGTTTTGTTAGTGTCACCAGGAAAACAAGTCCTTTAGTTTCTTAAATTTTTGGAAAGTGCCTTTCTGCCATAGCTTTCGCACCTTTCCGCCATGGCGGAAAAGCGCAAAAGCTGTGGCATGGCGGAATGACACTAGGATCAGTCCCAAAGCACGTAATTGCTGTGCATGATGTGCGTAGAGACCCCATGGATAGCTACGCAGGTAAAAGCAACTGCCGCAAAGTCGTCCAGGTGAATTGACCTACCTTGTAGTATATTTATGTATATAGTGTATTATATATATGTAATGCTCCGAATGCCTTTCGGTCCAGGCCTGGGGCTGCCCACTGGACTGTAGGTTTACTAACGGGCACATCAGTATAGAATACAGGGCATCTCTTGAACACATCACCTAGCATCCGGATGAGTTGATGTGATGTTACACTGTTTATCTTGCACCCTAAACTTAGACTCTGCATCTGAGGATCCGTGCATCTACTCCAAATCTGCTGATGGTGAAATCATTCACTCCACATCCAAGCATCTGTGCATCCATTTCAGAATATTGCTTGTGGTCATAGTAAGAAATGGACAACAATGAGTCGATCTCAAATCAAACTCACCTGCTCTATTCGTATTCCCATTTTATGTTTATCTAACAGCCAAAACTTTGACTCAGCATCCAAGCATCTACTCCAAGACTGATATTGGTGAAATTATTCACTCTCCCACTTTGCCATTAAATCTTTCATATTTATCCAGCAGCCCAGAACATGAGTCTGCATCTGCATATCCATGCATCCACTCAAAAAGGTTGGAAGTGAAATTACTTTTTTTTTTGTTCTAAAAATCATTTACTTGGCATCTTTAACCCAGCAGAGCAGATACATGGAGTGGAAAATTCAAAAGGCTCGACTTTACCTATAGGCAGAGAGTTATAAGTCGACTGAGCATCCGTGCATCTGGATGCCAAGATACAACCCACAAGTGGTCCTGTATACTTTACTCCCACTGATGTTAGATTGAAGGTTCACTAGAGCGAAGATTCCATTGGATGAAAATCTACTTTCGGTTAGAAGTAGGGTTAGGATTTGGGTTGGATAAAGAATGAGGTAGAGGATTTTCTTAGGATTATCCTTGGGTAGGATTAAAGTTAGGGTTTGGGTAAGGATTATGGGAACTTAGGAACTTAGAGAGTTAGAATCTGCAGTCTAGTGAACCTTCAATCTGGCGTACCTTCAATCAAGTGAGCACTACCCCTAGGCCTAGCCTAAGATAAACATTGAATGGGATAGAGCAACGGACCTCAGTAACCTCAGACCTCCTGTATTAGGCCAGTTGCTGAAAGCATTGGATCTCTTTACTGGCGTTATACTTGAGGAAAGAAAAGGTAGGCTAGTATTACATTGGGCAGAGCCTGGATGTAGATTTAACACAAAATGTCAGTGCCACCAAAACCTCTGATAACTCTATTATAATGTACAGGTTAATCTTGCTGTATTTGGTAACCCCTAGAATATCCTTTGCTCCAGCAGTACTTAGTTCTTGGAAATGTTTTTGATGAGTTAAATTGGGTGGATCATGTACTGCGTGTTTAATATTTAAGTAGGCAGGACAAATGGTATACTGTATAAAGTTAAGAACCTCAAAGGACATTGGTTACACTCAGTTTATGCTTTAATTCCACCTTACATAAATTATATGAATGTACCATCATGAAAAACTTGCAGTATTTGAGTAATTTTCTGAATTTGCAGAAAAGGGTCGTAAGGAATATTTATAATCATGAGTGAAAAAAGTTGGGAAGCTGGGAGGCTCCTTCCCAGGAAATTTTGGAATTTGAAAGGCACTTTTGAAAACTGGAGGGAAGTTTGCTCCTTTGCATGTGAAAATAATTCAGGGCCTTGGACCTTCAGGAGCAGTTGTTTTATGACGCTACTGTAAGTGACCACGAACGTGGAGGAAACCTATGGCTTATGTATTGGCTCAGATGGGAAAACAGTAGATTTCTCTGGGATGAAAAACCCACCTTTGACCTGGCCAAGGATCAAACCCCAAAACTCCCAGTTGCTAAGCTTCATAGCTTCGAATGCCTTCGCCTTTATCCACTTGGCCACAACGCCAGTTAATACAGAAGCAATGGTGGAAAATTTGACTTCTTTCCTAGGAAACGAATTATTTTCCAGCCCTGTTTACAATGTTCATTTTTTTTGTTCATTTTTTTTTGTTCACACTGTTCCTTTTTGATCCCTTGCCGAAGGCAGGCAAGGAATCTATGCGAGGTGATGTCGTGTGTATGTGTGTGTGTGTGTGTATGTGTGTATGTGTGTGTGTATGTGATGCTTAAGCTTGAAAACACGATATCTCAAGTAGGGTAACTGTGACTGAGCTCATACGTGGTGTGTGGGTTGGTCATATTGAGTAGATGATCCCTGTTGTTTTTGGTGGAGGTCAAAGGTCATTTGGGGTCAGGAGAGGTCAAAACGTCATAACCTTGTAAACACGATATCTCAAGAAGAGTAACTGTGACTGAGCTCATACTTGGCATGTAGATTGCCCATATTGAGTAGATGATCCCTATTGTTTTTGGTGGAGGTCAAAGGTCATTTGGGGTCACCAGAGGTCAAATGGTAAAATCTTGGGAATTAGTTGTAAACATGATATCTCAAGAACGATAAATGTGAGGGATGTCATACTTACCAGGTGGATTGTCCATATTAAGTAGATGAAGCCTGTCATTTTTGGTGGAGGTCAAAGGTCATTTGAGGTCACCAGAGGTCAAATGGTAAGACATTGGGAATTAGTTGTAAACACGATATCTCAAGACAGATAAATGTGAGGGATATCATACTTACCATGTGAATTGCCCATATCGAGTAGATGATCTCTATCATTTTTGGTGGAGGTCAAAGGTCATTTGGTTTCACCAGTGGTCAAAAGTTCAAAACCTTGTAAACACCATATCTCAAGATGGGTAACTTTGAAGGATCTCATATGTAGCATGGGGATTGCCCATATTGAGTAGATGATCTGTATTGTTTTTATTGGAGGTCAAAGGTCATTTGGGGTCACCAGAGGTCAAAAGGTCAAATCCTTGTAAGCATGATATCTCAAGAAGGGTAACTATGAGGGATTTCATACTTGGGTTGTGTATTGCCCATATTGAGTAGATGATCTGTATTGTTTTTGGTGGAGGTTAAAGGTCATTCGGGGTCACCAGAGGACAAAAGGTCAAAACATTGAAAACATGATATCTCAAGAAGGGTACCTGAGGGATCTCACACCTGACATGTGGATTGTTCGTATTGTGTAGATGATCCTCTAATTTTTCGTGCAAGTCAAAGGTCATTTGCGGTCAAAAAAGGTCAAAATCTACTGAACATGATATTTCAAGGAGGGTAACTATGAGGGATCTCATACTTGGCCTGTGGATTGTTCATATTTAGCATGTAGGTCATTTTGGGTCACAAGATTTCAAAATGTTTTTACTGTATAACATGATATCTCAAGTGGGAGTAACTGTGAGGTATCTCATGCTTGTCATGTGGGTGATTCATGTTTGTTACAATATATCCATATGGCAAGGAATCACTACGCCTTTTGGCTTTCTGGTTGTAAAAATGCAGAATGTTTTATCTGTTGCATGCTACTGATCTGTTTAAGTATCAGGTGGTAATCATGTTTTAATTTTACAATGGACTCTTACCCCCTGCTTTTGATTCAGTGTTTTGTGAAGTTATGATTACTGCTGTTGAAGTAAGTCTCATATTCCCTGTTCTCGTATAAATGTTAACCAAACACAAATAAGCACATACGGTACAAACACTATGGAATTAGTTACGGGTACCTGAAGAAGTTACTTTTCAGAAATCTATTTATTCCTCTATATTGTCCAGTAGAAAGTATAGTATCATTTCAGCTTGTTGGCAAAAAACATTAATTGGCTTTGAGAATTGTACTAGAGTATGCAGCAGTTCTGTTTTTGTTGCTCTGCTTTTATGTTTCCCCTTTCTTTCTCCTTCATATTTTTGTTCAATATCTTGTAAAGTACGTTTTTTTTTTTTCCTAATTATGGCATCAGGCTTGAAGAGCACCACAAAGGTTTGGCTCTCATACCTTCATTTGAAAATGAATCTATAGTATCAGTTTATGTTGTGTTATATCAATTATATGTATCAATTTATCAAAAATATGTGTGATGTGCACAGTATGTTTGATATTGGTAGATTGAATTGAATCTGTCTTGCTGGTTTGCACAGTCTGGCTATTGGATGTACTGAAGCCGGGTGTTTTAGGTTATATTTCATCCTTTTTTTGGCATACTCACAAAGAGGCAGAACCCTGAAATTGGCACAGTGATGAATATGATATTTATTTTTGGTCAATTTGATGCACTAACAATGTTAGTTTTAGCCTGAAACTGTTTTCTTTTCTAATTAGAATGACAATGTGATGTATTTTAATGTCTACAATTCAAAACAAAAGCAATGATTGCATTGATTTAAAGGCAAAGAACTCTCAATTTGAAGATCATTTTTCACAGTGTAAAACTTTAAACAACAGATTCTTTACTTTGCCAAATTCGGGTTTTGTCTATACAGTATATCAGAACCCTATGAAGGGGACATTTTTAAGTTCACATTGTGCTTCTATTTCTAGTAGGGCTTGATGCAGTGCCATTTTCAAAATTACCCCTTTTGGATAATTTTTAAACAAAAATTGAATCGCTGAAGCTATTCAGATTTTGAAAATGACATTCTAATAGCCTACTGTAACTGGTACTGTAAAAGCAATCATCTCTTTATACTGTACATTGCAATGGACTTGTGTAGAAGATGCAAACCAGTAAGATTGGGATAAGATCCTTACCAACATAAAATCGGGAGTAGATTTTCTTATGGGCCTAAAGAAGTTTCATTTACCACAAAACAGTGCAGAGTGATGTTCCTCAGGTTTAATTAATTCCTCAGGTTTAATTAGATACACTACAATCAGCATTTTAGAAAACACAGTTATTCAAGAATTTGGTCCAGTTTATTGCATACAGACCCTTTTGTTCTTATTCTCTAGCAATGTTCAGTACGTTTTGCAGACTGATGCTTGGCATCATACTGTAATAATAAAATGTCAAATTAGGCCATCAAATTAAAATTTACGGTACTTACAAGGATCATAGTCTACGTAGGTACATTATTTTATTAATTAAAAGGTTTTGGAGAACCAGCATGTGCAGTAGTACAGTACCTGTAGGTTGCCAATAATAGTAAGTTTCAAGTACTACTGTACATATGCACACAGCTCACGGTTCCTTTGAAAATATTTGTGGAAGAAATTTTCTTAAGCCAATGAACAAAAATGTGGCCTGATCAAGCCAGTTTATAAATTTGGGCACATGACTACACTAGTATACTGCCTGTACATGTACAGTAAGCATTGTGTGGTCAGTGCCTGCACTTTGAGTTACTGTATTATGTGATTATAGTGGATGCTATTTCTTTCTTTGACTCTTAATAATTGTTGAGTCTTGCTACGTGTATTTCAGAGGCAGGGCCGGTGGATGAAGTCAAGCCAGTTGAAGTTCCTCAAAATGTTGTCGAGAATCAGTTACCACAGATGGAGTCAAAACCAGAGGTGCATACCAAGAAGCCAAAGAAGCACAAGCATAAGAAACACAAGAAAAAGAGAGACCTCACTAGCCCTACATCATCCAAACTCAGTGTACCACTGTTGGAACCCTTGCAATCTCATCTCAAATTGAAAATCAAGTTTGGAGGAGAGACTTTTGCTACTAAAAGGTAATTGAATGGGTATCAGGTTATACATCCTTTAGCTACAGTACAGAGGAACTGTCAAAGGATGCAAGAAAATTAGCAAAAAGATGTTTAAAATAAATGTTTGCTACACCTTTTTGGGGCAAGGGGGAGAGAATGGGGAGGGAAGGGGTAAGGGGAAAGGGGTTACAGGGCTCAAAATAAGCTTAAAAAAGGGTACAGCCAAAATGAGCAATTTGCTATAGGTCTATGTTATTTCATAGGACTTTTCTGAGGGGCACCACGGCCATCAGTAAGAGTCCGATAGCTATGACTACTGGTGCCATTGGTTATTTTGAGCCCTGGTTAGAGACAGAAACTAGACCTGACACATTTTTCTCTTTACCTTTGTTCGATTTTTTTTACCTATAGTGGCTAAAGAAAACATGCTAGTGATTTTCCAAGAATGTACTTTTAGATATTGAAAATATATTACAGCAAGTATGCTCCAATGTTCTGCAAACAGCTAGGAGAAAATCTATTTTTGTAATAGTATAAATTACAGTTTGTATTAGACCTGCATTTTTAAAACAGGATCAGCATTTGAAGCATTCTTTTCCATGGTAAAATGAGACTTCTAGAGTCAACATTAAGGAATTTTTTTTTCTACTTAAACTTTTGTAGGGACTGGTGAAATATCAATAAATGAATGTAGAAAATGCATCTTCATTCTGTTGGCTGCTGTTTTGTCTCTGCTTAGACAGCAGTTTCTCATCCAAGTATTTTTATTTATTTACATTTTCTGTAATTTCCAAATTCAAAATTTTGTCCAGGGATGTAGCAAACACACGTCTCTCCGCCCACCACAAATCTACCTACCGAAACCTAAAAGTAGCCCTAAATTTACTCCCTAAAGTAAAATGAGGGAAAAATGAAATATTAATGGCTGAAAAATAGGGTAGATGCCATGGGGATGGGGTGAGGTGCTTTCCCCAGATAGGACAATTACCCGGCACTCAAATTTGGCTAGCTACATCCCTGATTTTGTCCATACTGTAACACTTCATTTTGTCTTCTTTACCAAACTGCAATGATACCTGACATGTTCCGGCTAGTACCTGTACCAACTTTAGAAGTGAACTTTAAAGACAGATTTGCATCACCCCAAGTATGACTTTTACATAGGGTTATGCAAAAGTCTCCATTGGCGTCTACTCTTTGATTGACATCAGAGTTACAAAATTCAAAAAATGCAGAGCAGCTCATATTACACAGCATGCACAGAGAGAGTTTTGATTACATATTATGGCCTTGTATGCTTACCCGCCAGGATGTGGCCCTAAGCAATAAGCTGTGTTTGTGTCTGCACAAGGAGAAGTTAAAGACAGTTATGGGCGGGCTAGTACTGTAGCTTAGTTGGGAGAATTGGAACTGTATGGGATGAGAAGATTTCCTCTTTACATGTAGAGTGAAATGCACTGTAAATCTTCTAAATTGCCGTCCAGGCTGATCAAGCTAAATTGAAATATTTTGTGCAGGAAAGCCATTAATATGAATGTCTATTTTCATGATTAGAGGATATGTGTCATGGGTTGCATTAGATTGATAATACAGTTCACCTCTGCTTGAATACCCACATCTGCAGTAACTTGATGTTCACAGCTCTTAATTCATTAAAGTTCCCAAAGTCTTCCAACTTTGCAACCATCATTCATAATGTAAAGTTATTCCTGTCATAGTCACTTAGCTAGAGAAATGAACTGTTATGTAAAAGTACATGTTGTCTACCAACAATGCTGTTGACAGGTTATTAATCAGGCTCTTAAGATTACCTGCAGGGTCATGCATGGTTCACAATTTACCCATCATCCTCAAATTACCTTCCTTTATGCCTTTGGACTGAGTTGTAACTAGACCAAGTTTAGTGGTGGGCTCCAAGTAAAGAGCCCAGAGTGTACCTAGTGAAACATGTACGTAATTGTTGAAAAGAGAGGAGTATATTCTTGGTTTATTTGCTCTGTATTGTGGTTCTACATAAGCAAAATGAGGAAAATACAGCAAATGGTAGATTTTCCTTCCAATTTCCTCTAAGACAAGTTGAAGCGTTCATTTTCACCACAACTGGAAGGGAATGTATTAACGGGCAGCACAAGGTGTAATAACAGTTAGTTTTGGGCACTACAGGACATTCTCAGGTGGCATCGCCCAGGAGTTACAAGCTTAGTTACAATCCTTTTTTTGGGTATTGGTGGCCATTATAAAATAAACGTATATTACTGTCTCCTTGAATAGTCCTTAAATTTGTAGTGTCTGTACATGATGAATAGCAAGAAAGAAGGCCTAGCCTTTGCTTATTTGCCTGTGGGCTGTGTATGCGATAGACCTGTCATCATCATGTCTGTTTTTAGCCTATATTCTCGTAAGTTTGAATTGTGGGCTTGGTGGTGGAGAACAGCAAGCAGTGGTCAATTCCTACATTTTTGTACTGTAGTGCACTTGTAATCCTTCAAAAAAATATACTAACTTACCCATGGTTTATTTTGTAAACATAGCCTTATTGGCCATGTTTAAAAAAGTATGGTTCTGACCAGTTTTGACCAGTTGAAACCTACTTTTTCCCCATTAAAACCAGGTATAAACCACTTTGTGGTCAAAACCAGTTTTGACCACTTAGAGATCAACCCTGAACTCAAACAGAAGCTTCATTCAGCTTGGTCAGTGATGACTTGTGCAGTCAGTAGGATTTCTAATAAATAAACTGACACACAGTGTTGTGAGGATATGGCCTTGAGCAATTTAAACTCAGTGCAAGACTTACAAGCTACTGTAACTTTTTGGGAGCTGCACTAGACAGGTGCTTTTAATTTAAAATTGGAGGAGAGGCTAGAAGTAAAACTTAGTAGGGAGAAGTTTTACTGTCTCTGACAACATCATAGAGCCTTAGCAGTAGGCTACAGTAAGCTTTAACATTTAATCATTTTATTTTTATTTTGCTTCAAATTGTAGTGTATCTAGATCATCTGTAACTGATGCAGTGTTAACAGAGCAAGAAGCTCTCAACAATGAAGCAGGAGGCTTCGATGAAGAAGACCCATTTGAAGGTAGTTTGTCACATGTTGCCAATCAGTATCAATAAAATTGTTTTCATTATGTTTATATTTTTTATGATGTATGCATATCATGTCAATATGAATATAATATTTTTTCCTTTAATTTTGCTATTATTTACATTATTGCATAAGCATTTGATATTGTTACCTTGTATTACACTAGTTTGTTTCAATGTATATCTTCAGTGATTCCTGTATTGTAAATTAAATATTGTAAAAAGTTGTACAAAGGAGCCTGTATACTATGGTAAGAGAGTGCCTGTTCCACTTGAAGAAACACAAAGTTAAAAATTTGTGAATGTCATTGATTTAAAAAAGTGAATGAAGTCCACAGGCAAGGACTTGGGGTATGTAACACTAACAGTTGTTAGGCCTGTGCTTCAGATATTACCCAATTAAATGTTTGTTTTTAGCTTTATTTAATATGTACAGGGTAGGTATGTCTAAAGTTTCTCAAAATAGTTGCAGTTTGTATGATAGAAATGAAATTTTTGTTCTATATATTAAGAATACTGAGTTTTTCTGGAACAAGTTATCTTCAGTTCTGTTTTCACAACTGTTGGTATTGTCATGACAAGATATCAAGGTACTTCTTCTTATGTACACAGATGAAGATGCCCTTTCATTATCAGATACCGAAATGGTAGAGGATGATGATGAAGAAGCCTGGTTAGAAGCATTGGAGGCAGGGGAACTCAATGAACATGGAGAACTCAAGAAAGAGAAAGATGTAAACCTCCTCACAGCTAGACAGGTACAGTATATTATAAATTTTTAACACAGGTACTTGCCCACCTACCTATCCTCTTTGTACCAGTTGGCACACAAGGCCTCCACGCTCTTTCTTTCTCCAGATCATTCGATCCCTTGCCTGTAACCTAGCTTCATCCCAAGTTCTCCACCCAAACTCCTTTCTTTCTCTACTGTTCTTCGCCACGTTGTTTTTGGTCAGATTCCAACTCTTCTTCTACCTTCTGGTTGCCATGTCAATGCAGTCATACAGTTGTGTCTGTGTCCCTTATCTTTCCTCAATGCGTGTCCCAACCAGTTCCATCTTCTTCTTTTCACTTCAAGGCTGATTTTCTTTGCTTTTGTTACTTCATTGAGTTTATCACTGGAGATGACATTAGGCCAAAATATTTGTGTGATTTTCTTCAGGCATTGGTTTTGGAGTGAGTCCAGTTTCTTTTCATCACTTCTTTAACACAGATAAGTGTAATTAATGTATTTCTTGTGTGTTTACATGGTGAAACTGAGTTTGTGAAGCATAAGGTTCACAGAGTCACATACACTCAGTTTGGAGGACTGTTGTTTTGTTATGATGCTATGATGTGCAAGTGGGGGAAACTCAGCTATTAAGGCTAGTGAAACCTTATAGTACTTAAACTGAATTTGGGAAATCTTTTCAATCCCCAATTTTTATTTTTGACTTCCATCTGGATTTGAATAAATTCTCCTTTCAGAAAGCTTTGCTGCAAGTCAAAGCTGACAACCAGCAAGCCCTTTGGGAGTTACCTCACCCATCCAAACCATCGGAGCTCATAACTGAGGAAATGATGAAAAAGAGGGCTTTGAGGGCTCAGAGGAGGCGAGACCAGGCTCAAAAGAAGGACCTGGAGAACAAGGTAACTTGTACAGAAACTTATTAAATAATGAATTGTAGTTAGAGAAATATTTTTTAACTCAGATACTTTAGGATGCTTTACATATGGGATACCAGATATGGAAAATGTGTTAACCTGTTTCCAAACTATTGTATAGTGGGATATTTCTGTGAGGTTAATTTTCTGCAATTCTGTTCCTTGTACACTCATTCGCGAAGTGAAGAATTCATGGTTGCACCTGTTAGGAACAACTACCAGTATAACAGAAGCATTTTTGTGGGTCTTAAATTCGTGATTAGTTACTTGGCTGCTAAAAGTGCGAAAATTGAACCCATGAAAATTTCCAACTATACAGTACGTGAACTGTGTCTCCTCCAAGTGGGTTGTAAAATGGCTTTGCCTTTAAGAAGGATATTAAGTAATTGGGTGTAAAGTTGAAACATTTGCACTATTTTTACTGCCTCAACTTTTGACTGTAACAAGAAACTCTTTTAAACAAAGAATTAATATGGAAGAAAAAAGGAGATGGGTAAAGGCCTTTGAGGCAGTATTTGTGTTTAAAAAGGTATATTTACAACTCAGAAGTATTGAGTATCTCAAAGTGTGAGACAATGCTGGACAAAACTATTAGGGACAAAATCTTACACACCTCTATAATGGTGCTTTGCTCGTCGAGATGTAGTTATAGTCAGGTAGATGAGGTTTTATGGCTCACGGTTTATGTAGAGGTGTAGGTTAGGCACTTCAGGCAATAGCCATTGCTGTGTTCTTCAACATTAAAGAAGCCAGAAATTTTCCAGTATTTCTTTGTAAAGTCAGAAGTTCTCCCCAGTATTTTGCTTAGAAATGTATAATACCTCCAAAGAGTTCCTATTTACTATAGATGAAATTTCCGTTATTTTTGCAGAAACAAACAATAGAGAGGTTACTGAAAAAGCAGGAAGTCAAGACTAAGTCACACAAGGTGAGATGATCTCAAGATTGTCTTTTTTATTGCTCCAAAGTATTGAAACATTCTTTGCTTAATGGAAGCCAACCTGTGCATAGATAATTCTATTATCATGGGAGACACAGAGGTATTATTTCAAAAAAATGTGCCTACAGTATTCAGCAGAGAATGCTGTCAAAGTCTTCTTGATAAGAAAAATGCCACAGTAAGTTTGGTTTGAACCTGGCCAAGATACCACTTCTTTTACTACCTGTCTTGATGACTTTAATTTTCCTAATTTTGTTGCTGATAGAGTGGAAAGCCAAAGAAGAAGACTGAGGGTGCCCCACAGATCCATTATGTCAACAGCCTTACAAGCATCTCTCTGTCCTATCCAGAAGGGATGGATTTTCCATTGGTGCAGAGTAAATCTGTGTAAGTAGTTATGCATTCCTTTTTGTCAGTGTTTGTGTGTGTGGGTGGGGTTGGGGGTTATGTGTAAACGTGTACATGCATAAGATGAGTGTTGCAAAGGCAAGCCAACATACAAAGTTAGACATTCAGTTAAGTGTTTCATTTCATTCCCCTAAGTGTCATGTTTACAATCTGGTTTTAAGAATATAATTTTGAGGTACTGAAAGGTCTGGTGGATGTGTAATCCAAGTAGGAAATTGTAGTTTCTCACTAATGCAACCTAATCAAAGTTTCTGTTGATGACTCCTAGGTTTCACAGGAAGCACTTGCTGAAAAATGAATGGATTTATTGATTGTCCTAGATATTCATTTTAGTAAAAACAGGTTTGTTGTAAGGAGTATGGAAGATTACATAGTTGATATAGCTACAAAAACATGTAAATATGAAAAATTAAATCTTTACAAAACATCACAAAAAGCACATTCAAATTATAAAAAAGAAAGCATCCATTCAGCTTTTGAAAATGTTTATTGGAACATGTTTTCATCTCCTTTTGTATACTGTTTTGTTGTTTTTCCTTCCAAATTTATTTCTTGCATTGCTTTTCTTAAACAAATTATGATAAGAGGAATAAATTTCTCCATATTTTTTCCTCAGTGCTCCACCTAAGCCAGTCCGCTGTGGTGTGGAAGGGTGCAAGAATCTGAAAAAGTATTCATGTTCCAAAACTGGAGTACCTTTGTGTAGTCTGGAATGCTACAAGAAAAATCTGACACAAGCAGTCATAGCAAGATGAGACCAGGTTTACTGATAACTTGAAGTTTATGCTCTACCCTGTTGCCGCTGTCTTGATGAGATGTAGGCAGGATAAGGTAGTTGTAAGAGTTTCAGTTGATGATGACGAAGCTAGTGATGACAGGCCTGATTGGCTTTGTTACATCAGTGCTAGCTTTGTTGGCAACAAGCATGTCTGCAGTTGTGGCTGGGTGGCAGATGAAACTTGTGAGGGGTTTATCGTCATCTCACATCATGAGATAACAATATGTGAAGGTTGTAGACTGACTTCTAGTTTAGCTGCTAGAGTTACAGCGGTGTTAGCCGGTTAAAGCGGCTGTGCATCATAATGTTGAACAGGACATTGTTTCACTGTTTTTAGCATTTCACTGTCAGAGGCATTTATGAGATCAAAAGCAAGATTGGCCATATTGGTTGAGTGGGAAGAGACAGGGACAAGGATCCTAGACGCCCTTCAGGTGCAGGATGTTAGGTCACCATTGCCAGTGCTGAGATGGAATTACTGTGTGGTTACTGAACAGTAAAGTTGAAGAGCACCAAAGTGGTGTACTCACTACCTTGCTACATTGCAAAAGTGTTTTGATGTGTGAATGAAAACACAAATTTATGTATTCTGGTGAAATTTTCATTGTTCCTATGTTTGGTTTTGGAGATATTAGCAGATGAAGTTATGACTGTACATTTGAAACCCAAAGTGAACTTGAAACAAACAAGAATGATATTACATTCTCACCTGATGACTGGTGCTTTATATTCTATGATTTTCAATCTATTGGCTTTGCTTGTTACACCTCTAATGTTCTGACGTACTGACAAGCCAGTGAGCCACAACCGACCAGTGAGCCAGTGACCGACTGCATGGTCAAGTGGTTCAACTCCTGGCCGGGTCATAACGAAGACTTTAAAAATGGAACCTACTGCCATTGTGCTTGGTGCCCAGCATAAGCAGTGGAGTAGGGAAAACAAGCCAGTGAGCCACAACTGGAAAAAAGGCCGTGGCCGGCCCGACTTAAACCAATTGGTTAGAAACTGATCCGTAAAACCTCATCTAACTGACTCACCCAAACCTTAGCCTAACCTAATTCATATCCTCACACTGACCTTCATGTAAACTCGTCAGAACCAGGCCCATAGCCAGACAGGGTAGTGAAGGGGGGGGGGGGCAAGATAGCTTCCAGAAGTGGGGGTAGGGTTGGTGGGGTAGGCACGGTGGGGTAGGGGCCAGGGGGAAATGGGGGGAGATATCCTAATGTGCATTAAGGCAATGGTAATCTTTGATCTCCTAGGGGGAAAAATTTTTTCTAGGGGGACTTCTGAACAGAGAGCATTCCCTTTTTTTACCTTAAAAGAGATTTTAGGAACCTGTTAGGAAGGTCTATTAAATTGCCATGCTGCTCATGCATTTACATTATGGAAACATGAGATTAGGGAGAAAAAAATTGGATGTAAAGGTTTCAGTAAAACAAAACTGTGTTCCAGAGTTAAAATGAAAAGGTTAAGGATGTCACATCCTATCAATATTCTACTCCTTGACAAGTTTTCCATAAATGCTTAACAAGCTCTTCATGAAGTTGTGAAACAATTACAAATGAGGTGTTAGAATCTGGTTTATGGGACTAAATCTTTTTTTATATGCCAGTGAAATTATGAATAGTACCAAAACTCACTTGAACAAATCATTCCTATATGTGTTACCTATGGGATAGCTCGTTGGAATCTGTACTTTGGTCACAAACCATGGTAATTGTTGGGAAATTAATTGATATTTTTGTGAAATATTTGAAGTTTGGGAAATGAATTGAGAGTGTGGTAGATAATAAGTTGGACTTGTGATTCAAGGTTTCCACCTGGGTCACTACGATGTGCCTTTGGGCAAGATGCTTTGTGTCAATTGTCTCTGTCCATCCACAGATTAAATTTGTAACCTTTAGATAACTTGCCATTGTGTGGTGGATGTTAGACCAGCTGCCATGGATTGTTATGGGACCAGTTTATAGTTCAGCAGAGCACTATGTACTGTGTATTAGATTGGGATTGTCCAGGTATTGGGGCTGTATACATGCAACAAAAGTGTTATTAGGAAAGTAAGGATTGTCCATCAAAGCCATAGAAAACTTACAGCATTATTTCATACAAGTGAATTGTGGTCCACAAGCCACAGTGCTGTGAAGGTTGCAGCCTATTGGTCTGTTGAGAGAAATATATAGTGGAATTGCAAGACTTTGCAGAAAATGAAAAGAATTTGCCAAAATATAGTTGAGGAATTGGTCCTGTAAGTCATTTTTTAGTTCAGTTTCACGAAACTTTATTTCAGACTCGATCCATTTCACATATTAAAAAAGTGAATTTACAGAATATGAAAAATAGGAAGAGACTAACGAGTGATTACAGGAAGCTTGGAAAAGACGTAATCATCCCATAACATTTATAGAACAAATACAAGAGAAAAAGGGAACAAGGTTTTTGTGGAAGAAGGGGTGTGGTTATCACAAAGGATTGATGTTTGGAAGGGAGGGTGATTATTTCTACTCGATTTTATTTGGTCTGCCAATGTGAGTTGTGCTCGAATCTAAAAGTTACTACTGGATTGGAAGGCATCATAAGGATTTCCCACCACTGATATTGATTTTGAATTTTTGCTGGAGTTTCTTTGGTTGAGCAGGCTAGTCTTTTATGTCCAGAAAGATTTTAGTCCACACAGGTTTTGTGTGGTTCATTTAGTGCAGGATTTTTTATTTTAAAACATAATAAAAGTATGAAATTTCACTGAACTATGTCTAAACAAGTATTACTGTGTGGACTTTCGTTATGATGTGGAAATGAGTTGTTTCAGTTGTCATGTCCAAGTATTGCAGGTTTCCAATTACACAAATATCTTTGATCGCTGGGAGGAAGCCGCCACATTGAGTCATATCATCCCTTTGAAAAGGAAAATAGCTCATTTTTGGAATATAACTTCTCTAGGAGATAATGTTTGGTTTTAGCATCCAACTGAAAGGACTTTTAGAAAAAGAAGCCTCTTGATTTTCTGTGAAATTAGAATTGGAAGATCTTGTGTTATCATTTCCAAATGGATTAAAAAATATTTTGTCTTTGTTACAAAATCTTGTACAATGATAGATGTAAAGAGTGTAAATAAAACTTCCAAATAAAATTCACCAGAAGGTTTTGTTGTTCATTTTGTAGCATTTATTTACACGTTATTCTTGTACAGTATGACTGACAATCCAAACAAAAGTGTATAAACATTGCATTGCCGAGTATACTTATTTACAGTTTTACAAGTTTCTTTCAATAACATTTGCACAGATGAGCAAACTAGCTGTTACTTGACAACTACTTTAGATCAGTACACATAATTATTTCTAAACTTATCATGAAACATGTACTTTCATTCTTGGCTCATGTCAGAAAGGCAAGCAGAAACAAAGGTCTTTTCAAAAGATAATGACAACACAGGCATGAACATGGTCAAAAACAGCTTTTCCTTGGGTGAAATCTGACACTACACCCATTAAGTTATGACCCTGAGGGACACAAATACTCAACTGACCAACCTCTCAACATTTAGACTTAGAAAAATTGTCCCCATTTCCTAGAATTCCGAATCCCCCCCCCTTCCAAAAGAGAAAGAAAAATCCTAATTCATCACAGTGTGCAAGGTGATATAAAGAGACTGCAATGCCTCCCCTAAATCCTACTTTCTCTCAAGGCCAAAAATACATAACGCCTGCCTACAATTCTATACTCAATGCTGTACCGCATGGAAATCGTACCATTGGCACATACGCAGGACATTGGCAGTGAAGAGTTAGATGAGGTTTACGGCTCAGTTTCTAACCAATTGGTTTCAGTAGGGCTGGCACAGCCTTTTTTCTAGTGTTTGCACCGGGTCCAAAATTCAGAACCGGGTACCCGAAGTCGATGGTCAGTCGGGTACCCGAAAATATAACTTCTGTTAGGCTACAAGTTTGTTGTAAAGTCATAATAAGAAATTTTGCTTTGCACGTTGATATAATGTAACACCAACGAATCTTACGTATGGGCATGACAAGTGTTCTTAGGCATGTGCGTGATAAATTTTGCCAGGAAAAAGTAACATGTTAGGTTTTTTGTCACACATGCAATCCATGTTAGTGAAACTTTGGATCCGGGTAGCAATTTTAGAACCGGGTCCTGATATCGTCGGTCAGGTACCCGGTGCAAACACTTAGTTTTTTCCATATGTGGCTCACTGGCTTGACATTGGCAGTGAAATAGGACAGAACTTCAAACCACACCCACCTTAACAAGTATAAGGTGGTTCATCTGACAATTTCCTTCTATGAGATTCACTGCTACAAATACTAACACATCCACCAATATGATTACAGAGGTAACTCGAAATGCTGCTTTTGGTACAACTGAAAATTCTGCCCCTCTATAAACATCAGAATGTTATGAATCCCAAGAAGAAAGCAAGACTTACTCCTTTTATCAGCTTGGCCTATCTGAAACAAAGTGTAAGTTCCCATATTTTTAAGGTGAATAAGATCACAGGCTTTTGTGTAAGTTGACTAAATAATTTTAATATTAGGGTTGGATGATATGAAAAAAATCCATATCGATATATTGCGATAATATTGCCAAAATTTTTGCGATATATCGATATATCACCAAAATGGATAAACCTGTTGTAGACAAGGCTAAATGTGCCTGAAATAATCCTAAAAAGTTTTACAGCTAATTTTCTAAATCAGGATGAAATCGATGAATGAATACTGAAATTATAAACACTGTTTCATCTTTAAAATTTAATTATTGAAATTTCAGTCCCCCAAAAGTTTTATTTTTTTGTATATCGTCAGATCGTGATAAGGGTATTTCATATCGCTTATCGCGATATGGACTTCTGGGGATATTTATCGACATATATCGTATATCGCCCAACTCTATTTAATACAGACTTAAAGACATGTATACAACCTCATGCTTACTCTGTGACTTCTTGGGGTTGGACAAACATCACTTTTTGCCTACATACGATGCACTGGAGTGCATACACTGTTTACCTCATACAGAGCACATAATGCAATCCAGCATGTGTTTTCACTCCAGCAGTGTGGCACCGAAAGGGATTGTAACCTAAGCCCATTGTTTTTGACCCTGAGAATTACAACCATTCACATATTATGTCACATGAAGCCATCAGGTTACTCAGTCACTCTTACCACCCTTTGGAACAGATCTCTCACATAGTCACTTTTCTGCAGCACGTCAAGTTATCTGCATCTTCTTTAATGACTCTAACCACTGTGTCATTTTAAGAGAGTAAAATTCTTTAGAATTTTTCAAGTCAGGTAGTTTTAGAAGGTTATGGTTCCAGTTGTGACTTGATAACAACTCTGCACTGGAATATACAGGTGTAAGTATACCCTATCAAATCTCTCATTGTAGTAGCAAGCATCTTTCATGATGTTTTGTACCACAAAAACCCATACCACCGAAAAAGCAAGGAATAATCTTTTGCAATTTTAGGACTTCATTAACAAAATATGCTATGAAATAAAGCACATCCAATTCAGACTTTACATGTCATGAGGTCAAAGTTCAAACTGGGGCTACTGCATTTACGGTTATTACTCACATGAGCATGCTAATGAAACATAGGTTCAAAACACAGAGATATGCACTGCATAGAGACAAGTGAAGTGAACACAAAGGTCTTGCTAAAGTTGCCTTCCTATCCCATCCCCCTCCCCTTAACCAATACAGTTGTCCCTGTTTATCCCCTTGCAGGTCCCATGCCATTCAGGCCTGCAGGCTTAAGCCTTATGGCTAACCCATTTGGAGACAGCAAATTGCAATGCATTGTTAAAGAGTCCTCAGAACATGGAAGGAGGGGGGGGGGAGGGAGGGGGTCTAAAGACTTTCCAATGAATTTCAGTGTGAAGGTTTCAAATATTATCAGTATCTGTGCCTGACAATAGACCTGTTTCCAAATAACAATTACAAAGGATTGTGGGATAGAGTTTGGTATGCGTCGTTTCTGTCAGTGGCATATTACTGTGGCGAAAAACGATGCATACCAAACTCTATCCCACAGTCCTTTGTAATTGTTATTTGGAAAAGGGTCTATGGCAAAAACCTACTTTAGGAAATGGCAAATTCCAGGAGCTCAAGGGTTCCAGCTCTCCAGTGTAGAAAGCCTTCCAATGCCACGTTCACTCACAAACTTGCTTACTATGCCAGCATACCATATTGACACTAACAAATCGATGCAATTAACACTATGTGTCTTTTATTGTAAACTTTTCTTACTGTAAGAAGTGAAGATGACATCAGTGTTTAAACGATCAATACCTTGTCTCTGGTTGTGTACACAACCAAAAGCACTTTCCTTTGCGTTATTACATGTTCCAATGCAGAACTACGATTACAAGTAAAACTAGATACATCCAGAGTGTGCGTACCATGATCACCCTCACTGTTTGTCCATCAGGGTTCTTACACTTTCTTCCATCTATGATTCCATACATGGGCGTCCAGAGGAGGGACAAGGGGGAGCACTTGCCCCCCCTGGAAAACCATAAACTTGAAGAAAAAATAACATCAACATTTTTTTTATATCGCTACAAAATTTCCAGAAAATGACTTTCAAAATAGAAAATGATTAGATGCAACTCACAAGGCCTCGAAAGTGCCATTTTCAGCAATCCGGGAGGCATTTCGGCCAGAATTTTCTTGGCGCTTCACGCAACTATGGTGGCACTACGCTTAGATAATTTGCCTACAAGTTTCGCCCCCCACTGGCAAATTCCTGGCTAAACTGCTGTAAAAGGCGCCAACATTTAGCAAATAAGCTCTTTTCTGGGAGTAAAAATTTCCCGATTTGATCAATTAAAAATTTTGCCCCCCTCTAAAATTTTTCCTGTGAAGGCCCATGATTCCATGACTTTCAATGACCTTCACAATGAGCATTTCATGACTTTTCCATGAACTTTCCAGAGGTAGAATGTACTTTCCGATTTTTAAGGACAGAATTACAGGTAAAATTAAGTCAGTCATGTGATATTATTCAAAAATTTTGAAATTTCGTGACTTTTAAAGCAAGTTGACACTTTTCAATGACTTTCAAGGCCTGGAAAATTTAAACGTAAATTCCATGACTTTCCAGGTTTTTCCATGACCCGTGGGAACCCAGTCCATCACTCTGGCTTTCCAGTCACCTATCTTTTTTACGTACTTAATAACTCTGTGAATCTAACAGAGATATATTACATGCTTAATATATCATTTTAATTGATGTCTTCTTTATTAAATAAATATTTCTCTACAATTATTACACTTGTTGATAAGTTGGTGACTCTGCATTTCACTTGATTTTCACTAGTCCAAAGATGTCTCAGATGATAATACTCATAACATCACAACTCTGAAAGCAAAAAACACAAAATTATGATATCTTCCAAGTCATATTGCTGTCTTCAAATGTAATTTTTGGAATGATCCAGCTTATCCTGTCACTTCTTAGAAAGATATCATCTTCACAAAATTGCTTTAAATTTAAGCAACGTCTTTTGTTTACAACATGTTGTAAAAGGCTAGTTGCAGTACTCAGGGGCTTATATACATGAATTCGCAAGGGTGATGTGTGAACTATTTTGGGACCAACTACATTCTTGGAGACCCGACTCTCATTGACATAGTTGCAAGATCCAAATTTCCTAGATAATTACAATTTACAGGACGGTGGTAATAATAACTATATAGGTACACCGTACATGCATTCGAACAGTGGCGTACCCGGGATTTCTCTCAAGGAGGGGCATGCAGTATGTTGTGTGATCACCAGCCTGGGAGGTTTAACGTTTTCCATAATGCCACATACAATACAACGTGGACCAGCAAGGAACTGGGGGTCTGTAGATTTGAGACCAATATTTTGGCACTCAGAGATCGACTTTTTGATTTTCACAGGGGGTGTCACCCCCAAACCCCACCCACCCCTGTATTTACTCCCCTGGCAGTAATTTGTAGACTGCACATTAATTTTGGCAGTTGACATATCTCTTGAAAAGAAAAGGACTTTAAAAGCAAAGTTCACAAATGCAAATAATTTCATTAAAACTGTAACCTTTACTTCAGTCAGCTAAAATTGCTGGAATCAGCCTCAAAAAGAGTGGAAAGTGATGCAATATTGAATTATGTAACCCATCTTTGCTTTAAGTCACCCACAGCTTCAAGGACTGAAATGTCAAAATCTGTAAGAGATTTCTTGATCCTCATATTGACATCCCTACCTACAAACAAGAATAGTCATTGGTCAAATCCATGGTTATGATGGAGCGAATGGCTCGGTAAAACACTATTACTTTAAGTGATAGTTCCCAATTTTTCAATCCCTCCTGCAAATTTGGAAAGGGGGGCTTTAGAGGAGAGGGAGCAGAGACTTCCCATCTGTCCATTATCCAGTAGAAGCCCTGAATTACAGGGAAAGAATCTGGACTTCAAAAACATCATGTTTCAAATATTTGTACACTACAACAGCTGAAATTTGAAAAAGTAACTTTCATAGCCCTTAACTTACCTCACAGACCATAACAAGATTTGGACCATTACCCATGTCAATAGAACAAAAGTTGGGAGCATTGCGGCATGTCTGACTGTGGCTGGCAACTCCCTCCTCCAGCATTAGCTTTACGTTATAAAGTGTAAAGCCATCTTGCTGTGTGATAAAAAGGAGACAAAAGTTTGAATATTATGCTCTACTGTTACTGAAATTGTCCAGATCCACAGGTGGGTGTTAATGGGAGATTTGGCGCAATAACCCCCAAATTTTCATTTTAGCCATTGTTAGCTATCACACACCCTAATAATAAATTCACACGTCCCCTACCCCCCTTAAGCACAATCCCTGCTCCCTCTCCAAACATGAGCATCTACAGGTATAAGTTGCCATTTTAAGCATACTGCACAGTTCATGCATGAAAGATACCATACATTTCAATTTACAGTACAGCATTAGTGTCCACAATTCAGAGCGTTACGTTGAGGTGAAAAAATTAGGTAATCATGACGGCCAATCCTGCCACTGGAAGGAAAGTCCTCTGAGTCTCTTGCTAGTATATTAAATACCAAAAGTACTGCTTGTTGTACCATCCACACCTGAGCACACATCACTAATTGACCCAGCCACACTATGATTGTAAACACATCTGCTCTAACTTGAGCAGCATTACTCCAGTCGCTCAACCCTTCTGATGTTATGACCTGTTCAGTTTTAAATTCATTTTGAACACAATCATGGTCCATACTTAATACATACCCAAACTCATGCTGGGCTGGCCAGCAAGTAAACACTGTTCACCTAGCAGATGGGCAGTGTCAGGGATAAATCTTTATACAGTAGCTAGTTATTCCCCTACATAACACAGCCCACAAGGGCAGGGATCAGAAAATACAGTCATAGTGCACAAATGTGACCAGTTTGTGTGTGACAGTGGCATCATAACCAGTGGCTTTCAAATGTCCCCCCCCCCCATGAAACTGGTGAGCAAAAACGAAGTATTGAATGAAAATTACACCATCGATATGAAGTTTAAATGCTGCGAAGTAGTGCTGATTTGTGTACACAAAACAAATTAAACTACAAAAATCGGTTGTGTTAGCATGGATCCCTAGTCATGTGGGCATACAAGGGAATGAAAAAGTCGATGCACTGGCTAAAGAAGCACTACAGATGGACGTCACCAATCTCTACTTGTCTCACACTGATTACCGCCCTAAGATCAATGGCTTTGTAAAATCGAAATGGCAAGAACTATGGGATTCCTTTCCCAAAAACAAATTGTACAGAGTTAAACCAATGGTCGGAACTGGGGGACATGGAACCCCCAGTAAACGGAGAGATGATTTAGTTCTGACTAGGGCTCGCATCGGTCACACTTACCTTACCCATGCCTATTTACTTCACGGGGAGGACAGACCATATTGTATACCCTGTGATTGTGCTGTAACCATCAGGCACATTCTCGTTGACTGTTATGAATACTCCCATATTCGCCAGAAGTACTACGCTGTGCCAGACCTGAAAACTTTATTTGAACAGACAGACCCTTCCCTTATTTTGGACTTTCTCAAGGAAAGTAAACTGTATAGAAATTTTTGACATGACTCCCGCATTTGCCTGGACCCTTTAGTGGAATTTGACCCTGCCTTTTTAAGTTTATTTTACCCCAACATTGCACCTTTTTCTTTTCTAGATGACACTATATAACACAATGGTGTTGGTGTGTCATAAAATCCCATCTAACTAACTATCTTGGAAGGTAACTGGCAGTGATTTAAGAACCAATTTGTGCAGTAGAGCATTCAATGGGGCTAATGTTAAAAACTCAGTCAGTACATTTTTAATCTACCCAGTTTTTGGCCAAAACGAAGGGACTCAGATGGTATTCCTTTTGGGCAGAGAAGTTCTTTATGTAAAATTTCACATAGGGGTCAAATTGACCGTCAAATGTCACCACCTACTTGATCATTTCAGATTTAACATCCATGTAAATATCAATTTTCCCTACGTTGTGCTTACACTTCTTCAAGTAAATCAGCTACCTTGGCATAGGCAGTGTGTTCCAAAAATATTTTTTCCAGCAGGAGCATACCACAAAGGTTTTTCATGATAGTGCAGCATAAATAGGTTAGTATGTTTCTTACATTGCAATGCAATTTAATCCAACTCAAATAGGGCATATGGTTGCTCCATCTCCTCCCTACAACAACATAAAAGATAGGCAGTACAAGTCTCCATCAATAAGATCATATCATTTAACTAAAACAATTTAAGTTTACATTTTGAACAAATGAGATTACTAAATACAGAATTCTTCAAAAAGTATCTCTGATGAAAACAGCAACAATTTTTGGAAAATTGCTTAAGCCTTGAAGAAAAAGCATACCTTTGTATCTATCCTGAGTCCACAAGCACAAAAGAATACCCCTTTGTTTAACATCAGATGATTTCTGTGGTGTATGAAGAAAAAAACACTTTCCAATGCTGCTGATCTCTTTATATAACCTTATCATGCACAAGATGCTTGCAGGGTTTCCCTTACATAATATAACAATTTCTACATTTGTTTTCCTCAGTACAGATGAAATTTTGAAAGGTATAAGCCAGTTCAGAGTTACAGCAACGTCTAACATGTCAAATTTCATAAGGGTACTCTGAAAGCAAATACTCAGTACCCACTGCCCTAACTTACACAGTTCACGTTACTACAGTATACAATACTCCACAGTCTGCAAGCACCCATTGCGAATAAGAAATTGGCTACGATAAAAAATTGCCGAAGTAAAACGGATTTACTTCGGTAGATATACACTCTACCTTGGCACGGGCAACGAATATTATCAATAATGGTAAACGCCGAAAATTTGTGGGATCACTAGTGAATGTGAGGCCTATTCGGCACGTCGACTAGCCACCGTGCAGGCATGCAAGGAACAGTGATCGCTTAGCCTATTCACAACTCGACCAGCAGCCATACTTCACATGCAAATATTCAAAACTTTTTGTTCTAGCATGGTGAAACCTTACGTACGTAGAGAATCTGATATACAGAGAAATCTTAATTGCATTTTAGCATGTAATGACCGATTCAAACAGTACCGACCGACTGGAAACATGTTTCGTGGAACTGGGTGTAGCTAACTAGCCAATCACAACTAGAGAAACGGTCAATACAAATTTTGTGTGTATTCTTGCATTGACGTCCCCATTGAGTTTGTGTTATGATCACACTGCTTGTGTCTTGGTACGATTCAATAACTTTTAAAAACAGTTTGTTTCTTGTGTAAAATAACAAACAATTGGTTGATTAAGGTGATCTTGAGATGTCACATAAGATATCTGAGGGAGGGGATTGAAAGGCTTCTTTTCGAGTATTGGCATAATTAATTTTTGTAACCGATTTTCCTCAATTGCATACAGTTAGCAAGAAGGCCTAGCTATTCAGTCCCGGTAGTCGCCGGCACTACAGACTGAGTAAGTTTCGGTACGTCAATAGGGATCATAACGAAAGTTTTAAATCAAGATTTTCTGTAAAAACTTCAAAGTGTAACTTTACTTTTCATTCCTGGTAAGGCCCTGTGTCCCACATTTTACCACCTCGGCAATATTTTTTGCTGGTCAATTTACTTCAAGGCATCATTTACCATGGCAATCACATACCGAAGCCATTGCTGCTGCATACAATGTTTACTCTACTATACCCCTATGACCTATGACCTGACATGAGCAGTTATAACTCTGAACTGGCTTATTTCCCATAACAGAACTTTGGTAAAATACTGTATGAGTTCACATTTCAGAGTTTCTACAAAAGCCAGTAATGGTATAAATGGCTCTACCATGTCAGAAAAAAAACAGCAATGAACTCCATTCCCATCCTCATTTTATCACCACATGAATTTCATTGTTTTGAATACCATGGCCTGTTACTAAAGAAAATAAAACTAAATTGTGAAATTTTTCTTGAAAGGTTGGTGGAATACAGGGTTCCCAACAGAGATAATAAAACATATTGGAATGAATATAGAAAATTTTCAGCAAAATGTAGGAATACAGATAAGTATATAGGAAATCTTCTGCCAAAGTAGGAACATATATATACGGTCTGTGGGACCTTCAAGGGTTGGCTATTAGGGATAGTAAAAAGGAAGTCAAAGAACACTCCCAAACTGGTAAAGTGGGCACATTTATGGTACCACAGTCATATTTCAGCTTTTCTTCTTGGTGGTTCCTCTTTTCTCTTTAGTCATCTCCATTATTCCATTGGGTGATACTACTATTTGAAGTAATGCAATAGGTTGGCACATACCAGGACACCAACAGCATCTCAAATGTGAAGACAATGAACTTGACTAGCACTAATGCAAAAAAAAAAAAAATGCCTTAGATGCATGCATCTCTGTTGAAAAGTATTACACACCAGAGCTTTCAAAATGGATCACCAAAGGTAAAATCACAGAGCAGGGAGCTAATCCTTGGCTGAGATAAATAACATCAGGAAACTGGAGTGTACAAAAATGTTTTTTTTTCAGTGCATTACTTTGAGAAGCCTTAGGGCAACAGAATTAAATTGCAGAGGCCATCCAGTGCCTCTATACAGGCTAGTATGAGACTACAACTGTACATGCTATACTCACGCTTTGCATACTGGACATATGACACCATTTTCTGATGATGTTTCTACTGAAATGTTGACTGCTTCTTGCTCCATCTGCTGTTGTCTTTCAGCTTCAACTATCAATGCTGCCTCTGCACACAATAGGAACACATTGTTGGACCATGAGAAATTGGAAGCTTTTTATAATAAAACAGGGAAAGCAGGAAGGAGGGGGCTGGAGCCAGAGAAAATTCCAGGAGACTTTTGGACTTTGGATATTTTTAGTATATTTCAATGCAAGCATTTTATTAGTACAACCTGTATGGACTCTTTGACACACAATGCAAGGAGAGCAGGGTTTACCCTGGCATTCTTTTTGTGAGGCAGCCACCTCACAGCTTTTGGCCACCACCTCACAGAAATTTGCTATAATTACTACCTCTACTGTACCAGCTATAGAAGTATTAACAGTTCTCCCTCCAAAGCTGGTACCATATCACCCCCATGGACTTGTACCACCTCACACTCTCTACAACCCATGGGAAACCCTGGAGAGGGTTGATTAGATTAGTTTCACTAGTACATTTCAAAGCAAGCATTTTACCAGTAAAACCTGTATCCAGACCAGTGTTTGCATTTCTAAAAACAAACAGACATAAATTTGGTAACAGATTTTTTTTATTTTTACACCTAGTCCATGATTTTTGGTTGTAACTTTCAAAGTTCAAAGCCTTAACTGCCATGAGGCACTTGACTTAAAATCACATATCAGTGGATGTTTATCCTAGCACTTGGTGGTTTTCTTTTACTACAGAAGAAGTAATTTGTACGTAAACTTCTGCCTGTAAGGCATAAAACATGGCCATTTCGACATACAACCCAAACACTGATCCACACTCTTTGATAAACCATATTAGTACGGGTTGGGTAGATAAGTTTCACTAATACATTTCAATGCAAGGACTTTACCAGTATAATCTGTGTGGACTCCTCGACACGCCATGAAAGGAGGGGGTTGGGTACTTTGATTTCACTAGCAAATTCCACTGCAAATGTTTTACCAGTACAACCTGTATGGACTGTTCGACACACCATACTAGGAGGGTGTTGGGTACGTTAGTTTCACTAAGTACATTTCAATGCAAGCATTTTACCAGCATAACCTGTATGGACTCCTTAACACACCATGCAAAGAGGGAGTTGTACTGTAGAAAGTACTTTCACTGTTACATGTACTTCAATGCAAGCATTTAACCAGTATAATCTATATAGACTCTTTTACACACCATACTAGAAGGAGGTTGGGTAGGTTAGTTCCACTAGCTAGTACATTCAATGCAAGCATTTACCAGTATAGCCTGCATAGCGTACAGGCCTCTTCCAATCTGAGGGGGGGGGGGGGCAGAAAATTTTTTGCCCGAGGCTCAAAAAGTATCCTGCATTTCATTGCAATTCAGGTACATAAAATAGACCATCAAACCACTACATGCACGCAACGCGCACGAAAATTTTTGCACATTTTTCAGGCATTCGATCAAAATTCGGGAACTCAGTAGAAAATTTGGGCAATCTTTTCACTTATACTTCATCTCTGCTGGAATTTCACCTATTCTGGGCCCGAATTTTTGTTGTTTCCCGGCTGAATTTTCGACCTCAGAAATTTTTTGGGGGGGGAGGGTAGTCCCCCCTGCCTTGTACGCCTATGATAGCCTGCATGGTCTCCTCGACACATCACATCAGGAGAAGGTTGGGTACAGTAGTTTACAGTACTAGTACATTTCCATGCAAGTATTTTACCAGTATAACCTGTATGGACTCTTTGACTCACCACACTAGGAGGTGCTGGGTATGGTAGTTTCACTTGCAACAAACTTTGCTCTACAATAATTATTTACCAAATCTTCCTATGTCTCCAGCTCTAATACAATGTACAATGAGAAAGATATTCAAAATTCACCTCATCCTTTCATCTCTGGTGAACAGCTCTAGTGACCTTTGACCTCAATACAAAACCAATACATTTCTTTTACTGCATACATGCCACACACATGTAAAAGGTGCAAGAAGTACACATGGTTCTTTTCCCTTGTGTCTGTCCCCAAAATTTACATAATTTTTGGCGAATAATGTACTATGCATGAAAATTATCTGTATTTTTTTGTTGGGATATCATGAAATAAGCTTGGCAGCCAAACCACTTTTACAGTACACATACTGTACACATACACTGTGTATACAACAAAAATGCAAAAGTTTCTCTCGGTCAGAGAAGTACTCCTCACCCTCTCTCATTAGTTCATTTTGCATGTCTTCCATCAGTGATAAAATATCCTCAAAGTCACTTATGTCATCCTGTAAGAGAAAACCTGAATTAAAATAATAACTTCACTACTTCAGAGTATCAAGGGGGCAGACCATGGATCTACTGTATATCAGGCTCTGACTTACTCTGAAGTACAAAACTTCCAATAGATAGGGAGATAGGGTTTATGCTACACTGTATAGTAGAAAGCATGCTCTAATTATCAATTATATGTAATGAAACAAATTCCACACATATTGACCACACACTACCATTTGCTTTGTTGACAGTCACAAAGACCTTAGCAGGTTATGTAACATAGTGTGCAGTGTTAAACCTCTGCATGGTGATGAGGGCCCATTTTGGCCTTGGGGTACCATGAAATTTTGGTGTGGTGGTCTCCCTCATCAACATCAGGTGTGATTGTATAATGTAGTTCTAAACATTTTCAGAAGGCCGGGGGGTGTTAATATGTGACACCACTTTAGGAAATATGTGCAAAAGTGCCAGATTGCTGGAAAAGGCACTCCTAACACCTTGCAAGGTGCATTTAAATAGTAAATTCACACATTAATACTGTGAGAACAACAGTAAGATACAGCACTATTAAAATAAATACTTTAAATATCAACTTTTACTACAATTACAGTAAACTAATGATATAAAAAGAAGGTGCCTCAAACAGGGAAAGGGAGTGAGGGAACATTGGGCAATCGTTGCTATGCACCCAATAAAACTAGCCCTGACTGTACAGTGATCCATGAGATTCTTACTCTCTCTTGCTGTCCATGGCATAAGAGTCACAACTGTTCTGATGCCTACAAAAATGGAATTTGTGAGTTACAGTAAAAATGTCTGCAAACCTTTACCTGTTTTTCTTCAAATGATATTCACTCTAAGGCAATGACATGGTATGTTCTATATTAAAACCCTCATCATGCTGAATTTTTTAGAGGGCGGGCTTCATTTTTGAAGCATTGAAGCCCAGCAGGTTGCACGTACATAACCTCTCCTAACCAGAAATGACCTATTCTAGTCTAGCACCACCATTTCTTAGAGTTGAAGACCTTAAAAATGGAACCTACTGCTATTGTGCTTGGTGCTCAGCAAAAGCAATGGAGTAGGGAAAACAAGCCAGTGAGCAACAACTGGAAAAAAGGCTATGACCAGCCCAACTTAAACCAATTGGTTAGACACTGAGCTGTAAAACCTCATCTAACTCGAACTTTATGTTAAAATAATGTTTCCTACAATAAGAAAAATAAGTTCATACTAACACTTCCAAAAGACATGAGATCTTTATCTCGTTGCATTTGTCTCCACTCTTCTTGCAAAACATCTTGTACTAAGGAGCTGGGGCTATGCGGCTTATCATCATCCTGATAGTTACCACGGAAACGCAGTAGTAGCTGCTCCCGACTGTTCCTCAGCCTGTCCAAGCATCTCTGTACATTGAGAGGAAAGACATCCTGATAGTTACAGTGTGTCCACACATGAAACAATGTTATGAGCAATTACTAATGTGTGAATTTTTTAGCATCTCTTTTTAACCCAGAAGTCTGCAAACACTGTATTTGGCTAGCTAAGAGGGACCATCTAAGAAGCTCTTGGCTACAGCTTCAGCTAAAAAGTAATCCATGAGTCTTTTGGATTCCCTGAAATTATTCCTAATTTATTTTCATGGATTTCACTGCAAGCTGGGTGAGCCCGCACTGCACTAACTTAAAAATCAGCAATCCTGCCGCACACTATGTCACCATACTTTCTGCCTTGATGCAGAATGGTTCTCACAGCTTAGTGAGCTCAAGAACAGGGCATACTAAATGGATGCAATATTAATATAATTAAGATACTGTATTAAACTACCTCAGTGTGACATTATGTACATGTATGGAACTGTAATGCATGCACCTACTGGCCAGTAACATAAGCAATGGTGTGACCTCTAAAGCACTTTGTGTATTAAGAGCTCTACACTGCTACTTTTGCAATAGCTTACAGACTCTCCGGGATCAAGGTGCTTCTGCAGAAACACAAGACTAGGCTTGGCTCTACATACTATCTCCATACAAATATGTTCAGATAGTGCAAGAGATACCAGTACTACACATAACTCTGAAGAGACAGTAGTATGCCAAGTAGATAATTTTGGATACCTTTAGAGTTGACAACATTCTGACTACCCTAAGGCTGTAGCAACACACACACATACAATGTATGAGCATAGTGTGTACTACAGAAGAACTCAAGTTTGAAAGGACTTAGAGGGATTGCATGCTCAAATTCTGGGACAGTACCAGGAGTTTAGAAGTATACAAATTGCTTATTATCATGGATCATGAAAAACAATTGTTAACAATTTTTGGTAACTTGTTTAACTCGAGTGCATGACATTATGACACATCACTGCAGTTAGATTATGTGAAGGAATCTTTAAAACTAGTGTGCACAATAGTAGTCACAGTAAAGATGCAATTGCACTTACTACTGGAGTAGGTATCGGGGTGAAAGGGGACACTTCCTACCCTAGGCTCTAACATTTTTGGAAAGTGGCTTTCCAATAAGGGTTTGCACTACAGTACTGTAGTACACAGTCTGCTGAACTAGTATTTGGGTCACTCTGGGGCTTCCCATACTAGGTCAGCAATATCGCCATTTGCAAAACTGGGCTACCGCACCTTCAAAAATTTTGACTGGTCTGGATCTTTCTCAAATTCACACATACTCCAAGGAAATTGACCTCTATGGGTCATTTATATGTTTAAGACCCATCACTGTAAGAATGCTTGCACTCAGTGTCCAAGAAAGAGACCAAACATTGGATTTATACAATTGTTTTTAAACATTCTATCAAGCTGCTAAATGTTGTTACTAGGACGTTCACACTAATTGTATGCTAAATAGCACACAATGCTGTTCAATTGTAACATAGTCCATAGCTATGTTTACATTCATACATGCACATACATGTATGTATCAACAATCATTGCAGCAATGCATGCAGACGATGTTACTGTAACAGTAACATGCAGGAAAACTTTGTACCGCGATAGCCTTAGAAGCCTAGTTCAGGGAACAAAGTGTACACGAGGACTAGGCCTTGGTTCCCTAGCGGAACATGACCACTATCCATCCAGCTGGGCTATCCCATGATCATGACTATAGGGGAATTGCAAAGTTCAAGTTACCTTTTTATGGTAAATGAAGTTATTTAATACAACTAAAAGCATTTTGAGAACAACACTCTTAATAACTGTTATTTGTTTTAGCATTAACACTTCATTAACATAACATAACATAACATAACATAACATAACATAACATAACATAACATAACATAACATAACATAACATAACATAACATAACAGGTTGAATGGCAAAGGAGGGCTTAGGCCCCATAAGATGCCCTGAAGTCCACAAACCCTCAACTGAAAACAAGCAATTACCAAACCACACCAAACAAGCCCAGTACAATTAAATTCTACCACAGCCATGGAAGAACTTGTCAATGTTAACCTTAAAGCTGATGTGGAGTTAACAACCCACTCAGGCAGACTGAGGCTATTCCACTCGTTGACAACTACAGTATGAGAGAAGTTAAACTTCCCAATGTCAAGCCTTGCGAAACAAATAGCTCCTATGCCGGAAACTTAAGTTAGCTGATCAAGCTGGGAGATTTGTGACATACCTTTCTGTCTAATATATATACGGTATAGTACAGTGTATGGTGCATACTTTACAATGTACAGTAAGGGGCGCCTGTGGGCCAGATTGGAAAGCTGGCAAAGTCAGGGTTTTCACTGACCCGGGTCAATGACATACAACTTTTGATTTTGACGCACAGACACAAAACCTCTGGGGTCAAACTGACGCACAGCTTTTTCACCCCAACATTAATGACAGAGCAATTACGCTAATACATTCATTGTGCGAATTTACTCACAAAATGCAGCACTTTCCAGTTCCCACCTTGTGAGACAAATATTTTCCAACCCTCTGTATGTTCTGATAAAAATCTAAATAAAAACTGTACCGCTGCAACAGTACAGAACTACCACCATTCCCACTTAAACATTTACAGCTACAGTAACTAACTGCACCTGCATGCACCTGGGTACTGTACATGATCAGACGACTCGAAAAGAGTGCATGTGTATTGTAAACAGATCGCTGATATCAGCATGCGTAGATGATCGGAGTGGTCTGCTTCATAATTCAATTCCAGTTGTAAACATAGGGCTAGGCTAGGGCAGAGTTCGAATTAGAAAAAAAAGTTACATGTACCTGTGCATGTAACTTCAAAATTTTACCTGCACAAATAAATTCTTACATGCACCGTTGCCATTGAAGTATGGCAATGAAAGATTAAAGAACTCTAGCCTAACATAATTACCCCTGATTCTTCCCTTTTTATAATAGCCTTGGCCTAAGTATAGGAACAATCAGTGAGATAATGCATGCCACCTAGCAATGGCTATGCATGCAGGTTGATACCATCATTACATCTAGGGCCCCCCGAAAAAAACGGAACTTTGACAATTCTCTGCGGAATTTAGCAAAAAATTATCCAGCTCAATATACATGTAACTTTTTGATAGAAAAGATGAGCTATTATTCTCCAAAACCGTATCACATGAACGTCTGCATTTAGGAAAGAGATACACCGACATTTTACCATCTGTATAATGATGGCAATTCATTCCTTAAATTATCAAAATCCATCAAAAATACGATCCAAAAAGGAGAAGCAACTTATTGAAAATTGTCAAAATTTTCTCGGTATTGGCTGCAATTTGCATATGTAATAGTGTGTTAGCATAGGTTGCTCATACACAGTAGGCTTCAAATGAAAATTCCGGAATTTGGTTATGCTTGAAATGAAATTTTAGAGAATTTTAAAATTTAAAAACGTAATTTTGTGATTTTCCAAGCGGAAAATCTGTGGCTCTACCATTAATACATTTCTCTTTAAACTACCATTAGGCCTAGGCCTACATGCAGGCGTGTAGGTAATCTACTCAAAGATGCAACCGCAGACAGGTAGTCGTAGTAAATGGGACTCGTTCTTCGTCGGAGGATGTGATGTCCGGTCAGGGCCGTCGCGACCGGGGGGGGGGTGTGGGGGGTGTCTCACCCCCCCAAAGTTCGTCAGAGTGACGATAGTCGGAAAATCTGAAACACCAGTTGGAATTTCTGATATCTTGGTCTAGCACATTTTTCCGACTGAGCCTATGTCAACTTTGTATATATTTTCCAACTAGATCGAATGAGAATAATACCAAACGTTATTTTTCTCACGAAAATCGAATCGAAACTGTCCTTTTTTTCGCAAATTCTTCTCAAACCCCAAAATTTTCGCGCGCTCCGCGCGCTTCAAACCTCACCTCAGTATTGTTCTTATTATCAATATCTTCCGATTGCAACTTTCGGAGAAGCACAACAACAGAAGTTGAAAGCTGTTTTCAAATTACCAGGTAAAAGACTGGCTTTTTGAGTGGTATGTTGGTTTGTTGGGCAATTGAAAGTATCTCGATGCAGATTCTGAATGCAGGTTTTGTCATGGAAATCTTATTTAATGAAAATTTCGGCGCGCTTTGCGAGTATGCGTCACGATTTGCAATCAATCTCATGAACATTATTAAGGTGATTACACCAGGCACAGTTCTAGGGGGGCTAGGGGGCTTTAGCCAGTAACTTCTGTAACGATTCTTTCTATAACTTCAAAAAAATTTCGCGCGCTACGCGCGCCTTCATCTATAGTTCTGTCTAGTGGTAACGCCCCCCGTTTCAAACATATTGGATTTATTCAACGTTTCCACAAATATCGTTCTTCCGTGTTGGCGTGATTCTAGAGAATCACGAAAATGCATGGTTGAGAAGTTCTTTCCTCTTTTTCCTATTTTGGAAGATTCTTTCTTCAGCCTCACCATTGTGGCAAACATATTTTGTAAGAAAAAGATTTTTCAGTTTCGTCTAGGAGCCTTAATGGGTAAGATAAAGAATGTAATCCCCGAAGACGACCATGCAGTCGCCCTCACAAATTTTACGGTTTTGCCCAGATTCTTCAATAAAAACCCAAATTTTTTTCAACTTTGCTTAATGAAAAGAAAAACATTAATTTTTTTCAGTATAACCCCAAATTTTTCGGCGCGCTTCGCGCGCCTTATATTTCGAGTTCGGCAACCCATTGCATCTGTCGGGACTTACTTCGCCCTCTGTCGGCAAATCAAAGCACCACCCATGGCTGAGCCTGCATGCAGGTTTTTTATTTTAGTATTGAAGTATATAAGCGTTATGTCATTGCCCCCATTTTATATAATTGATCCAGAGCTACCAGGAGGTCCTATATACATGGGTATATGCCAGCCTTAGATGCCCGAACAAAAGGCAGTAAAGTAGTCAAAGAGGGAGGGCTTTAGGAGGTCTGTTGACAACATATTCTTCTCTCAGACAACATACTCTCTGCTTTAATCTAACCAAATCTTAAAATTTACTAAATTATGGACATTTTCCCGCCATGTATGATCAGTTCCAAAAATATCCCACAGATAGCACCATTTTGCATCAAAGCAACCTTACCTTAACAAAAATTTCTCAGAGGGGAGGGGGACACCCCTTTCCTTAGACCGCTCCCCCAGGACGGCACTTTTATATAGTGACAAAGGAAGAATCCCCACTGCTGTATACAAACGCAGGGAGCATAAAAATGGTGCAATTTACGCACCACCATTCAGTTGGAAAAACATCCATCCAGTCGGAATTTGGGACCTTCACACCCCCCCAAACATATGACCCTAGCTACGGCCCTGTGTCCGGTGTCCCCCAAGGGTCAGTCTTAGGGCCGATTCTCTTTCTGGCACATATCAATGATATTGGCGGTGTTGTTACTTCTGAGGTCCGGTTGTTTGCTGATGATTGTGTCTGTTATCGTATTATTGAGACTGAGGATGATTGTTGTAAACTTCAGGATGATATTCAGCACTTAGGTCAGTGGGCTACTACATGGGGTATGCGTTTTCAACCTACTAAATGTAGTATTATCACCTTTGCTCGTAAAAAACACCCTATCCCCTTTAAGTACTTTCTCAATAGAGTGGAGCTCCCAAATGTTGATTGTATTAAGTATTTAGGGATAACCATCACCAAAGACTTAAACTGGGATAAGCACATCCAAGGTATTTGTAACAAGGGAAATAGAGTTTTAGGCATTCTGTATAGGAATTTGTCATTTTGCCCTAGAGAAGTTAAGATTGCAGCCTATAAAGGCCTTTTACGGCCAGTGTTAGAGTATGCCAGCACTGTCTGGGACCCGCACCAGGTTTGCCTGCGTAATAAACTAGAGGGTATACAGAGAAGAGCTGCAAGATTCATAGCTTCTGACTTCTCTAGTGAGCCTGGTTTTATGACTAACCTCTTAAACAAGTTAAATTTAGCACCTTTAGTTGACAGACGTAAGCAAAGTAGGCTCATCCTGTTTTCTAAAGATGTCTTTGGCCAGGCCCATATTCCTATTGACCGTCTGCATCACCCTATACGGAAAACCCGTCAGATGCATGACCTTCATTTTTGTAATCTGTATGCTAGGTCCAATTGTTACAAATTTAGCTTCCTACCTCAGACTGTTAAAGATTGGAATAGTCTCCCTGAGAGTGTTATTAATGCTGCCTCTACTAATAAGGATCCTGTCAGTATTATTACTAGGTTTCTTAGTAAGGTTTGACCCCTCGGCGCGTGCGTGGTGAGAGAATGTCTTCGGATGTTTCACCATATCCAAGAAGAAGAAGAAGAAGAAGAAGCATGCACTGACAAAAAGTTACATGCATTGGTGCACGTGTGCATGCGTTATTTCGAACCCTGGGCTAGGGACAAACATACACTGGCCTATGATCAGTAGTAGATGTTACGCGGGACATACAGTAAGTGATGCAAGACACACATTGCCACTCTCTGTACACTATGTCTGTGGTACTAAACAAAATTCAACTCGCAGCGTTTCTCACTGTATGACAACTGCTGTACAAGTATGCAGACTATGAGGCCATGTATTACACAAAGCTCTGCTGTAATTGATATCGATGCAAATGTCAGTCATAGAGTAGTATTATAAGAACTTATAATACTGCTCTATGATGTCAGTAGACTACTGTACGCATTTACAGCAATGATCAAATCGTACAGAAAGGACTACATTGTAGGCTTCTGTACATGCGTATTTGGTAGTAGTGCTACTAGAGCTAAAGGCATGGGCTTCAATTCCATCTAATCACGCCTATTTCTAGAAGTGTGTCTGTGCACAGCATGTGTTTGGCGGGAAAACTTTACAATCATAATCCCAATACATGGAAGATTTGAGTTATAGTGTATGATGTAAGCTACTGTACACTCTACATGAAGGATCTTATCACAGAAGTGAATTCCCATCTTGTTTCAGTACATTCTACATTGCTTCTTCTAGGCAAAAACAGGAATGAAGTTTGTTGCATTAAACTCAAATTTATTTTGACCCCTTCTTTTTTAGTTTTGACTCTTGTAATTTTATTATACAGGGTTAGTGACTCCTGAAAAAAAAATGATCAGCGAAAACATTGCAAAGTGTGCGGGGTATTTTAATAATGGTAAAGACAAATGCGTGGCCAATTCAATCTAAGCGAATCACCACCACTGGTTGGTTCACAGCGTACTGAGAAAATTTTGGCCCAAACTACCTCCTAGACTGCAGGCATTGTGCTTACCTCTTCTGCCCTCCATCCTTACAAGTTATTAAATGGCCAAAGTCCAAAGATACGTAGGTGTGATATAAGCCCGGTCTAGACTTGCATGCAAGGTACATGTGGAATGTCTAGTGTCCTGGTCCAGCCTACATATATGTACGGCCCTACAAATCTGCCAGCGGTTAACATCAATGCCTGTGCTGCTGTTCAAAGGCATAAACACACACGTGGTGCAAACTACCTGTACACTGCAAGTCAATATATATACCTTATGCATATCATACCTGGTTATAACACTTCAGAGTTGTGTATAGGTGCACTGTGGCTACAGATACTGGGAAACTACTGACGTACCTTCGTACATGGATAGTATATGTTCATACCTTCTACGCGGTTACAATAAGAACCAGTATAGACAGTACTGCATGTGTGTCTCAGAAGTTCATTGGTACAGTAAATACAGTACAACTACGATGCAGTTTCAAGACTTTTGGGTGAGGAACTTTTGTATGGTTGAATTGCAAATGTGTTATCAAACTTGCGTGGCTGCTGCCAAAAAGTTTGTGCGGCTACAGTTGTCAGTTGTTAAATTTGCACAGCTGGCTCTGTTGAGATTTACATTTTTGCACAGGGCATAAATCCCCTGTGCACGGCAAACTTTCCAATCTGGCCTGTGGCTGTGGGTAAGCCCAAGATGATTAAGTCCAACATGATAAGGTACATGTCTCACCTCGGGTATAAGGCGAGTGGCTCTCCCATGCAAAGACGAGCCCACATCGAGACTTGAACATTACGTTCTCAGACAGCGTTACATATTGGACTAAAGTAAACAAAACTGACAGCAAGATACAAAAGCAGCCTCACACGGTCACACAGGAAATGGGCTGTTGCTTGCAACCTTCTCCCTGCAGTCTACAATAACAAGGCCATAGTACTGCACATACACACCCAACACAAAAACAAAGAATTACGTCATAGGTCATTCTCTAGTAAATCTTTAAATCTTCAGGGAGTGCGGATGACGGATGTGAAAGAGTATAGCCTGCTTCTATTCTTCTGCACCTGCAGATGTAGTGAGTCATCACTATCCAGTGCAATCATGTATGAACAGGGTCGGCAATAGCCGGTATCGCATCGCTGTTTGCGATGCAATTGAAGCACAGTAGCGATGCAAAAATTTTAACACCTCGCAGATTTGCGACACAAACCTGCAAATCAACTGAAGTTATTTGTACAGGTACAGGCATTCTGACATCCATACGACTTGTCTTGACTGCATTTTGCGCCTAGTTTTTACATTTCAATTTCATCCTTAATACTATCATTAAAATGAATCAATTCCCTGTATGAGTTTTTAATAATTCAATAATTTGTATTTTGTTTTGGGGGATTTAGCAGGTGAGAATCACAGAGTTATATGTAGCAAATGAAGTGTCACCAACTTACAACAGTTATTTTCAAAGCCTCATTTGGTCTTTAAAGACAGACAGTCATCACCCCGAAGTATATTTTTAGTGTGGGTATATCAAAATTCTCAGTTGGCGACTGCTCTTTGATTGACATCAAAGTTTGAAAATTTGAAAGATGCAGAGTAGTTTACATTCCACACAAGGCAGAGAGAGTACTTTTATTACATTTTATAGCCTTGTATGCTCACCAGGACATGAGCTCAAAGGGGATATGCAGTCACCCCAACTTGAAGTAGTGCAGTAGACTGTCTTGTTTCATAATTGGCTCTTGAGAGTCATGTGACAATATTTTTTCTCCTCAAATGTGAAATTTACTAGAAGTAACTGATTGGTTTACCTTGAATATACAATATTGAAGTCCTAAAATATTGTGAAAGATACTTTGCAGAGAAATAAGAAGAAAATTGTGAGATTTAGCTGTTGCTTCAAAATAAGTTTGGGACGACTGCTCTTGCCCTTTAAGCAATAAAACAGGTTTATTCCTGCACAAGGAAGACGTTTCATACAGTTATGGGAGGAGCTAGAAGATGCATAGTTGGGAGAATTGGGACTGTCTGGGATCATGAAAATTCCCCTTTAAACTGGCAAATAAACATCATTACAATGAAAAGATATCAAAGCCCTTGTTATTTTAAAGCGGGAAGGCTTAATCCATTTAATCGTTTGGTTGAATTTGGCAATGTGTAAATGAGAATGAGTTAAGTGAAATCAACATGTATTTTTTTGATACTGACATGGATTACTTTATTGCCAACAACCAATCTGCTATGCAAAATTTGTAAATTACTATAGGCCTAGGCCTGCAAAATAAAAAAAAATGCATAGCAGTTTTGCTATGCAAAGCAAAAGGAGTAATTGCAGAATACCCCGCATGACAAAACTAAGCCGGGGAAAACAGCAGGCTACGCAGTGGCGCTTATTATTACACATAACAATTTTTTTTTTTAAAGGAGATATATCTAAGTATTAGAGAGGATAGACTAGATCGAAAATAATTACTAAGTCCTAAGTGAAATTCAATAGAAATTCCTGTACGGTTTAGAATGCCCTTTAACGGAAAACAATTTCGGTATATTAATAAGAGGCTACGGGGATACGCAGTCCAAATCACGATAGAGTTTTATGAGGCTTCGAGAATACGGGGATACGCAGTCGGAATTTCGGGATATAAGTTTAATTTGAGAACGACTCATTGTTGTCCATTTCTTGGATTTAGTTTTAAGAGGCTACGAGGATACGCAGTCGGACTAGAATTAAAATAAAAAGGTAACTATCCTTTAGAAGGCTACGGGGATACGCAGTCGGAATTTCGGGATGAAGGCTAGTTTTAAGACGCTACGAGGATACACAGTCAGACTAGGATAAGAATAAAGAAGGTAACTAGAATAAGAATAAAAAAGGTAACTATCCTTTAGAAGGCTACGGGGATACGCAGTCAGACTAGGATTAGAATAAAAAAGGTGGCTAACTGTCCTTAAGAAGGCTACGGGGCTACGCAGTCGGAATTTCGGGACTAAGGCTAATTATGAGAGGCTACGGGATATGCAGTCGACTGAGTGAGTGACTGCGTAGCCCCGTAGCCCGTTAAAAATAGAGCTTCGATCTTGCGGGGTATTCTGCAATTGTGCCAAGCAAAATCCTTAAGGGGGACCCTGTGCATGAAATACTGATTCAACTCATGCTTGTGCTTCGATTTCTCATGCCTCTGAAGAAACTTGGGCTCGAATGGAGAATCCGTGCCCGGAAGTGACGTCCGTGATACGCATAGGTATAGGGTTAGGGTTAGGTATAGGGTTATATACGTTAGTAGGCATACGGATAGGGTACGCATACGCATAGGGATAGGGTTACATACATAGTAGGCATACGGATAGCATACGGATAGGGATAGGGTTATACATATGGTACGCATAGAGATAAGGTTAGGGTTATACCCGTAAGGATATACGTATAGAATACGTATACATGTATAATTATAGCCTACGTATACATCTGTAAGTACTTATAATATTTAAAACCGTTTGCCAGCAGCTCGGCTCGCAGCGCTATCGGTTAGGGCATAGGATCGCTATACTGAGATTTATACCGCGTTCGTATTCTTGCAATGTTCCGCGTTCAAATCCCACTGTTGCTTTCTGTTGAACAGCTTGTCTTGTCACGTTACTGTTGGTTCTTTTAGAACTTAACTTGTCACTGATCTTTTGTAAGTTTTAAGTTATAATTTACGCAACTTCCGGTCACGGATTCTCCATTCGCACCGAAACTTGTCCTTTTCATAGAAGGAACTCCATACCTGGGCTGCATAGTCAAGATGGGGTCTTACCAACTGATTATAGGCCTACTAATGTTACTTATACAGATTTAGCCGAGGCCTAGTATAATTTCTTTACTAAAACTACTGGAATTCCTTTTGATCAATTCAAGCAACCTATTGGCCCTAGCCTGGCAGCAGCTGTACACAGTCTAGATGGCTTGAAATGGCCTAAAATAACTAAGTTACACCTAGGCTAGGCATATAGCCTAGGCCTAGATCTCTCTCAAAAGTCACATCACTCAAAACACTAGGTAGGCCTAACTTAGAATTGGACTGTACTAGGTTGCCGGTCGAATAGTGGCCATGACCCCCCAGGCTAGGTTCGCACCTTTCCGCCATGAAAGGTGCGAAACCTATGGCGGAATGCACCGATGTCGGAATGACACTAAGGTAGGGTCACAAATACAGTTATAACTTAGGCTAGCCTAGGCCTAACTTGCTAATGTTAGGCTAACGTCAGGGGGCCAATCCTAAATAGAGACTTTGCTTAGGGTACCTAGGTCCAATTATTTTTAGCTCAAAGAGGCAAACAAAAGTAACAACAATTCATTTAACTTCCATACCCTCCTATACACATCCTTCCAAGGAGGAGTTCTACTTTTATACAATTCTTCGTGTCTTCTTTTACTTCTTGAAACTTCCCGCTTTGGAGTTATGGATGCGGCCATTTTGCTTTGAGGGCGCAGTCACGCAGAAGTAGATAGAGAAGTAGAGTGATCAGCACTTCCACCCGCTCCGTGGGGAGACAACCGTGGAATAGTATAGGCGTTGGAGAGGATGGGGGCTGCAGGCCCCCAACCAAATATTTCTGTGAAAATTCAGGCAATATACTAGAAAATTTTTCGGTTACCTACTGAAAGAAAAGTTATATGCAGTGTCGTGGATCCACTGTATTGTTTTAGCTTTACTCTCGGTTCATATGCCCTTTTTGTTTGCGCGTTATATATAATGGTTTTAGTGTTTATGTAATACTTTACCTGCATTCACGTAAACAATGGAGAAAACAGAAAACGTTATCCGTGCGGGGATTGCAAGTTTCAGGTATTTTGTAACGAACAATTTAACTAATATTGTGATAGATGGGTGACACACTGTAACACCTCCCCCCCCCCCCCCACATCCTACAAAATTATGTGTCTTAAAACGTTTTTAGACGATTTTATTTTTTGGGTTGAAAAACCATAGGGGGCAAATGCCTGCCCTGCCCCCCTGTGGCGCCGCGCCTGAGTAGGCCTATGTACAAAAGCAAAACCTTACACTTGTTTGAAGCTGTTATGTGATTCTGCATACTTTTAGAATGATAAAGCAATACTGAGGCCTATGTGTGTATTTGATTTCTATATACTTATATAGTTCCTACAAAATATTTCATAAAATACATAAAAATGTCTCCTTATGCATACAAAATACCGTATAAAGTATGCACCAAATCACATATTTTCACATTAAAAGACACAAAAGCTTCTCACCGTGGGAGGGGGGACACCCGACGACCCTCCCACACCCCACACCCCTCGCGCGCAAGCGCGCTCTGGCTAGGTCGCTTCGCTCCCTCGCGAAGATTTTCGTATTGTAAAAGAGCAACTTCTTCCGGCATACAATGAGTCCGATTCTTCAACCGATATTTATTTTCTCATCGCAAATTTACTTGAAGTTAGTCTTGTCCTTCGTCGCAACGACGTTGCTTCAACGATCATTTCACACGTCCAGTAAGCTAGTCAATGGAACGATCTTGCATTTTAAACAAGAAAAAACACACAATTAAGGCCCATTACTTTCATTCAGGTTGGTTGCGAGATGACAGCAATCCAACTTGCGTCTTCTCCTTTTGCGTTAAAGTTTTTGAACTTTCGACGGAGTTGATGCAGTTGCTCAGTTGTCTTTTTTATCTTCTTTGTTCTAGCTTTTATCGACTGCTATGCGTTCCTCTTTTTCCTTTTCTTGAGCTTTGTTTTGTTAATCATGTCCTACTGTGAATTTCCAAATCAGGTCACTAGACGATCATTACATAGCCTACATTATCAGGACACGTGCAACACCCACCCTTTTCACATTGCTTTTTTTTCGGTTGCAATTGGTAACTGCGTTATAAATATTTTCCCATTTTGAGATGAAATCGATTCCATACTAGTTCTTGTAATTAGTAGTTGACCTGGAACTTGCTTACAGCTCCCTGAGCTGACGGTCTCAATAAAATCAGAAGCCCTGGCGACGAAGGTCACCGATTTTATTGAGACCGAATTCGCCTAGCTTCCCAAAGCAATTAACTCTTCGTTCGAATAGAAAGGCAGTTTGGGGTGAATATTCAAAAGTAAACGGCATCAAAAGCTTTTCTTCTATTGCAAACAAGCCAGTGAGCCACAACTGGAAAAAAGGCCGTGGTCGTCTCGACTTGAACCAATTGGTTGGAAACTGGGACGTTAAACCTCAACTAACTAACTAACCAAATCTATTGCAAGTGTGTGGATTAAGCAAGCCTCTTAGGGGTAGGCCTAAGCATGTGCCAGGAATTCATTGAGGCGTCGTACTTCTTCAGTCAACAACATTTACGAAATAACAAGTACTAATACTTTTGTAAGACATTCATTTGCCTGTTTGTTTTCAAAACGACTGAGCAGTGATCAGCACTTCCGCCCCGATATATTGGCCTCCATGAGGAGTCAGCGCGCCATTTTAAGTTTGGAATCTATGCTTGTAATATCTGTGGTCGTTTTAAGGTAGCGCGCCCCCATTTATACGTACAGTCCATTTGTTCACCTTCAAAAATATGACCAAAAGGAGACATTGGAACAACTTTTGCAATGTGTTATCGAATAGGATGGGGGTCTTTTGTCAATTTAATATGAAAGAAGACTAGATGAAGTATCAGTGGTGTTAAAATGGGGGTTAATTGAAGCAATTTTGAAGAAGATATGGGATTAGAAGCTGGCGGCCGTAGATCAGGCTTTGAGTGATTAAAAACGCCGGGGTAAAGGTACACTGAGCTCCGCTAGCAAGAAAGTCTTCACGGTCATGGTATGGTAAACTGAAATTGCCATGATTGGCTAATTTGTGAGCTTTCTTATGAGGGGTAAGCTTATACCTGTCGAAAACGTCTACAAAGTTTGAGGTAGCGAGCCGCTTATTATTGCCCCATTGACTTACTAAATCAGCTTAGTTCTCCGCCCCTAGTTCCCTTATGAAATTTCTCAACCTCGATATCACCCCCTCTGGTGAAAGCTCACAGTTAGGGCTCGTCACCATTGAGATTTTGAGCTGGAAGGGCTTGAAAACCTTGAATAATAGGTACATGTTTCCAGCCCGATCAATACTCAAAGACCTCTCTTCACAGAGCGGAGTAATACAACCAAAATACAGCACTAAAATTGGTCAAATTGACTTTTTACTTTGCACAGTCTGTGTTTTAACTTATATCCCACAATAACCAAATTAAATCTTGATCATATTTAGTAAGTAACACAGTCATAAACGAGCTTCTCAAAATTTTCAAGGGATTAAGTTGGATAGTCAATATCTTTTCTCCGAGCAAAAGCTTGAATTAGTGGTCCACGCTACCTTTAGAGGCCACTTTCCCCCTTTTTAATTAGTGTGCAACTCAATGTAGGAGTTATTCGGAGGGTGTGTTATCTTAAAAACGGTGTAATTATACAGTAGTAGGATAAGATCAATTCAAGAAATTTCCTCCGCTCCAAAATATTGACTCACAAATTTAGTCCCTCAAAATTTTGGAGGGTGCAATGTATACCATGTTATTGAAGGGTTGTGCTCAACCTGTGGTGTGGAAACATGGTTGGAAATTGAAAGCACTTCAGGCAACGTTTTGCCTTATATCATTCCCCTACGAATAAAACCTTTAAGCAACTTGGGTGAAGTATCAAATGGATATCTTACTATAGATACTCTCGATGCTTAAAATTCCAGTGATCATGATGTCGCGGCACACACTTGAAACACTATGATCAGCCGACTCGGAAGCTTTGGTATGACAGGGTCAGGGTACGAACGCTTTTGCTTTTGTTTAACTTGAACACGCACCCATGGGCCACAAAACAGGCCATATTTTAATAGGTTAATTTAACCAGGATGCAAAAATGCATTGAGGTTTCGATGATATATGTTCTATTCCAAATAATGCCATGATGTCCCATATCTTTCAGTCACTGGTCAAGTGTTATCTAAACATGTTGGAAAATAATTTTAGGTTCATATTTGATCTTGGGAATTCCTGGGAAATTTGGCATTTTGACCGCTAATGACTCGAGATGATGATCTTGGGAATTCTTGGGGTAATTTGCTTTTTGACTCCTGGTGAACCCATGAGACGATCTTGGGAATTCTTGGGAAATTTTGCTTTTTGATCCCTGTGACCCCAGATGACCTTTGACCTCCACCAAAAATGAAAGCATTCATCTTTTCACCATAATGCATCCACATACTGAGTATGAAATCTATTCAAGCTTCCTACCTGGAGATATCGTATTAACAAGGTTTTCAGTGTTTGACCCCCAATGACCTCAGATGACCTTTGACCTCCACCAGAAATGATAGGGTTCACCTTCTCATCATAATGCATCCACAAACCAAGTTTAAAATCTATCCAAGTTTCCTACCTGGAGATATCGTGTTAACAAGGTTTTCAGTTTTTGACCCCTGGTGACCCCAAATGACCTTTGAACTCCACCAAAAACAATAGCGTTAACCTTCACACCAGAATGCATCCACATACTAAGTATGAAATCTATTCAAGCTTCCTACCTGGAGATATCGTGTTAACAAGGTTTTCAGTGTTTGAACCCCAGTGACCCCAAATGACCTTTGACCTCCACCAAAAATAAAAGTGTTCATCTTCTCATCATAATGCATCCACAAACCAAGTATGAAATCTATCCAAGCTTCCTATCTGGAGATATCGTGTTAACAAGGTTTTCAGTTGTTGACCCCTCGTGACCCCAAATGACCTTTGACCTCCACCAAAAATAAAAGTGTTCATCTTCTCATCATAATGCATCCACAAACCAAGTATGAAATCTACCCAAGCTTCCTATCTGGAGATATCGTGTTAACAAGGTTTTCAGTTTTTGACCCCTCGTGACCTCAGATGACCTTTGACCTCCACCAGAAATGAATTGGTTTACCTTCTCATCATAATGCATCCACAAACCAAGTTTAAAATCTATCCAAGTTTCCTACCTGGAGATATCGTGTTAACAAGGTTTTCAGTTTTTGACCCCTGGTAACCCAAAATGACCTTTGAACTCCACCAAAAACAATAGCGTTCACCTTCTCATCATAATGCATCCACAAACCAAGTATGAAATCTATCCAAGCTTCCTATCTGGAGATATCGTGTTAACAAGGTTTTCAGTGTTTGACCCCCAGTGACCCCAGATGACCTTTGACCTCCACCAAAAATAAAAGTATTTATCTTGTCATCATAATGCATCCACAAACCAAGTATGAAATCTATCCAAGCTTCCTATTTGGAGATATTGTGTTAACAAGGTTTTCAATTTTGACCCCTGGTGACCCCAAATGACCTTTGACCTCCACCAAAAATGAGAGCGTTCACCTTCGCACCAGAATGCATCCACATACTAAGTATGAAATCTATTCAAGCTTCCTACCTGGAGATATCGTGTTTACAAGGTTTTCAGTGTTTGACCCCTGATGACCCCAGATGACCTTTGACCTCCACCAAAAATGATAGGGTTCATTGTCTTACCATTAAGCATCTACATACTAAGTATGAAATCAATCCAAGCTTTCCAGCTTGAGATATCATGTTAACAAGGTTTTCAGTTTTTGACCCCTGGTGACCCCAAATGACCTTTGAACTCCACCAAAAACAAAAGCGTTCACCTTCGCACCATAATGCATCCACATACTAAGTATGAAATCTATTCAAGTTTCCTACCTGGAGATATCATGCTAATAAGGTTTTCAGTGTTTGACCCCTGATGACCCCAGATGACCTTTGACCTCCACAAAAATGATAGGGTTCATTGTCTTACCATTAAGCATCTACATACTGAGTATGAAATCAATCCAAGCTTTCCAGCTTGAGATATCGTGTTAACAAGGTTTAAGATTTGACCTCTGGTGACCCCAAATGACCTATGACCTCCACCAAAAACAATAGGGTTTTTCCTCCCACCATAACACATCTACATACTACGTATGAAATTTATCCAGCCTTCCTACCTTGAGATATCGTGTTAGAAAGGTTTTCAGCGTTTGACCGCGGTGACCCCAGATGACCTTTGACCTCCATCAAAAACAATAGGGTTCTTCCTCTTACCATAACGCATCCACATACTAAGTATGAAATTTAGCTTCCTATCTTGAGATATCGTGTTAACAAGGTTTCCAGAGTTTGACCTCTGGTGACCTCTGGTGACCCCAGATGACCTTTGACCCCCACCAAAAACAATAGGGTTCTTCCTCTTTATATGGGGCATCTATGTACCAAGTTTGAGAACCGTCAGAGTTTCCCTTCTTGAGATATCGTGTTAACGAGCAGTGTCACAAACACATACACACACATACACACACACGAACGCGCACACATACATACACACACACGCCATCACGAATGCATTGGTTTCTCTTATCATCGAAACCAATAATAAAGGAAAGCTTCTGGGTTTGTTAATTTATACAGACATGTACACCCGCGTATGCAGGCGTGTTCTTAAATTTAGGGGTGGGGGGGAAGACCTCAAGTTTGACAAACGCCGAGGTTAGCGGCCAATGGGAAGGGTACAGAAAAGTTTCTCAATCCGGGGCGAACGGCCAAAACCACCCCATCCCCCCTCTCTTGATACGCGCTTGAAAGCAAATTTTTCGTCAGGTTACAGATCACAGAACAACCGACAAGATGGACGCCAGTGCATAGTTAATCTACCATATGATGACGGTAAAGAATTTGGAAAGAAGTCGTAGCATTTTTAACCTTCAGCTAGCGCATGTAGCAGTGATCAGTCCTCCATTGATTCACGAGCTTGATTGGGTCCGTTTAAGGGAAACTTGAAGCATGCGAAAGTCAAAGGTAAATTAAAGTAAGAACTCTACAGCGAGAGAAGGGCGCCCACATTTTTTTGTATATATATTGGAGGATTGTGCTCTTGACGAAGACCAAGGAAAGTCAAAAAGATGGGGAGACTGTCGTTGGAACAGGGGTGACGCCAGGTGAGGGTAGGGGCCATGTACCCCGTCGAGTAAGGATTCCACATGGTCGGGTAAATTTTCCAGTTTCGTCGGGAAAAGATAAAATATAAGGTATCCCATAGGTAAGGGCCATTCACCTCTGTCATCTATACTGGACGTATTGCTTTAAATGAGGCAAATCCTGAAAGAAGTCCCTCAAATTTTCCAGTTTTACTGACTACAAACCCCAGATTTGCGCCAAACACTTTGGTCTCGGCAACCCGTCGTCAGTGTCGGCGCTTCAGGCTACACTTGCACGTCGGGGATCTTGGATCCCTGTCACGCAAATCATGGCGCTACCTCAGCGTCGGGTTTACACATTTATCGTACCTACCATACTGACAATATGTCTCTCGAAGAAATTGGAAAATTCTGCGACGAAAGGACCACGAATTTCTTTGCTCCCCACCGACCCGCCCTCAACCCACCCCCTTTTATGTTCTTTATAGAGCAAAAAAAAAAAAGAAACATAGGCCATGCTAAACATTACCGGGAAATCTGTATAACATTCATGCATTGAAACAACATCATTTGGGCATGTTTCAGACAATATAAAATACGGTACCATTGTTAAGAATGCGGACGAAAAAAGGTGCCTGCTTCAACTGTGCACCCACCCCTCCCCACTCTCCGGTACTTTTACGTGTACGCCATACTGCTTTACACTAGCTGAGTATTAAGTATTAATATCTTCCGAATGATTCCAACATTGTGGTAGTTCAGTTGGTAAGGCGCTCGACTCCGAATCCTTAGTACGTAAGTTGAAGCCCCCCGGAGACTCGGCAGTGAGTCTCTTCTCGTTTCGTGTTAAAGTTGTCTCGGTACAGCTTCATCTTTTCAAGATGGCTGCTGCACCATCAGCTATGGAAAATTTGGTTCGTGAAAATTCAGTTCAGTTATGCGTCGATTGTGAAGGTGGTACAGAAAAGGTTTTTACTATTTTGAAAGATATGGGTATAGAACCTGCCGTGCATCTCACCGCTGTTCAACAGCTTTCTGGTAAAACGTGGGATATTACGTTCAAGTCAGCAGACGTGAAGAGGAATTCTATGCCCACGTTGTCGTCACAGGTACCGGTTACTATGTTAATTCGCATACGAGTCCTGCGAGTGTTGTAACAGTTTTGCATGTACCTTTCGAACTTGAAGATAATGTCTTTAGAATCGGATGTACTAATTTGCAGACTGCAGACTGCAGACTCGGATTTTGCAGAATAGATGTTACAAAATGCAGAACGTAGTAATAGATAAAAATTACTAAAATTCCGTCGAGGAACCCTTCTGAATTAGATACAGAAATAAAAGTGATCAGAATCTTAAAAAGAAACTTAAACTTTATCGGCGAGTGTCTTTTATTGTCCAGACTTTAGCAATTTTCGAGTTGAACCTGATTTTTCTCTATGGTGGGTTCACAGTGAAATGCATTTCGCACTTTTGAATAAGCAAAAACATTCGATTAGTATACGTAAATCGCGACGGGTTATGTACTCCCAAGAGTCCCGTGGTAACTCTCTGCCCATTAGAGTCAAATACAGTAGCTAGTACAAAGTCTCGGCCACGATATGAACAACATTTTAGCAACGAAGATGCACGTACGCTGATCCTTCATTTCTGCCTGTAGAGCCACCGTAAATACCCTAATCTGACCGGGCGCAACTGCATAGTATCCTGGCCTACTATTATACATACTGCCGTGAATTCATTCATTTTACATTGAGTGGGAATAAGGTCCCCAATTTTCCGTCCAAAACTCAAAGTCGTATTTTTGGCTATTTTATACACTCAGCATGCCGATTTATTCTCTCAAAATGAAGTGCTATAGCCTAGTGCGCTTCGAATTTCCAGACGAAAATCACCCGCGTAAAAATACCTCGGAGCTAAATCAACCAAGCTTTCTGCCACTTCCCCGGCCGGCTCCTCCCGCCTGCGGCCTGCAGGAATTGGCGCTACTACGACACGCCTTCGCAACTCAGTGCTACTGATTGCTAGTCATACCTTTTTTAAAGTGCAGAAAAAAAAAATTTCGCACACATTCGGACGTGAAAGAGAATCGCTTCTTCATGATTTGAAATTCCCACATTTGATTGGGTCAATTTGAAAATGCCCCGCATGCGCTGAGCTGCAAATCGAATATTTTTTTCATATTTTAGACAGTCTCTATGCATTGTTTTGATATCGTAATTTATTCTTATAGATTCCCACACGTACTTTTCAAGAAGTGATTTTGAGCATCAAAATCCTTCAATTTATGTTGAGGGGTGACAATGAGAATACGAAAAACCTTGAGATTCGAAAATCAAGGATTATGACCAACCAAAACTCAACTAAGAAGGAACAATTTGTCTCGATTTGACTTAGCGATGCATGCGTCGTCTACGTTGGGCACACATACCTGAAGTGCAAGACTTTCGACAACCCAGACTTTCTAGTCTCAAAATTTGACTCATCGAAGCTTCGAGAATTCGATTGCAATGTTTTGTCCAGTACAATCTGGTTTTGATTTTAATTATCAATCACAGAAGTCCCTCGCTTAAACATTCCAACACAAGTACATGTTTCCGATATTTTAATATTTGTAAATTTATTAAGTCGAATTTTCCGAGATAGTACCCGGTGTATTGCATCTGGTTAACTTTATGCTTCATTGTGCGAAACATGTTCAGCTAACCAGGGCATATCAATGATGAAGTGCAATGGGGTCGAGTATGTCGAGCAGTGATAAATAGGGGCTAAATACAAGAGTAACGTGCACAACGTGGCGCAAGTCGCTGAATTTGGATTTAAACACCTCGTTCGAAGTGCATGTGGCGGCCAAGACAGGCTCAGGCTTACTGTATATGGTTAATTAGTGAGGGTTTTACGCAAACTGATCGAAGGCTTTGCTCGTTCATAAATGCAAAATGCATTTTATGAGGAAGGCACCTTAGAGAAAAATCCGGTTTAATTCGAAAATAGCTTAAGTCTGGACAAGAAAAGACACTCGCCGATTAACTTTGTGTTTATTTTAAGATTCTGATCAATTTTTATTTAGGTATTTTACTCAGAAGAATAACTTGATGGAATTTTCATTATTTTATCTAGTACAACATTCTGCATCTTGTAACATCCATTCTGCAAAATCCGAGTCTGCAGTCTGCAAATTAGTACATCCGCTTTAGAATTGTTCTCGGGCGTTATGGAAAAGTTTAAGCGGCCGAGTTAAGACTGTCGAGGATTATCCTACTATTTATAATGGGATAAGACAGTATAAAATTGAAATAGTTTACCACATTTCGTCTTCGATTCGCCACGGTGGACGAATTGTTGGGTTAGATATGGACGGCAACCCCGTACATGTCTAAAGTGCGGTATAATTGGCCACGAAGCTAAAGACTTAAGCATACCAGATGCTTTAAATGTCAGAAACTCGGTCATTTGGCAGATGACTGTGATGTACATGTAAAATGCACAACGTGTGATAAGGCAGGCCATGATTTCCGAAAGTGCCCAATTTTCTTTGCTAACAAGATTAAACAGTCGTTCAGATAGGTTAGTTAGTTAGATGGGATTTTACGACACACCATTACGAATGTGTTATATAGTGTCACCTAGAAAAGAAAATGGGGCAATATTGGGGTACAATAATGTACAAAAAAAAGGGGGGGGGGGTCAAATTCCACTAAAGTGTCTAGGCAAATGCGGGAGTCATGTCAGAAATTTTTATACAGTTTACTTTCCTTAAGAAAGCCCAGAATAAGAGAAGGATCTGTCTGCTCAAATAAAGTTTTCAGGTCTGGCACAGAATAGTACTTCTGGCGAATATGGGAGTATTCACAACAGTCAACGAGAATGTGACTGACGGTGACAGCACAATCACAGGGTATACATTATGGTCTCTCATCCCCGTGAAGTAAATAGTCATGGGTAAGGTAAGTGTGACCGATGCGAGCCCTAGTCAGGACTAAATCATCCCTCCGTTTACTGAGGGCTCCATGTCCCCCAGTTCCGACCATTGGTTTAACTCGGTACAATTTGTTTTCGGGAAAGGAATCCCACAGTTCCTGCCATTTCGATTTTACAAAGCCATTGATCTTAGGGCGGTAATCAGTGTGAGGCAAGTAGAGATTGGTGACATCCATCTGTAGGGCTTCTTTAGCAAGTGCATCGACTTTTTCATTTCCCTGTATGTCCACGTGACTAGGCATCCACGCTAGCACGACTGATTTTTGTTGCTGAACCAAATTGGAGTAAGCTTCACGGAGAGCTGCTACTGAAGGGTGTTTTAGCTCATGGCCTTTTAGTGCTAAAAGGCTTGATAGTGAGTCAGTGAACACAATGAACTGGTGACTGTCTGAGTTTTCAATCAGATGGAATGCCAACTTTAGTTCAGATAGGTAAATGGAGGTGCCTCACCAGTCGTCCCCAGTGAACACAATGCTTCTGGTGAAGCTGAGGCAGGAATGGAGATCACTGATGCTCCACCAACGACTGAAGCCCCAGTTACCACTAAGGTTCAGCGATATATCGAAAATTATCGTTATTGCGATAATTGTTTTGCGAGACGATAAGATAATAAGAATTTGAAAATGACGATAATTTCTTGTGGGGAAAAATGTGAAATGATTTGCCTCATGTTGTTTTCTTTTTTCGTTTTGCTGTCTCCAAAGTAATTCTTTTATTGAAGGCATTCTTTTATTACATAGGACTGATGTAAAATCAATGCAAGTTCTTCGTTTCTCCCCACATTTTTCCATCGAGGAGAGAACGAAGCAAATTCGCAGTCATTCGCAGTTATTAGATTTGGTGACTATTCTTAACCCTGAATATTCCATTATCAGCATGGAACTCGCATGGAAATTGTCTTAGGAAAATTATAGTAATTATCAAATTATCGCGATAATTTCTTGTTTTATTATCGCGATAGTAAATAGCCAGTATCGCCCAACTTTAGAACTTACCACTGATTCACCGGACCGCACTGACGGTAAGATTGAGCCATCTGTTACACATGACACACAAGATTCGAACGACGACATGAGCGATAGCCCTCCAACAGATGGTCAAGCAGACTTACGTGAAGGTGATAATGCATCTCAGTTGTTCGTATCTGTACTTTCAAGTTGGGCTGAGTGTAATGCTCAGCCTCACTCTCAACTTCAGGGGCACAATATTCAAGCTGATGACAAAGTCGCGCCCGTTGCAGAAGTTAAATGTAGCCAGGCCGGTAATAAAACCCCTTCGGACCTACCGGTCGACAGAACCGCTGCAGACGGACAGAAAAAGAAATGTGAGGCTAAACAGGTAGCAAAAAAGGTTCAAGTACCAACGAATTACCATTTGCAGCCAATTGCCCAGGATTGTGATCGTGACAAGGGGCCATTTGTAAGGTCCACAAGGAATGCCGCCTCTCAACCGAAACAAGTTAAAAAGCGAGACAGATCACGGTCGCAAATTCGCTTTCCGCAGGAGAACCCAAATGACACGATCAAGCTGATCCAGATATTTCTTGAGGACGAACCTTGGCATTCGTGTTACGTGAAAACTTGTCGTGAGACCTTTTCAAAGTTCAATGGCCTTAGAGCTCACGTGGACCAATCTCAGTCCAGTTTCAAAGCATCCAATTACCCCTGTTCTCAGAAATCCCGTAAAGGAGCCTTTCCTACCCCTAAGGAATGGATTCAACACCTACCAGATAAGCATGGAAATTTCGTGGTTGCAAAAGAAATTAAGTTCTTTGACAGATATTTTTTGAAATCGTAACTCATGTTCAATCTATCTATTGCTACTCTGAATGTTAATGGTCTCCGTGATACCAAAAAATGCTTACGAGTCATTCAGTGCCTTAAAGTTTTTGCTTTTGATATTGTATTATTACAAGAATTGTTTTTATAATCTGAGACCGATCTCTCCTTCAGTAAACTTCAGTGGGACGGTCTTGTTTATTTTTCTCCCAGCCTGTCAAACTATTCAGGAGGCGTTGCTATTGCTCTTAATAGTAAACTGCCATGGAGAGTATACCAAATCATAATTGATAATAGAGGTCGCTGTATTTCTATGTTGTGCGCTCTAAATGATGTGTCCTTCCGCGTATGTAACGTCCACTGCCCGAACAATCCGCGTGAAAGGTGACAAGGTCACGCACAGGTAGTGCTCAAAATTCAAGGCTAGATAGGATCTACTTGCCTAATAACTATACCTTAAGTTCTGCTATGAATTCTCCGTTCCCCTATTCTGATCATGATCGTGTTCATGTTATCTTTCCCATCTTGGTAAATTTTGCAGTAGGCCTTGTTACTAAATGGAAGTGTGAAGGCTGAATTTTTGACAGCGGAACCCCAATTTCCAACTTCAAGCCTGTGACAGAAAAATTTCGGTTCATTGACAGGGAAATGAACATTCTGCCTGCCAAAATCGAACGTCGCACCCTTTGCTGGAGATGGTTCTCTTTTTATCTGCTTATTTGTCATGTATTATTACTGCATTTATGCCAAACATGGTACTGCTTTTGTTTCGTATGTATAGACAGGAATTGACGTATAGGTTTGTTGGGAAAATCGGTGTAGGCCTGAAACTGCTCCTCGAGGTAGGGTGGTTGTCTTTTCAATGATCCATCATGGAGTATTTCTATTAAGGCTTGTTGAAAGCTGTCAAAATTTTCTCTCGTTTACTGGTCTGCTCATCAAGTTTCGCATCGGAAAGGAAAATCGCATCGGCCTTTTCTGTAAATGCTCATGGAGCCCACCGGACCCTACATGCGAAGACATACCTTTGATACTCTTCACATAGACCTTTTTCCAAATAGCAATTACAAAGCATTGTGGGATAGCCCGAGAGTTTTGGTGTTGGTCGTCTTTTGCCACAGTAAAATGCCATTGACAACAAAGATGCGTACCAAAACTCTACCCTGCATTCCTTTGAAATTGCAATGTGGAAATGGGTCTATGAGAGCAGGGAACTCTAACAGCTCCCTGATGAGAGCGCCACTCTTCTTTACGAATGAGCCCTAATTCTGCAAACCGTTTCCGCTCCTGGGTACCGAACGCTTGTGAAGAAGGCGCATTGAGGATACACATTTGCCAACTAAACAAAACAATTGTGCTGACAACATGACATCACATCAGTTTTGGAACCAAAGTGGGTGCGCTAATAGAGTAGTGACTGGCTACGTCTTGGTTACAGTGAAGTAAGCTTGACGGCAAACCCGTAGCCGGGGCGATGTGGGCGAACCCCCGGAAATATTTTTGCCCCAAGAAGATAAAAAATATCATTGCCTTAATTCATTTTTATACGTCTCGCTTCCCGTGTGAAAAAAAAATATTTCGCCCCTTCAGTTCCTTGTCTGGTTACGGGCCTGATTGACGGGTACAGGCTTCGACAGTTGGAATTCTCTGGATTCAGACCCACCTTGAATTTTAGCTCCTATATTCACCAAGCCCTCTGCTACCCTCAGCCTACACCCTCCTTGCAAACCATACCATCATCAATAATCCCCCACCTACCCACCCACTCACATGCTCACTTTGTAGTCAAATCGACGGGCCATTATTCTGACATAAGTAATCCAGTGTGGTGAGGGGGTAGTTAGGCAGGCCAGTTGAAACGAACTTGCGAAACTTGATGAGACGATATGCCCTTTGATACAAACATATGAAGGCCGAAAATTTTTCTCTTATTTGCCTTGTATTATTTGAACTGTACGATTGCTAATGATGATATTTCAGAGTATAGAATATGGTACGTATCAAGCTACAACTTACACAGCCTGGTAACGTGTCACTCAATGCAATACAGGAGGCAGTTTGACCAAATCAATATTCTTGTTACGCTACATGAGCCCACCGATAGTGACGCTCCGCTCAGATAAAGTCACGACAAAGCACCTTTTCATTCCATTCTGCTCTGCTCTACTCAGAACCCCGGGGCCACTGGACTTCACACATTCAGGTGTGAAGCTATTTCAGAATGAAGCCCAAAGGCAAAATCATGGGTGTGCGTCTGGCTGTGACCCGTGAGGTTTTCCCGATTATTAATGTGCGCCACTAGCGAAAGCAATTAAGGACCCCCCCCCCCCATGTACGATTTTACACACTCAAAAAAATGAGGTGCTAAAATATTAGCACTTTATGGGTGCTAACAAATTACTAGCACCTGAAAGTGCTAGCTGACGCATTGGTACAATAAATCGTACCCGTTGATTGGTTGCATGAGAGGTTGACGTCATCACCAAACCACGCGCGGGCTTGCGCGCGGTACTTACGTACGTATTGCATGTCGAGCTAGCTAGCTGGCCCCACTGCATCATCCAAGCTTGACGGTTGTGATGCTTTGAACTTCGGTAAAAGATATTACTTTGAATTACTGTAAGTATTGCGGATCACGGCGAAATGTAACTTTAGTGATGAAAAATAATAACTGTAGCCTAACTTAAGTTGTAGTGGCGCTATTTCTTATTTGTAAAGTTGTTGCTTCAAGTTCACCCACTGTAAATAGAATCGTTCCTCACCGCGGAATTTAAAAGGCCATTGTTAAGCAAATTTTTAGTGCATGCACCTTTATATAGCTTTTCTCGTGTGCTGCTCGCGTGTACTATTGTAGACACCACACACACACACACACACACGGACCGGTAAAGACAACAACAACGACATCCTGAAAGTATTAAGCTGCCACCATTTTGGCCTAAGGACCCAACTATATGGTTTGCTCAGGTTGAAGCCCAGTTTACTACTAGGGGTATTACATTACAGAGTACAAAATTTGCATATGTCGTTGCATTTTTACAACCTGAGATCGCCGAGGAGGTTCGTGATTTACTTATTACTCCGCCCACTGAAGATCCGTATGATAAAATCAAAACAAAGCTGATTGAACGTACCCAAACATCTGAACAAAAACAGATAGATGTATCAGCTATTAGGCCAACGCCAATTAGAAGACAGCATTTTTAAGACTTTATTCTTACAGCGTTTACCAACAAACGTGCAATTAATTCTTGCATCTACCAGAGATACTGTAGACATTGAACAGTTGTCACTTCTAGCCGATAAGATATTAGAAGTTACACCTAATGTACCAACTGTTTCAACCGTCAAGTCTACACCAACGCCTCCAAATGTATCTGCAAATTACTCAACCCCTTTAACTGGCTCTTCTTCGGAGGTAGATGAACTACGTTCACTGGTTTCAAAGTTAACAACCAAAGTTGATGCCTTAACTGACCAATTAGCAGAACACCGTAAGAAAGGAAGATCCAGAGATCGTAATTACAGAGACAGAGGTCGATTTACAAGATCCAGGCCACGATACTATGAAAAACCAGGAGGCTATTGCTGGTACCATTTCACGTTTGGCAAAAAGGCTGGAAAATGTACTCCTCCTTGTAGTTTCAATAAGTCTGGTGATCAGGGAAACAACAGAGCCAGCGACTAGCGGCGACTCACTCGTCTGGCGCAAAAACTACATGTCGTCAATTTTTTGTATCAGACCGTAAGACGGGTAATCGATTTTTAATTGACACAGGTGCAGATATTAGCGTCTACCCTGCTTCACCTTCAGAGAAGAAAAGTAAAACTTACTCAACCTTACAGGCTGCTAACAAAACTGTCATCACTACACATGGTCAACGTTTACTCACATTAGATTTGGGATTGCGTCGTGCTTATCAATGGGTTTTTATCATAGCTGATGTAGCTTCACCAATTATAGGTGCCGATTTCTTAGACAATTTTGCACTAGACAAGACAATTCAGCCACTCACAGATCTCCTATCGACTAAAGCCAAAAATGCACCACTATGTTTGAACGAGTTCCAAGAGGCGGCCTTTCAAAAAGTAAAGATGGACTTGGTTTCGGCCACGTTATTAGTTCATGTAGTTCCTGATGCACCTCTATGTATTATGGTCGACGCCTCTGATGTAGCTGTTGGCGGTGCTTTACAACAACTTGTTGAAGATTCCTGGCAACCTATAGCTTTTTCTCCAAGCGACTTCAACCAGCCGAAACGAGGTACAGTACTTTTGGCAGACAGCTGTTGGCAATTTATCTCGCTATTCGACACTTTAGACATTTCCTAGAAGGGAGACAATTCTGCATTTTCACTGACCATAAGCCATTGACATATGCATTCAATGCTACTCCAGACCGTTACTCTCCGAGAGAAGTACGTCACTTAGATTATATTTCACAGTTCACCACCGACATCCGCCATATCCAAGGCAGAGAAAATGTCGTTGCTGATGCTCTTTCTCGACCAGATCTAAATGCATTTTCAGTAGAGCCTGTTACACCTTCGATTGATTTGGAGAAAATCTCAGTAGCTCAACGTGAAGATGAAGAGTTAATCGACTTACGAGAATCATCTTCACTACAATTTGCTGATGTTCCGCTGACCACCGTTCCCGGAACTATTGTATGTGACTTATCAACTGGTACACCTAGACCATTTGTTCCCAAACATTATAGACGTCAAGTCTTTGAGGCATTACATTCATTGGCTCATCCAGGGATTAGGGCTTCCCAGAAGTTAGTTAAACAACGATTTATATGGCCAAGTATCAACAAAGATGTCCGTCAATGGGCAAGATCATGTCTATAATGTCAAAAGTCCAAGATCCAACGTCATACAGTTACACCTGTAGGAAATTTTGCTCCACCTTCATCACGTTTTTGTCATGTTCATATAGACATTGTAGGACCTTTACCACCATCGAATGGCTGTACTTATTAACTATCATCGACCGATTTACTATATAGGTGGCCAGAAGCCATTCCCATCCCTGATATCTCTGCTGAGACTGTTGCCAAAACATTTGTTCAAAGATGGGTAGCTATTTTTGGTGTTCCTGCATACATTACTACAGACAGAGGTTCCCAATTCGAGGCAAATCTATTCAGACGTTTAACTGAAATTTTTGGTGCAAAAAGAATCAGAACAACGGCTTATCATCCTGCAGCAAATGGTTTAGTAGAACGTTTTCACCGTCAATTAAAGGGGGCACTAAAAGCTCAAACCAATCCAAACTCATGGACGGAAGCTCTACCAATGGTTCTTTTAGGCATTCGTTCTGCACCAAGAGTAGATACTAATTGCAGCGTAGCAGAGATGGTTTTTGGTGTTACACTGGCTTTACCTTCCGACTTAGTTACGACGACTGGAGATACTATTCCTGATCCTTGTGACTATGTAGATAGGCTCCGGCAACACATGTCCAACATGCGACCACTAATCACCAGACCAACAACAAGATCATCTCACATACCCAAAGAGCTATCATCGTGCACTCACGTATGGGTTCGTACAGACGCTGTTAGAAAGCCACTTCAACCACCTTACAAAGGCCCATACAAGGTTCTCAAACGTTCCGACAAATTCTACACCTTAGAGGTCAACGGCCGACAAGATAATGTCAGTATAGACCGATTAAAAGTAGCTCATTTGGATGACAGTTGGGAAAGCCAACTCAACTCTACCTAGTCCTCCAACTCAACCAACAGCCACCAAACTCCATAAGACGACCAACCTACGGACAACGTGACCAACGCCCGCTGCCATTCCACGTCAGACACGTTCAGGTAGGCGCGTGCGTTGGCCCAAGAAGTACATTCAGTTTATAGATAGTGGGTGAGACTGCATATGTATATTTATTGTCGATTGCTTCATTATTTAGCGCAATCTAGGGGGAGCTAGATGTAGTGGCGCTATTTCTTATTTGTAAAGTTGTTGCTTCAAGTTCACCCACTATAAATAGAATTGTTCCTCACCGCGGAATTTAAAAGGCCATTGTTAAGCAAATTTTTAGTGCATGCACCTGTATATAGCTTTTCTCATGTGCTGCTCGCGTGTACTATTGTAGACACCACACACACACACGGACCCGGCCTTACTTAGAGCGGTAAAGACAACAACAACGACATCTTGAAAGTATTAGCAGCATCGGAGTTTTTGTTTCTACATTTAATTGTTTATATTATGGACTGTTCCTGAGAGAAAGCTTCGAGTATTTCATTGTCTTATGGACAGCAAGTAGATACCGGTTTTGGGCAGGCAGTAGTAATACAGCCACCCAGACCGGGCAGCGTAGAATCTAGTAGTAGCTTTAGTAGTTTTGTATAGAGTACAGTTGTATATCTTATGCACGTGCACGCGCCGCTCATAGGCAGTATTTAGTATTAAAAGCACATAGGATTTTTCGGCATTTATTAAAAACTAAACGTAGCTTGTACCAGAGCAGAAGGATCGGCAATCGTCAAGGCCCGCTTCAGCGCCAGGAAGACGTAGTGACTTCCGTGGGTGAGTCCAGAGTCTTATTATTTACTGTCATTGATCTGTTAATTATTTAGCCCACAAAGTAACGTCGATGCATGCCAGTTCTAGCTGAGATTAGGAAAGGCGAGGCCTTACGAAATCGATTTGAGTTAGCCTTACTCTTACTCAGCCTAGCCTACATTAGCTTGCCTAATGTTAGGGCTTAGGCGTATCATGTAGGCCTATCGTTAGGCCAGGCCTACAACCGCAGACACACATAGTATTGCGTAGCCTAACTTACCGGTACTAAGATGCTAAGACTGAGTTAGGCCTTAGCCTAGGCCAAGTTACGTAACCCCAGCAGGCTAGAAATTAGGTACTAACGCAAGGGTTACAAGTAGCCTAGCTACAGAAGGGATTGGGCCTAGCCAGTAGGCCTATGGTTGCCACTGTGTAGCCTTTGCATTTTACTTTTACTAGGCTGGGTTGTATCTAGGCTAGGCCACAGCCAGTTCTAACGTTATATAGTGCATGCATATATATATATATATATATATATAAATAGACAAGGTAGCGCACTTCTTCCACACAAAGGCATTCAGTAGCCAGATTTGGCTAATATGCACTAATACGGCCAAATTGCCAAATGCTATGGCCAAACTGGCAAAGCTTTTACTAACTTGGCAATGTATTCGTGCATATATGGCCAAATAGGCCAAATCTGGCTACTGAACGCCTTTGTGTGGAAGAAGTGCGCTACCTTGTCTATTTATATATATGTATGCAATATATAACGTTGAACTGCCTGTGGGCTAGGCTATCGATCACTCCTGGACCGGGAAGGTTTTACACCTAGGCCCAGTGCCTAGGCCTAAGCCTAGCATTAGGCCTAGCCTACAGTATAGGCTAGGCCTAGCTATAGGCTGTCTCAAGCCTACAGACGTGCTCCCCCACCATCTGAGTAGGCTACCGTACAGTATGTGTAGGCCTACCAACAATGCGAAGTGTGCTTACCTATAATCTTGATAACAATTGTGGGATTATTTCATTGTTATTTGAAAAAGTTAGCTACTGTAGCTACAGTATGTGTACCATTAGGCCCCTACCAAGCCTTACCAAGTTGTTCGTTGAGTCTTTTCCATATTCAGTGTAAAGACCAAGTCTTTCAAACAGCACTGAAATAAGCTCGCAAATCTTAAGTCAGTGAAATCACATTGGTTTTATGCTATTGATACATGTAGGACACAACCGTAATTCATAGAACACATGAAGGGTTTCCGATATAATTCCAGTTCGAAGTAAATATCATGGATTTTCTGGTTTTTGTTCTATACCTGTAACACTAGTTGTTCTTCCAAGAGGAATTACAGCTGTGCCCTGTGCTGTAGGTCTTAAAATACTGTTGTTTGGTAAACCAAGGCTCATGTCTCAGTCTTTATAAATTCCAATTTCCTATCAATCCTAAAACCTGAAACAAAGGTTAGGCTGAACTAGGCATCACAAGTAATATATCATGTCAATTGTATGGGGCACAACCAAAATTCCCCTTGGAGAGGCAATTAGTGTCACAGGTATAGGAGGAAAACCCAAAAGTTCAATATATATTTACTCCAAATCAGAATCATAATTCATACCCTAAAGAAAACCCATACAATGTGTTCTCCTCTTTCACAAAACTAGCACGATTATGCCTACACAAAAAGAAAAAAGTACAATACCTAACTTGAAAATGAGACAATTTTCCACCACGTCTGAGCGCTCCGAATTGTCCGTTAAAAAAGACTAAAGCAAAAAAATCATGCTGTTAGCCTTGCACCAGTCGTTTCTTATCTCCTGCATATATTTATGTTCAATTACAGTACATAGTACATTCAGGAGACAAGAAACAACTAGTGCAAGGCCAACACTGTGATTTTATTGCACAATAATTTTTTTCTAACGAACTCTTTGAAGCTCTCAGACACAATGGAAAATCGTCTTCTTATTTTCAAGCTAGGTAGTATTGTTTTGTATAATATTGCTAGTTTTGTAAAAATGAAGAACACATTGTAAGGATTTTTAATGTGATTCTGATTTGAAGTAAATAGCGTATCTTGAATTTTGGGGGTTTCGTCCTATACACGTATACGTACCACTAATTGCCCCTCCAAGTGGAATTTGGGTTGTGCCCTATATAGGGTGAAAACCTAAAAACTCAAGATATTTGCTTCAAATCGGAATCATATTGGAAATTCTTACAATATATGTTCTTCCTTTTAAAAAAACTAGCTAGATTATGCCAAAAAATCACAAAATCACACTAGGCCTACCTAGCTTGAAAATTTAAGATGATTTTCTGCCACGTCTGAGTGATCAGAAGTTTTCGTTGGAAAAAGATGACAGCACAATAAAATCACCTACAGTGTAGTTGGCCTTGGGCCAATTGTTTCTTACCTTGTGAATATATTATGTGTAAAAACATAGCACAGTCAAGACTTACGTAAATGTTCACAATACAGCTCACACTAACTTGTTTGACAATATTGCCTTGAGCAATTTATAATTAAACAAAACTCAGTCCAGCTTTTGTGACTCTGTCTTGGAGATTTACTGAACTGGAAGAGGAGGTTAATAGTTAACTTAGTAAGAACTTAAGAAGAATTGTTAACTGTCTGGGTCAAGATAAGAGAGCCTTTAAATATATTGGCAAAAGGCTTCATATTTGATTTGTGCTGAAACCAGATAAATTACTTGTGACTTGTGAAAATTTGTGATTTATATTAAAATTGTGATGAGGCCCTGCAGGTCTTGAGTTTAAGATTTTGTTGGTGTGCTACAAATCACACTCCTAAGAAATTAAGGAGTGTGGAAGGCAGTGTTCACACTAAGGTGCGAGACTGTGCGATTCCCGCACTCAGTTCACGAGTCCCGCAAAGAAAATATTTGTCTGTGGGAAATTCCTGTACTGTTTCCTATGTACGATCTGAAATCTCCTTCAAAAACTTCTGAAAGGGGAGAATTTCCCGCACATATTTTGATCCCTAGTGTAAACACTGGTGGAAGGTGTGCTGTTTTGTACAAACTTTAATAGATTTATCTGAGTTCCAAGTTTCAAGTTTATTTCTACCATTTCACATACAACAAGAATATATTATTTTACATAGTTAAGTGTAAATCAAAAGTACAGTATGCATAAGTGGAGACAGATCCTTAAGAAAGTAATGATAAAGTATATGCAGCTGTAGTAATCAGATCATACAGATTATTAAAATGTGATAGGGTAGAGGAACCAGAATAAGCAGAGCTTTTCAAGTCTGGTCCCTTCTAAGAGAAGGAGAGAAAAAAAAAAAAACAAAACAATTGGTATAGAACAAAAACAACAAAAGAACATAGAATAGGTACAGTGAGAAAATAGGTGTGGAACAAATTATGCACAAATATCACTCAATTCCATCTGTCTGTAAACTCATATATATATATATATACATATATATATCTATCTATCTATCTATCTATCTATCTATATATATATATATATATATATCTATCTATCTATCTATCTATCTATCTATATATATATATATATATATATAGATCAAAGAAAGTAGTAAAAAGTGCTTAAAGTTTAGGAGAAAACTCCGCAACGTTTCGGGTACATACCCTTCATCAGGCGGCAAAATATCAACTGATCAGTAAAACGCGATTCAAATGAAACAAACAAACGCGTGCCTTCACAACTCGACCAACGCACGTGCGTTGGCCGCGCTTACAGTGTGTATGTATACAGTGAAACAACGCCTGCCAGTAAAACAATGCAACTGCGTTAGCTACAGTAAAGCTACGCAACTGCGTGAAATACAAAAAACTGCGCAACTGCGTGAAATAACTAAAAGCTGTAATGACGCAACCTAAAACGATTGACGCGCTCACAGAGTGTGTATGTACACAATAAAGCAACGCAGTGAAACAATGCAACCGCGTTAAATATTGTGTACATACACACTCTGCGTTGCTTTATTGTGTACATACACACTCTGTGAGCGCGTCAATCGTTTTAGGTTGCGTCATTACAGCTTTTAGTTATTTGACGCAGTTGCGCAGTTTTTTGTATTTCACGCAGTTGCGTAGCTTTACTGTAGCTAACGCAGTTGCATTGTTTTACTGCGTTGTTTCACTGTATACATACACACTGTAAGCGCGGCCAACGCACGTGCGTTGGTCGAGTTGTGTAGGCACGCGTTTGTTTGTTTCATTTGAATCGCGTTTTACTGATCAGTTGATATTTTGCCGCCTGATGAAGGGTATGTACCCGAAACGTTGCGGAGTTTTCTCCTAAACTTTAAGCACTTTTTACTACTTTATTTGATCTATACATTTCACAAGTGCTTCGCAGTAATCGACCTTATATATATATATATATATATATATATATATATATATATATATATATATATATATATATATATATATATATATATATATATATATATATACATTTACTGTATGATTACCCATTGTTTATCTAGGTGTGCAAAAAATAGCACTCCTCACAGTGAATTGAGGCTTGCAAGTGATGGCCAGGTGTACAATTGCACTGGCATGCCTCAAAATTTAAGGCCTTTGAGCTGGGGGAGGGGGAGGAATTTGTTACTCAATTGAACTGTGATGAGGGGTGGTTTGACTTGGATGTCAAAAAAGTAACTTGCTGCCAACCTCTGCTGGTAATTAAGATGTACTGTAAACCTTTGGTTTTATTCTTAAACCCAGGGCTATCCTAGTACAAACTAGGCCAATTTGTTCATGTTAGTAGTATGGTTGTCAAGGGCTTTGAAAAATATTGTCACCATATTCTATGTGCTTAGAAAGTTTGGTGAGTGTTTGCATTATTGCAATCATATAATGTGATACAGAAGACAAGACCAGGGCTGTAGGCCCAGATTTGACTCTTGGCAGGTGACCAACAATGTAACATGCTAGTGCAGGACATTACAACACAGTCCATACTTTAGTACACAGCCTCTTTGAGGGCTAGTTAGGCTCAACTGCTGGAATAATGGTGGTAAACAAACCCCCGCAAAACGTGTTTAATTCTTCCAAAAGCTGTCAGCAAAGTTACGGAAATTAAGTGACTCCTTGAAGATAACATTTAGTATGTAAACTAATTGACGTGATTGTTTTGTTGTAATATTAAATCTTTTCAATTTGGATGGTAGTTGATCTTATTCTTTATATTTCTTGACTTTTTTCTTTTCAGATTTTTAGACGGATGTACACCTCATCAGACAACAAAGACTAGGCCCTCTCAGTATGGGATTTATCTGCTTCAAGTGTGGTGTGACGGTTTCAGGTAGTGTTTCTAAACTTCTTTCCCATTTACATGCAGCCCATGCCCTGTATGACATGAAAGGGCTAAGGCTACTCTGTAAGCAAGGTGGCTGCCCAAGCTCATTCTCTTGCTTTAATTCACTTAGGAAACATATTATCAAACAACACAGGGAGCAAACTATAAACAGAGAGGCCCAATTGCAGGAAGATGTTGGGGAAAGAGATGACATTACAGACCAAGATGCTCTCTCAGATGAGGATGTCCAGGATGAACCCTTAGTACATCCTTTGAATAATGCTGAGGAAAGGGGAAAGGGCAATCAACCTTTCCAGACATGTTGCAGCTTTTTTGTCTGGTCTCTTAGCGGATACAAATATGACTTATGCCTCTGTCAGTAGAGTCGTTCCTGGTATAGACAGCCTGTTATCAGAAATTATGAAAGGGGTTGAGGGAGAGGCACAGATTTTCCTCCAGCAAAGAGGTGAAGATATTCACTCTCATGAAAATTTTGAATTTTTGGAAAAAATTTGTTCTTCCGGTTCCCTGTTTTCAGATCTTCTGTCACGTTACCAGGGTTGTTCCCGTTACGCTTTGAAAGTAACTCGTTATAGTTACAGTTAATTCCGTAAAATTGTAACTCGTTACAGTTACTAGTTACAATGTTGAAAAAGTAACTAGTTACAGTTACTTTTGACTAAAAAGTAACTAGCTACATTTCAAAAGTAACTCGTTACTTCAAGGTGAATATACGGTACCTCGGTACCTGAAATGGAGGGGGGGGGGGGGGGGGCATAATTAGATAGTAAGACGGGGGCACATGAGACGACCGACACCTCATTTGTGCCGGTTATCCTTAGGTGTTCCCCAAAGAAAGTCAATGAAGCTAGCTGATCTTCAATGGGCATTGTCGCAGAGGCTCCTAATGCTCAACATGAAGCAGCGAATCATGATACTGTGTCGGAGCTTACGCAAACTATTTGTTAGAGGAATATGGTTATAACCAAAACTTTTCCAGTTACCAAAGTACTTCTTTGAGGGTTGAAATCTTTATACTCCCATCACACAGTCGGCTAATTTAGAGAGGTTAGCGGCTATGCCGGAAAGGGGAAGAGCGTTGTTTCAGCAGTAAAGTCTTCACCCCTCAAGAGCATAAATATGGTATAATAAGAGGATGAATACATTTGTTAGCAGTAAAATTTTAAAACCTCACCGCTAAGGTTGGGCTAAGTGATATTTCCCCATAAATTTCAAGTTTCACATTGTGTCGATATAAAACAGTGCATAGAAATGGTGATACTATGCAGTTTATACATGCAGATCATGTGCACATAATTCACTTTCCCTTTACAATAGGTAAAGCTTTAAGTCGGACACTTCTCTTTCCAATTAGCTTTGTTAGGATACTTTTAACGCCATTGACCATTTCAATATTCTGCTGTTTTTTTATATTAACCGTACTATTATTCCAGTGTAAGGAGTTACGGACATTGAAAAGAATATGATATAGCCTAAATTCATACGTTTGATTCATCAAATAAAGATACCATACATGTTAAATTAGATGCATAAATGGATGCACGGTGTTTACCAACGCTTGGCACCGTATAGATTTACTGGGCTCCAACGCAAGAGTCCGGATTCGGTTAGCTTAATGCCGGTCTCAAGAGCGTTTTTCTAGATTAGGAATTTGCCCGGGATAGAAGGTTCCGGAATCGAAATTTTTACGGAATGTGATGTAACTGGACTCGGACTCGGAGTTCATTCCAGCCGAGTTCTCAAATATGAAAGTTACATTAAAAGTGTTTAAAGTTCCATTTGTGCACAATGTACAGATCTAAGGTATTGTCACATACAATCAACTAAATTACTCAGGAGGCCAGGCTATGGAAGTGAGTACAAACGATGACTTTGTTAATTAATGGTGGACATGTACGATAGAATTAAAACATCTGTATGTGTGATATGATATACATTGGCAAAAAGACTGGTCTCGGAATTGGTGCCATTGGAATCAAAACTGGCAGAAATTTGAGGATCCTGAGTAGTACCATGCTCGGAAAAGATTCGGGAATCTAGAATCGCAGTTAGCTCCGACTCGGATAGGGTGAACACGGGTCCAGCCCTAACGTCTCAAGAGGCAATGATTAAACTTTCAAAGTAAGCTGGTATTTGAATGCCCATGGGCCAACCCGTTTCTCACGGTACACTGTCTCCACTGTGTCCTCTAAAGGACAATATGAGTAAACCAAGGCCCAGCTGACTTTACTTAGAATACATAAAGTCAGCTGAGCCTTAGAGGACCGTTCAGTATTTTTCAAATAATCGCACAAATCGGTCTCATGGATAATAAGCATTGATCTGTCTAATAAGTATTTTGACATACAGATCAATTTTAAACTTATTTCAATCAGGGAGTTGCTATTTGACAACTCCCTGGTTCAATAGACAATCAAGTGGCCCGGCCTGTAAGCCTGCAGCGTGTGCATCTAATATCAACTTCTGATTCTAATCGTGAATAAAATTTGATGTCGGTGAGGGCGACGTCGATAATAGCGATGAATGATAAATAGCCTATATCGAAAATAATTTTACATTTTACTACCAAAGTGTCATCAATTTGAAAATTTTCTGTTATTCTGTTATTAGCTCAAAGAAAATGCAATTTGTGGTCATTTTGACTATTTGTAACGGGAAAGTAACGGGACCCAAATGTAACGCCGTTACAGTTACTTTTACACAGAATTGTAACTAGTTACTTGCTCCGTTACTGAAATGCAAATGTAACTCGTTACAGGGTTCCGTTACACAAAATGTAACTCGTTACAGTAACGGCGTTACTTGTAACTCGTTACTTCCCAACCCTGCACGTTACAAGCAAGAAAAAATGATTATGCAGCATTTCCACATTGCTAAACCAAAGGCATCACTTTTGGGGCATAGATACGATACCCTCATTGATTCTAGAACTGGTCAGTCAAAAGTAAATCTTGTCAGGGAGACCTTGGCATTACTAATATTGTAGCTGAAGCCAATGGCTCACTGACCCCAGTGGAGCAGAGATACTCTCAGACTGAGAGAGAAGCATTAGGGGTTACGTGGGGTATTTTACATTTTCATTTGTGCTTTTCGGTAAACCTTTCTCTGTGATAACAGATCATAAGCCTCTTGTACTATTGTTTAACAATCTTTGTTGCATGTTGTTTATTAGTACCAGAGTATTACAAAGACAACATGGAAGACGGCCAGAAAATACCTGACGAAAGTTCTATCATGTTGTCACTCCTGAAGATCATGGACTTTCTCCAAAGGAAGTTGGAACAGTGAGTGAAGCTCCCACCGAAGCTCAGGGCAAGAGCAACCCCATAGTGACTGGTGATTGTGACTCTGTGGCTGATATCGCAGGTGGCCGAAATGCACCAGCCGAAAGTGCTGACATGGATGTTAGTGTTACCCCTGAGGAACTTGAAAATATTGACGAAAATGTTGGAAAAGCTATGGAAGATGAAAACCATAGTCAGTGTGACCTTTTTGAGTGTGAAGGTACTGAATGCTCTCAAATCAAGGCCTCTAGTTGGGCAGATCAGGTGACCGAAGTAAGTCGCCCCCGAGATACTGACACCACCTGGCACAAGACCCCACTCAAGAGAAGAAGCGAATCCCAGCCATCAGAAGTTAAGAGGAAGGAAAGGTCTAGGTCAATGATTCGGTATCCCCCGGAGAAGCCTTTACATAACATTAAAATGTCTCAGGTTTTTTTAGAGAAAGAGCCATGGTACTCTTGCTCCGCCAAAGGATGTCGCGAAAATTTCTCTAGTTTTGACATGTTAAGGAAGCACGCTGACCAAGTTTACCCACACATTGAAAGCTCTTCCTACCCATGTGCCATGACGTTATGCTCGCATGTGTTCTCTTCACCCCGGCAATGGATCTAGCACATCGCCCAGAGGCACCCCAAATTTGTCAAAACACATGATGTGGAGTTTTTTAATTCGTTTTTCCTAAAAAGTGATGTATTCCCAACAGGATAATGACGGGTCTGTGTGTCACTTTCATTATATATTTCCCGTATTTGTATTTGTATATGTATTTACTGTTTCCACTTCAACCAGATCAAAGCCTTGTGATGAGAAGAGCTAAGACATTGTGGGCTGCTACCCTAAACGCCAGTGGGATGCGAGACAATCTGAAATACTCGAGAGTTCTTCAGTGGGGTAAAATGTTAGGTATTGATATTTTGCAAGAAACCTACTTATCTACCCGAGAAGAATGCATTTTTTCGCAAGCAGTGGGGCAATCAAGCAGGGGCGGGATTTGATGCCTGAAAGTTGGGGGAGGGGGCAAACCCGGGGCTTCTGATTTTATTGAGACCAAATTCGCCTAGCTTCCCAAAGCAACCGTTTAGGGGACTTGACTTGGACCGGAGTGATCCGAACGGTTTATAGGGACCAGATGGCGCAGCTTGTATGCCACTGTGACAATCGCAAACCCAAACCCACTCCAGCAGCAATAACATCACACATCAAGAGACGACACACCGTCCACGGTAGGAAGAACCCCAAAAAAGTGCAAAAGTACATCAACATGGATCAGCTTGACATGGTGTTGCTTTGTTAAAGCACTGTACTGTCTGTTTTGATGTTTTTTTCGCCAAATCTAAACGATGGAGCAACACAACCAATGCAATATTCTGACAGAAGAGGGTCTTCGCTTTCGAATACTCTGTAGCAAGAATCCCTGCTCTGTCAGCATCATTCAAATTGCGAGCGAGACGCGACAGCAAGAACCTTCGTTCGAATAGAAAGGCAGTTTGGGATGAATGTTCAAAAGTAAACGGCATCAAAAAGCTTTTCTTCTATTGCAACTATGGATTAAGCCTCTTAGGGGTAGGCCTAAGCATGTACCAACAATACGTGAACATTGTTCTCCTTTCTTCAAGGTGCGATGATTTGTAAAAAGAAGATAATGGTCCTTTTAACTTGACCAAGTCTCCTTCCGCGTTTTTCCCGCTGTCGTTTAAAGGTAGCACGCCCCTATTTATACGTACAGTCCACTTGTTCGCCTTCAAAAATATCACCAAGAGGAGACATTGGGGCAACTTTTGCAATATGTTACCGAATAGGGTGGGGTCTTTTGTCAATTTAATATGAATGAAGACTAGACGAAGTATCAGTGGTGTTAAAATGGGGGTTAACTGAAGCAAATTTGAAGAAGGTATAAGGTTATAAAATTTCTCAACCTGGCCATTTCACCCCTCTGGTGAAAGCTCACAGTTAGGGCTCGTCACCATTGAGATTTTGAGCTAGAAGGGCTTGAAAACCTTGAATAATAGGTACATGTTTCCAGCCCTGATCAATACTCAAAGACCTCACTTCACAGAGCGGACGGTAATACAATCAATATAGGCTACGGCACAAAAATTGGTCAAATTGACTTTTACTTTGCAGTCTGTGTTTTAACTTATATCCCACAATAATCAAATTAAATCTTGACCACATTTTTAGTAAGTAACACAGTAAAAAACGAGCTTCTCAAAATTTAAAGGGATTAAGTTGATAGTCATTATCTTTTCTCGGAGCAAAAACTTGAATTTGTGGTCCGCTACCTTTAGAGGCCACTTTACTTTTTCAAAGTAGTGTGCAACTCAATGTAGGAAATATTCAGAGGGTGTGCTGTCTTAAAAACGGCATAGTTATACAGTAGTAGGATAAGATCAAGTCAAGTTCCTCCGCTCCAAAATATTGCCTCACAAATTTAGTCCCTCAAAAAGTTCGGAGGGTGCAGTGTACACCATGTTGATACAGGGATGTGCTCAACCTATGGTGTGTATGTTGTAGCAAATGTATTCAAGTACTCATTACGCAAATATTGTTGAAAATTAAAAACACTTTAGGCAACGTTTTGCCTTATATCCTCCCCCTACGGGGGAAAAATTAAGTTACTTTGGTGAAGTATCAAACGGTAAACCCCTATCTTACTATAGACGCTCTCGATGCTCAAAATTCCAATGGTCATGGTGTCGCACACGATTGAAACACTATGAACAGTCGTCACGGAAGCTCTGGTATGACAGGGTAGGGAAGATAGTGCTTTGTTGAACTTGAACACGCACCCAGGGGCCACAAAACAGGTCATATTTTAAGTGGTTAACTTAATAATAAGGGAAAGCTTTTGGGTTTGTTAATTAATACAGCCTTGTACATCCGCATATGCCGGCTTGTTTTTTTTGTAATTGAGGGTGGGGAGGGAAGACTACAAGTTTAACAAACGCCGAGTATAGCAACCTATGGGAGAGTGCAGAAACGTTTCTTCAACCCGGGGGCGAACGACCCCAACCACCCCGTCCCTCCTCTCTTGATACGCGCTTGAAAGCAAAGTTTTCGTCAGGTTACAGGTCACAGAACAACCGACAAGCTGGCCGCCAGTCCATAGTTAATCTACCATATGATGACGGTAAAGAATTTGGAAAGAAGTCGTAGCGGTTTCAACCATCAGCTAGCACACATAGCAGTGATCAGTCCTCCATTGATTCACGAGCTTGATTTGGGTCCGTTTGAGGGAAACTTGTAGCATGCGAAAGTCAAAGGTTCATAAAAGAAAGAACTCTACAGCAAGAGAAAGGCGCCGACAATTTTTTGTTTGGATATTGGAGGATTGTGTTCTTGAAGGAGACCAAGAAGTTAGTTGGTTATTTAGTTAGATGGGGTTTAACGACACACCAACACGAATGTGTTATGTAGTGTCAGCAAGATAAAAAAGGGTAATGGTTGGGTTAATATCAACTAAAAAAGATGGGGAGACTGTCGTTGGAACAGGGGTGACGCCAAGTGAGAGTAGGAGTTAGATGGGATTTTACGACACACCAATACGAATGTGTTATATAGTGTCACCTAGAAAACAAAATGGTGCAATACTGGGGTAAAATAATGTACAAAAAAAGGGGTCAAATTCCACTAAAATGTCCGCGCAAATGTGGGAGTCATGTCAGAAATTTTTACACAGTTTACTTTCCTTGAGAAAGCCCAGAATAAGTGAAGTATCTGTCTGCTAAAGTAAAGTTTTCAAGTCTGGCACAGAACAGTACTTCTGGCGAATATGGGAGTATTCATACAGTCAACGAGAATGTGACTGACGGTGACAGCACAGTCATAGGGTATACAATATGGTCTCTCATCCCCGTGAAGTAAATAGGCGTGGGTAAGTGTGACCGATGCGAGCCCTAGTCAGGACTAAATCATCTCTCCGTTCACTGGGGCTCCATGCCCCCCAGTTCCGACCGTTGGTCTAACTCGGTACAATTTGTTTTCGGGAAAGTAATCCCCCAGTTCTTGCCATTTCGATTTTACAAAGCCATTGATCTTAGGGCGGTAATCAGCGTGAGGCATGCAGAGATTGGTGACATCCATCTGTAGGGCTTCTTTAGAAAGTGCATCGACTTTTTCATTTCCCTGTATGTCCACGTGACTAGGCACCCACGCTAGCACAACTGATTTTTGTTGCTGAACCAAATCGGAGTAAGCTTCACGGAGAGCCGTTACTGAAGGGTGTTTTAGCTCATGGCCTTTTAGTGCTAAAAGGCTTGATAATGAGTCTGTGAACAAATAAACTGGTGCTGTCTGAGTTTTCAATCAGATGGAATGCCATCTTTAGTGCCTGGAGTTCGGCAGTAAATTTTGATGCATCATCCGGTAGTCTGACTAGCAAGGATCATCACGGCCTGACGCCGCGGCCGCAAACTCGTTCTTGGCTTTGGAGCCGTCAGTATAGACTGCGTGATACTGATGATATTTATGTCTCAGCTCATTACTGCTGGCACAGAACACAAGTTCATTTGTTGAGTTCTTCTGATATTTCCTCAGACTAAGGTCAACTTCCAGGGAGGAGTGGCGGGGAAGGTAAACTGCCACAAAATCAGGGTTGCTGCACACCTGTGATAGAACTTCCCTAACGCGAATAGCAAATGGAGGGATAGCTGATGGTTTTCTCATATGTCACTAAACTTACGGTTGAACTTGAGGTCGTCTCAAAGGTCGGGTTCTGTCTATGGCCCCTCAGTTTGAGGGCAAACTGGAGTGACAACTTCTTCCATCTTATCTGGAGGGGTGGTTCATTCGCTTCGATGTAGACTCTGCATTGGGGACGTACGGAAAGCTCCCAAGCAGATCCTAAGACCTTGGTTATGTATTGTAAGGAGTCTCCCAAGGTATGACTCACGTGCAGAGCTGTAGACAACACAACCATAATCAAGTTTGGACCTCACTAGAGATCTATAAAGTCGAAGCAAAACGGGGCGATCAGCGCCTAGTCCATCTTTGAGACTACTTTCAACAGGTTTAGTGCTCCCTGGCACTTCCGCCTGAGGTGATCGATGTGGGGTTTGAAGTTGAGCTCGTTGTCGAGTAAGAATCCCACATGGTCGGGGAAATTTTCAGTTTCGTTGGGAAACGACAAAATATAAAGTACCCCATAGTTAAGGGCCAGTCGCCTCTGTCATCTACATGCCGTTTTGCTTGAAATGAGGCAAATTCTGTACGAAATCCCTCAAATTTTCCAATTTTACTACCTACATATATTGCAAACAGGTGCCTGAAATACCTTCAATTTTCTTGATTTTTGCATGATGAGTAAGCTACTTCAACTTTTCTCCGACTGCATATACACATAACAAATTGAACACATTAGTTCAGCATCGTGCGGTCTGTACTGTCCCCCAAAATTTATTTTTCAAGGTATTTAAATCGTAGGGTAATAAACTTCGCGGGGATATCCCTTGAATTAAGCCTAGTGGTGTAAATTGGCCGAGTCAACACGGAAGGAGACTTGGTCAAGTATAAGGGAACCACTGTCTTCGTTTGACAAATCAGGCTAACCAGCGCACCACCAAACATGGGCAATGGTCATCTATTGTTTGCAGATGCTTTAATCTAACCCTAAGAGGCTTAATCCATAGTTGCAATAGAAGAAAATTATTTTCGAGTTGGTAATTTATGAATATTCATTCCAGACTCGCTTCCCACTAGAATTAAGAGATGCTTTGGGAAGGTAGCTAAACTTAAGTATCAATAAAGACAGGTCTCTCAGCCGAGAGACATCGCTTGGCAGTGAGTCATTTCTGGTTTTGCTGTTTTAAAGTTGCTGAACTGTCGAGTGGATCAAAATGGCTACACTATGATATCAGGGTCTTTTTCAAGATGGCGAATTACGCATCAACCATATTGACCCCAGTCTATTCAGATACGTTTTCATTCTGTTGACCGGAAAGAAGAATATTTCTGATCTGATGGAAGAAAGCGGTGTAGATGTTACTAAGGATTTGATTGCAGTTCAAATATTACCAGGAAGAATGTGGGATGTGACTTTTAGCAGTGCTGAAATAAAGAGGCGGGTGTGGCCTAACGTTTTATCTTTACTTACTAGTATGTATACTAGCCTACTAAGAATAGTGTTGTCATTCCATCTCTGAAAACTTAAATGGGGACTGAGGGGCTGGTTGTGTGTGGCATACTTTTAGATTTCTCTCTTCGCAGCTTGACTGGGGACCACAGAGGGTGGGGGATTGAAGAGAGAGTTGGTTCATCCTGTCCCCTGACCCGTAGCTTTGCACTCCAATTTGATTGAGAGTAATGTAAGATTCCAACAACTCCACTGGATTTTGGATCAACTTGGAGACTAGAGTGGATGACATGACAGTGGTTTATAGGGGAAATTTAAAAAAAAAATCAAGTTTTGACATGCCGCAAATTCCACCCTGTCAACAAAATAAGACTCTGCGTGCTTAAGAGCATGTGTTAGAGAGCAAACAAAACATTGGTAGGCACTTGAGAACAAATATAATTAAAAACTTTAACCTCTGTACAGCTCTCCGAGCAAGGAGATTACTGCAGATATACGTTTGTAGGTTAGGTTCTCAGCTTACATATGTGCTACATGTAAGGCAATGGCAACACAGCCAGGACATTCTTAAGGAAATTATATCGTAGAGAGTTTCAACCTAAAGCTCGCAAATGTAGCGCAGATTGCTGAAGGTCTTTTGCATATGCCTTGTAAATATTTTTACTTTCTTGGCCACGTGGAGTATTGTCGACGCTTTTCAATTATCGATCCTGCTTCGTGGAAGTAAGGTAATCTAAGTACAAACGGGTATGCAGAGAGCAGTAGCCCACATGTTCGATCGGGCTGAATTTTTTTCAGTTGGTGAGTTAGAAACTTTGTGTATGTAATCTTTGTTAATGCCAAGAACCATCACTCAAGCATATCATCAGTTTATTTCACCTTTGCCAACCATGTTAAACTGAAACGGTGAACATTTTGATCGAGATGCTGATCTGTATTGCGTACACAGCGCTGTACATAAAGTCGAACGTTTCAGCCAATCACAGTTGGTGTTACGTGATTGTATGGACTACACTGTAAAAAAATAACCGGTTGTGGAGCTTGTTAAAGCGTGGGGATAATGAGGTTACCCTTTGCCACAACTGCCTCTGGGGCACCCTTGGGCAAGGTGCACCTGTATTTGCCCCGGTGCTTTTTAAGTGCTGTTGCCTTTGGGCGTGGTGTTGCCTTTGGGCGTGGAGTTGCCTTCGGGCGTGGTGTGGCCTTTGGGGCGTAGTGTTGCCTTCGGGCGTGGTGTTGCCTTCGGGCGTAGTGTTGCCTTCGGGCGTGTTGCCGTGGGGTGCAGAGTCGCCTTCGGGCGTGGTGTTTCCTTTGGGCGTGTGGGCGGAATTTGTTTGGGTGGTGTGTGGTTGTGGGGAGTTGTTTTGGGGTTGGCCGCAGTGGCAGTTACTGGAGTTCAGTAGTAACAAAGACTCTTTTGTTCCCTGTTGCACGGTATGTATAGTTTGTTTAGCATTTGTGTTTGTGACCCGTCATGGTTTTGTTTGGGTTTGGGATTCTTCTTTAGTTTGCCAGTGCCTGTTTCTACGTACTTAAAATGCACAAAAAATAACTGTGGCGGTACAGAAACTCTCGTACATAAACATGAACTTTTTGCAACCTGACAAAAATCTGATGTTCCCGCACAAAAATCGACATTACATAGTTTTTCGTAAATTTACAGCATTTAACCTAAATTTACACAGCTGTTGTTGTAGGTCTTTACTTTGTACCGCAAAATAAAATTATTCGTAATTTGATGGAAAAGACTGTCCTTACAAACACTGTAAGAAGTAATTGTGGCGGTACAGAACTTTCGTACACAAACATTAACTTTTGCAAGCTGACAGAAATCTGATGTTCCCGCACAAAAAAAAAAAACAAAACAAAGACATTACATGGTTTTTTCGTAAATTTACAGCATTCAACCTCAATTTACACAACTGTTGTTGTAGGTCCACACTTTGTACCGCAACATAAAACTTCTGTTCTGATACAGAAAATTTATTCGTAATTTGATGGTAAGGAATGTCCTTACACAATTAATGATGTTGAATTATTGGTATGTAAATCCACAAACCTGTTGTTAGCAAACAGTTTGTTGCTCTTCGACTATAGTCTGTAGGCTAGTGTCCACACATAATTATGTATCCCTAATGTGAAAGAATAATAATGCTGACGTCTTATGTCGCTAAACTGCAATGTTTTTTGAAGCAAGAAGAGTATCTTGTAAACGACGTGCATCTTATGAATGTTTTAAGAGAGGTGACCTTTATTTCATTTTTGATTTAGCTTGCTTAAAATTTAAGTGTTGCAAACAGTTTTTGCTATATACATTTAGGGAACAGAGGTAGGGGTTTCTCCCTGAAAAGGGAGAACGAAATAAAGCCAAGAGGCTTGCCTACAGTCTTAAGGTGGCCACATTTTGACTGGGATATAAGCCCACTTCATCGCCCCTCATTAAATTTTCTACGCCTGGAATAACGAAAGCCTATAGTGTTTCTTCTGGTTTAATTTTTCTGCTAAAGTTCATGACACATTTGACACGCATAAGGGCCTTTCCTTGAATGATGAGTCCAGACAGACTTCTCCTCCCAAGCCTCCGACGAAAACGGGACAACCAGAAAGCCAAAAGGCTTAGTGATTCCTTGCCGAAAGGGGGATGCTTTGCTACACTGAGGTTCATCCATCAAATTTATACTTCTCTACTACATCATTTTTTATGATGTCACAATTTGACCCCATCTCATGTCAGTTGATGTCACATGACCTTTGAACAAAACTTGAATAACCAAAAAAAAAAAAAAAATGAAAAATATTACAAGAGATTTGTCTGTGCTTCCTCCCTTGTGACGACATGTTTACAAAGTTTTAGTTTTGACCTCTGATGACCTCAAATGGCTTGTGACCTCCATGAAAAACACTAGGGTTTTTCCTCGCACCATAACACATGAACATACTTAGTATGAAATCTATCCAAGATTCCTACCTTGAGATATCGTATAAGGTTTTCAGAGTTTGACCCTGGTGACCCCAGATAACCTTTGACCTCCACTAAAACAATAGGGTTCTTCCTCTCACCATACCACATCCACATACTAAGTATGAGATCCACCAAAGCTTCCTACCTTGAGATATCATATAAACAAGGTTTTCAGACTTTGACCTGCGGTGACTCTAGATGACCTTTGATCTTCACCAAAAATGATAGGGTTCTTCCTCTCAACATAACACATCCACAAACTAAGTATGAAACCTATCCAAGCTTCCTACCTTGAGATATCGTGTAAACAAGGTTTTCAGACTTTGACCCCGGTGACCCCAGATGACCTTTTGACCCCCACCAAAAACAATAGATATCTTCCTCTTACCATAACACATCCACATACTAAGTATGAAATGTATCCAAGCTTCCTACCTTGAAATATCGTGTAAACAAGGTTTTCAGACTTTGACCCCCGGTGACCCCAGATGACCTTTGACCTCCACCCAAAATAATAGGCTTCTTTCTCTTGCTATAACACATCCACTTACTTAGTATGAAATCTATCCAAGCTTCCTACCTTGAGATACCGTGTAAACAGTTTTCAGACTTTGAACCCCTGGTGACCCCAGATGATCTTTGACCTCCACCAAAAACAAAAAGGTATCTTCCTCTCACCATAACACATCCACATACTAAGTATGAAATGTATCCAAGCTTCCTACCTTGAAACATCGTGTAAACAAGGTTTCAGACTTTGAACCCCGTGACCCCAGATGACCTTTGACCTCCACCCAAAACAATAGGCTTCTTCCTCTTGCTATAAAACATACGCATACTAAGTATGAAATCTATCTAAGCTTCCTAACTTGAGATACCGTGTAAACAAGGTTTTCAGACTTTGACCCCTGGTGACTCCAGATGACTTTTGACCTCCACCAAAAACAACAGGTATCTTCCCCTTACCATAACACATCCACATACTAAGTATGACATTTATCCACACTCCCAACCTTGAGATATTGTGTAGACAACGTTTTCAGACTTTGACCTCTGGCGACCCCAGATGACCTTTGACCACCAAAAACAATAGGCATCATCTACTTAATGTGGGCAATCTACATGCCAAGTATGAGATCCCTCAGAGTTACCCTTCTTGAGATATCGTGTAAGCAAGCTAAAGCGTCAGATACACACATACACTCACGACATCACCATCGCATAGATTCCTTGCCTGCCTTTGGCAAGGAATCAAACCCCCCAGTCAAAACAGTGATCTACGGGGCGGGAGTTTATGCTTCCATCCCCTTAATTTATGGAGGGAAATCTTTTATGCTTTATGCTATATGTCAAAAAAGTCAAACATTTTCTTTAGAATTTGATAAAATATTGCACACAATTGCATAGGACCCTCAACGTAAATATTCAAAATTTCCCAAAGAGGCGGAAAGCTTACAAACCCTTCGAGTTCCCTTACACCTCTTCCACAGGACGGTGGTCCTAAGCACCGTCACCGTTCTTCGGTAGTGGAGAATCACTTCCTATGCCAATGACGCCCTGCTCTTCCCAGCAGGCTTACCCAGCGGAGCGAACTAAGCTTTTTGTTCAGCTCATCGCTGAAAACATCTGATAAATAATGCCAAAACATTTTATTTTCAGATGTTTTTTCATCATGCAAATGGCACTTTCAGTCTTCAGTAGCTCAGTTAAGTCTTTACAAGTTTCACCAAAATGAGCTCAACTTTGAGTTCAAATGTCCCAATTCAGACTGTAGTAAAAGCTTCCTTACTATCAGACTGTGAAAAGTCACCTCTATCGTGATCATGAAAATACGTTACCACACACACACACACAAAGGAAAATCGGAAGTTGTTTGGGACTACAAACATATTGCACCTTACAATTTTGCAACCAAGCCTTAACAGATTTTCCAAGCTATAAAGCACATCTTATAGATCACTTAGAAAATGGTTTTGAAGTAGGGGCGTCTATCCGTATCCAAATGTGCGGGGACGGGGACATACATGACTTAACACAAACCAATCCCTTTGTTTTTAAGAGGGGGTGTCTTCCTACAGGCCCTTTCCTCCCCCCGTTATCCCTCACCCCCCCTCCCCCCCTTATGATAACTGACGTTGTCCTATTCTAATAAGAATTGTCATTTCCAAGTTAACATGACCATCATAGATGGAATTACTTCAAGATGTTATTTTCATCATGTCACAAAATAGCTGAAACCACGCTTCGAAGCGTAGATCATTGTCAAAGATCATGGACCCGACCAGGCTCGTTGCTAGGGTGATATGTTTGGGGGTGTGAAGGTCCCAAATTCAGACTGGCTGGATGCTTTTTCCAACTGAGTGGAGGCGTATAAATTGCACTTTGTTTATGCGCTATGCGTTTTGTATACAGCTCCTTTGTCACTACATAAATGTGTCGTCCTGGGGGAGTGGTCTTCACCCTCCCCTTTGAGAAATTTTTGTTAATTTAAGGCTGCTTAGATGCAAAATGGTGCTATCTTTGGGATATTTTTGGAGTTGATCGTATATGGCCGGAAAATGTACATAATTTAGTGTATTGAAATTTTTCCTACTGGCTGGATGCTTACTAACTGCAGTGGCGGCGCGTAAATTGCACCTTTTTATGCACCCTGCGTTTGTATACAGCAGTGGGGATCCTTCCTTTGTCACTATATAAAGGTGTCATCCTGGGGAAGGGGTCTAAGGGGAGAGGGCGTAGCCCTCCCCTTTGAGAAATTTTTGTTTAATGTTGCTTAGATGCAAAATGGTGCAATCTTTGGGATATTTTTGGAGCTGATCGTTATAAAGCAACGGTGTGAAGGACTAGCAAGAGCGTTTTCAGAATGCTTTTTAGTCGTAAGTGTATTAACAATTACCATCTATACCGATAATGGCTTCGGCGAAGCGCTCGGTAAAAATTTTTTAAAAATGTTTAACGGCAACAATGTACTTTCAACCTTCCACATCATGCTACAAATTAGACTAAATGCAGTGGCGTACCCAGGATTTCTCTCAAGGGGAGGGGGCATGCAGCAAGTTGTGTGACCGCCGGCCTGGGGGAGGGGTCTAAGGGGAGGGGTTCAACTCCCCTTTGAAAATTTTTGAAAAATTAGGTGTCCTTACATGCAATCTGGTGCCACATATGCCACATTTTGAAGTAAAATTTGTGTTAAAAAATTTACCTATTTTTAGTAACTAAAAATATAGACATCAGTGAGGGGGCATGGCCCAAGGGAGTGTCCCCCTCCCCTTTGAAAAATGTTGAAAAATTTGGGGTCCTTACATGCAATCTGGTGCCAAATATGCTACCTTTTGAAGTAAAATTTGTGCTAAAAAATGTACGTATTTTTAGGAAGTTAAAAAAATTGGAATCTGAGAGGGGGGCATGGCCGAATGGCCCTCCCCTCTGCGTACGCCACTGATTGAATGATCCCATATTCATGAGAGGCCCCTTCAGATGTTTGGAGATGTATTTCTGTTTTCGGAAAGTGTTGTAATCAGAATAGTTCCATGTATAATTACCTTTTTACTGGTCATGAAAAGGAGTGCAAACCGTGACGCATGCGCGCGAAGCGGGGCGAAATGTCTAAATAAGATTTCCCTGACAAAAACTGCATTCAGAATCTGCATCGAGACACTTAACAATTGCCCAACAAACCTACATGCCACTAAAAAAGCCAGTCAAATTGAGCCACGACACTACTCTTTTACGCCAATGTGGGGGAGGGGGGAGGACATTTGATATTGTCCCCCACCCATCGAAATGTGGGGGAATTGTCCCCCCCCCCCCAGGATTGACGCTCATGTTTTGAAGTAAGTTGCCCATTTGTAAAATGTTCCAATAAATTTGCAACGAAAAGTGCTTTCAGATGCCACTTATGAAGATATCACCAATGTAATGACAATGAACGAACAATCTTCAGAGCAACTTCAAATATGTAGTAGCATTGGGGACTCGGCAAGTGTCGAGGATAGTGTGGCAGCTTGTTCTGAGACATCAAAGGAAACTAATACACCAGAAGTCAATACTTCTGATGATCATAGTATTTCTACCAGATTGTTTCTTCAAAATGTAGCTCCGCTTTATCTCAATCTATATGCCAAATTTCTTGTTCCAGATTCCACTATTCAGTACATAATTGACAATGTTGGTGATATTTTGAATATAACGGAAGGCATGAAGAATGATGAGCTAAAAAACAACTTAAAATCTAAAGGTTTTTCTGAAGATGAAATTTCAGATATCCTGAATAATATTAAAACAACTGGTGAATTGAAATGTGCCAACGAAACAGCGAAAAACCTCTTTAGATCTTCCTATGCAAGGAATGATTTCTATGAGAAACACTTCAACTTTGTTAAGCCCCAAGAGATTTATCTTGGTAAAGATGGAGAACACAAGGATTCTTATTTACACTATGTGCGAATAAATGATACTCTCAAAGAAATGCTAAAAGATAAATCTGTATGGGATGAATACTGCAGTCCACAAAGCAATGAAACTGCAGACATGTACACAGATGGTTCATGCTTTAAAAGTAACATGTTCCTTCAAGATATGAGCAGAACAAAACTTCTGCTGTTTCAAGATGCATTTGAAATAGTGAATTGAATTATTTGGGGTCTGCTAGAACAAAACATAAAATTTTAGAAATGTACATAACCTTGGGGAATTTGCATGATTACAACCGGTCAACGGTAGATCAAATTCAACTGGTGTTGTTGTGTAAAGAAAAGTATTTTAAATACTTTGGTTCTGAAAAGGTGTTCAAAAAGCTGGTGGAAGATATACATGAACTCGAGACTATTGGAATTTACATTAGTCCACACAGAGCTCTTTTAGGAGTAGCCTTCATATTGGGTGATAATCTAAACTCACATGCAATAGGTGAATTTGAACAAAATTTTAGCACATCTGAGTATCTCTGTAGATACTGCTTACTTCAAAGGCGTGTATTTAAAGGTAGTATTCTTCTAGAGCAAGCAGAGGAAAGATCAAGAAAAGGCTATGAACAGTGCATTGAATACCTGAAAGTTAATGATATCTGTAGTAACTTGGGAGTTCAGTTTGACTCTCCTTTTAATACTTTGAAAAGTTTTCACCTTTGTGGACCAGGCCTTCTACCATTTCTGGCACATGACCTGTTTGAAGGTGCTGTCAGCTATCACGTCCACATTTTCTTAATGTACCTTATAAAGAGGAAAAAATGGTTCTCAATTGATTTATTAAGCAAACGAATTACCGATTGCAAGTATAGGGGGCGAGATTCTCTTGATAAGCCTGCTAAGGTTAAAGGTAGTCCCACTGAAAAGTTGTCTGGACATGCTATCCAGAATTGGAATTTCTTAAAGCTACTGCCTCTAATTATTGCAGACAAGATACAGGACATTAATGATCAAGTCTAGCAATTAATTTTAATTCTGAGAAAGGTAGTTGATTTCATTTGCAGTCATAGGATCTCCTTGGATCAGATACAGTATTTGGAGGACCTTGTCAACAGTCAAGGCAAGATCTGTTTACTGAGAAATACTTGAAACCCAAACATCACTTTCTCATGCATTACCCTAAATTAATTACCCAATTTAGACCACTTATAAAACTGCGGACAATGGTTATGAAAGCAAACACAAGTACTTTACACGTGTGCCAGCTTCAGCAAAGAACTTCAAAAAGCCCACTCTGACTTTAAGTACAAGACATCAGTTACTGCAAGCATCTCATAGCATGGGACGCCTATTTAAACCTCCAGTACTTCCAAAAAATTCGATCACCTTTAATGCAGAGCCCTACAATGACGAAATTGTTGAGGCAGTAAACTCATGTACTGAACTACAAGGTTGTAAAGATTTAGAGATTTGCTATGAAACTATTCTCCATGGAACTACATATACCAAAACAAATTACATAGTAATACATTGCTGTGGTAAATCCTTATAAGTTGGAGGGATAATGTGCATGTTGCTGAGAACTGTCAACCAGGAAGATTCACCTAGAAAGAAGTACCTTGTGTATTTTGTTGTCCATGCTAAGCAATGCTTTTATGATTCTGCACTGGGTTGCTATAGGTTACAAACTGTGGTTGATAATGGTATGCAAATAAAAGGCAAGCGCAGAATTGTTAGGTCATAAAATTTGTCAGATCTTTATCCCTTACCAGTTTACCATTACAGTGGATAGCCATACTTAGTTCTAAAACATGCAATAGACTTGGGTGGGATTAATGCAGACATGTAAACTGCAATGTATACGTAGTCCTTTCTGCATGGAATGTACAAGATTCAATGCATATATAGCATACATTTCAATGTCAATGTAAGAAACCCTCAGGTTTTTGGTTCAATTTGTTGGATTGAATTTTGGTTCAGTAGAGTGATGGAAAAACTGCCTATCAAAATCTGGACTCAAGATGGTGGTATTAAAAAGCTTGTGGTGACATCAAGCTATGAAACCCTCCTACAGAAAGGTAATATTATGGCATTTATGTTTCATAAAGTAGGCCTAAGATCCATGCTGCAAATCATCTCTTATTACTGTATTGTGGAAATAGTAATAATGATGTACAGTAGTGTAATACAGATTGTGAATTATGTGGCTTCGTGAAATGTCTTGTTCATTCCACAGCTGGGGCAGATTGGAATTAAAATGATGAACAATATTTAGAGTACATGTTTCTTCACCTGAAATATATTCATTAAGAAAGTCCAGACATGTCTAAACTTCATATTGGTTTCAGACAGATTCAGTTAACGTCACCGCCAGTATGGATTTTACGTGGGAGAAAGCAAAATTCTTATTTTGTTTGCTCTCTGATTGACATCATTTACACACTGCAAAGATGAAGAGGATAGTTCATTTTAAGGGCATCCATAGAGTGTTCCAATACCACATTGGGGCCAAACATCCTCACCACGATATTACCTTATTAATAAAATAGGTTTGTGCCTGCACAGAGAAAAGCTAAAGATTTGGAGAAGTTTGGAGAATTAATTGGAAGTGTCTGGGAATAGATTTCCACTTTAGATTACATGAATTCAAACTATGCCCTTTAATTTCGATGGGAGTGTAGTCTATGTAGTTGACCAAGGATCACCTGGTTTGAAGATCATTACACAACTGTATACTCAACCAAATTTGGGCTCGGGCTGCAATTTGACTACAGGAACACTTCTTTGTCAGGGAGGTTTGAGATAACCGACTTCTTAATACTGCAGAGCATGCTACTGTACACTGAAGTCCGATGTGAAGTACTATCGGACTTTTTATCGAAAAATTTAATGCAACTCGTGGCCAAACAGCAGTATTTATACAAGTTCGCTTATTCGGGCCTGCAACACAATTAAACAGGTGTGACTGTCGGAAAAGAATTTTTCCCTATTGTAAGAAAACCAAAGAAGGAGGGAAGAGTGGGCTGGATTACCCCCAGGAAGCCGAAGGCTCCCGTATGTGGGTGCCGTTTTAGCTCGGTCCCCCATATTGGTAGGAGGCCTATGCAGAGGCCTTAGTGCATGTGTTTGTGTGTGTATATATATGTGATTAAGGAGTTGAAGTACGCAATGCGGCCGGCGCCACTCTGTTGTTTTGTTGTTATGCCTCTTTACTGGCCTATAGAGGTTTTAGTGTTTTTGTGCTCCCTCGTTGGGTATACTGTTTAATGCGTGCAGTTTTCGCTCAACGCTCTAAGCGTGTGTTTACTTGGCTACCTGGCCTGTTCGTTGTTCAATAAAGTGTTCCTGCCTGAAGGACAATCGTATGTGTCACTTTGTAGAGAGTTATCTTCCTTATTGACTGGCGTGGTGGCAGCGTCGAGAACATTCATAACCCACCTGCCAAAACGAATCTTTTGACAAATATCGTCACCCTTCCGATTCTCACGCCGATTGTTCGGTACACTACAGTTTCGTTGTTCAGCGTAAACATTAGACTACGGTACGTACAGGCCTACACTACCTTCCGTGATGGCTGCTCGAGCTCCTAAACAATGGAGCCTAACACGGTCCGAGACTATTACTTCCTTAGAAGCTTGGCGGAACAACTTGACCTATACTCTGTCATTGGTTCCGAGTTTTGCCCCATTCATTTAGTATACGTGGGAAAAGATATCTAAATCAAACCCACACAGAGGGTTTAAAGATGACACTGAAGAGGTAGCCGAGAGAACGCGCCTCACTGCTACACAAAAAACAATATGGTTAAGTTAATACTTGGTCAAGTAGCTAATTACTGCCCCATTCTTGCTAGGAACTCTATCATCAAAGGGGCTACCTCACTTTCCTCAATATGGCAGATGATTAGACTTCACTATGGTTTCCAAACTAGTGTCAGTCACTTCTTACATCTGAGTGAAATTAAGTTGGAGGTTGATTAAAGATACGAGGATCTTTACCAGACTCTTTGTGCCTTTGTGGAAGACTCTTTACTAACCCCTGAGTCCAATATTACCCATCATGGTGAGATGGTTACAGAAGAGGAGGAAATGACACTACCCTTGAGAACTTATTGTTCTTACTTGGCTCCAGCTCATTAACCCAGAGCTGCCAAAGGTTGTAAAACAACGTTATGGGCCAGAGTTCCGATCACAACTCTAGCATCATTAATGCCTGAAATATCACAAGGCACTTGACTCTTTGGGTCTGTGAAATTGACTCTCACATTACACCATTAAACCTATTGGTTTAGGGTGGCCGGGGGGAGGTTGGTTTGTGGGGTATATGGTTGTCAGTGTGTGTGGTTCTATTGTTGTAATGAACATAATTTTCTGTTTGATTTGGTGGTGTGTGAATAGTTTTGCCTTTGTGTTCCTGTCCGGTCCGGTTTGAGTTTTTGTTTTTTGTTTGTATGTGCCGTTTCGATGCACTTAAAAAGCACTTACAGCCATGAGAGCATCAGCTACTAGTGATCATCCCCGCTCTAAAGGTCGACCTGCAAGACGCAAGATCTGTCCTCTCTGCAAGGAAGCTAACCGCCCGTTTTCACATTTTCTTAGTCAATGTAAGTACCTGCCGGAAGAAGACAGATAATACTTGTTAAAGGCACGTCAGATTTCTGACATTTTGGTTGTGGATGCAGACCGAGATGATGACAGTGATTATCCCAGATCTTCACTTGATGAGTCTTCAACGGAGCCCATTTCAGCTAATAGAATACAGACAGGACGGTCACCATACATCGACATGTTTGTCCGAGAGTGCCCAGTTCGCCTCACCATTGACAGCGGAGCCACAGGTAACATGATCAAACATTCGACCGCACTTCGAATAGGAGCTAACATTAATGCCTCATGCCAATCTGCTAACCAGGCTGATGGGACTTCTCCCGTCATTGTCATACGGGAGACTATCTTTACCCTGCAGAGGGGTGAACAACATTTCATGTTTGAAGGCCTTGTGATTGACAATCTGGACACTGATATTCTTGCTGGTGTTCCATTTATGGAAGCCAATGATATATCTATTAGGCCTAAATTACGTGAAGTTACTGCTAAGGGTGTAGTCTACAAATATGGTTCTTTGAATGTACAAACTTGTCTGACTGCCAGGCGCACCCATGTTGTCAGAGGGCCCCCTAAGAAAACAACCATCTTTCCTGTGGAGTACCTCGAAGTTTCCTTACCCCTGGAACTCCAATCTGGTGGTGACACTGATGTAGCTATTGGGCCCCATATCACAGGGAAACACTCCTGTCCCCATTCCCTGGCCCTCCCCTAACATAGTCTGTAGTGTTGGTGGGGTGATCAGAATCCCAAATAACACAGGTGACCTTGTCTCCATTACAGACTTGAACACATATGTCAAGTCGCTCGGGTGTACAACCCACAGACTGAGCCCTCTGATAACACCCTTGTGCTCCCAAAAAATTTGCCTTCTGTTCCCATTAGTCCACCTGTCTCCATTGATCCTGATTATATATGAATTCCCCCTGAGAGGAAACAGTTTGTAGATTTGTTAGTTAGATGGGATTTTACGACACACCCACACGATTGTGTTATATAGTGTCACATAGAAAACAAAAAGGTGCAATGCTGGTGTGCAATAAACTGAAAAAGGCGGCGTCAAACTCCACTAAAGAGTCCAGGCAAATGCGGGAGTCATGTCAAAAAATTCTATATAGTTTACTTTCCTTGAGAAAGTCCAAATTAAGGGAAGGATCTGTCTGTTCAAATAAAGTTTTCAGGTCTGGCACAGTGTAGTACTTCTGGCGAATATGGGAGTATTCATAACAGTCAACGAGAATGTGACTGACGGTGACAGCACAATCACAGGGTATACAATATGGTCTCCCATCCACGTGAAGTAAGTAGGCATGGGTAAGGTAAGTGTGACCGATGCGAGCCCTAGTCAGAACTAAATCATCTCTCCGTTTACTGGCGGTTCCATGTCCCCCAGTTCCGACCGTTGGTTTAACTCTGTACAATTTGTTTTCGGGAAAGGAATCCCATAGTTCTTGCCATTTCGATTTTACAAAGCCATTGATCTTAGGGCGGTAATCAGTGTGAGGCAAGTAGAGATTGGTGACGTCCATCTGTAGGGCTTCTTTAGCCAGTGCATCGACTTTTTCATTCCCTTGTATGCCCACGTGACTAGGGACCCATGCTAGCACAACCGATTTTTGTAGTTGAACCAAATCGGAGAAAGCTTCACGGAGAGCTGTTACTGAAGGGTGTTTTAGCTCATGGCCTTTTAAGTGCTAAAAGGCTGGACACCCTTCTTGAGATATCGTGTTTACAAGCAAAGCGTCACATACACACACGACATCAACATCGCATAGATTCCTTCGGCAAGGAATAAAAAAAAAAAAAAAACTCCACAACCGGATGCAGTTTTAAAGTCCTACCTTGTTTTGTTGTTCTGCCTCTTTACTGGCCTATTGAGGTTAGAGTGTTTTTGTGCTCCCTCGTTGGGTATACTGTTTAATGCGTGGAGCAGTTTTCGCTCACCGCTGTAAGCGTGTGTTCATTTGGCTACCTGGCCCGTTCGTTGTTCAATAAAGTGTTCCTGCCTGAAGGATAATCGTGTGTGTCATTTTGTCGAGAGTTGTCTTCCTTATTGACTGACGCGGGTAAAGTTTTTTCTTTTGTCATCGTCTAATTTTAGTACAAACAAGTTGCAGCACGTTCAATGACGTCATCCATTGAAATACTGGGTTAGAGCTGTAACAGGCTAATTTTAGATACAAAACGTGCCGTGACACGACTACATGACATCATCGCTACTTTTTTTGGGGGGGGGGGGGGTGTGTCTATAAAAGATGGAATTTTCTTGACCAAGTCATTCATTTCGACTTTGCATTTACCTCGAGAAGAGGCAGCCAAGTAAAACTCCATGGAAGACAACCAGATATTTCCAGAAGTGCCAGACGACTGGTACAATGCTGGCTGGCGTGTGCATTACAATTTGGAAGACGATAAGCAGTACTTTATGAACAAACACAAAGATATTTTCCCTACCGTGGTGATGAGTCCATCAACCAACCTAACGTTATTCGAGAACGCTGATATCGACTTGACAGGTTTTCGTCCCCCCCCCCCCCCCCCCCCCCCCCTTTTACACTGAAGCAAAGGAGCTCGAAAGAAATCTTGCAACAACATCTGGACAGTCACCGAGCGAGGAAAAGCCCAACGAGAAAGAGGCGGCGTTGGGCAAACCGTACCAGAAACGTATGGAGGATTCCACCGCCAGATTCCCATTGGAAGGTAAGCGCCACGTTGTCGTAAAGCAATATCGAGGAGTACCGTACATGAATATTAGAGAATATTTCGGTGGTGAAACGAAAGGTTGATAGCGGGAAAGAAATGTATCGAGTTACGGGTGGAAGAATGGAAGAAGCTGTATGCACAAGTTCATCGAATCAATGCTGCAGTGAACAAATTAACTTAGACTGATTATTCTTTTGTCTCGTTCAGTTTGCTGCGGTGAAATCAAAATCTCGGCCACTGCCAGGGAAATGGTGGTCTAAATATTTGCTTCGATGATACACAGAGTGGCTTATGGATATTTGAAACAAAACTGCGAGGGTTGCGACATGGAATGGCCTTCTCAATTGGATCCTGGGTAGGACTTTAAACTGCATCCGGTTGTGGAGCTTGTTTAAGCGTGAGGATAATGAGGTTACCCTTTACTACAACTGCCTCCGGGGCACCCTTGGGCAAGGTGCACCTGTATTTGCCCTGTGCTTTTTACGTGTTGTTGCCTTCGGGCGGCGTGAAGTTGCCTTCGGGCGTGTTGTTGCCTTCGAGCGTGAAGTTGCCTTCGGGCGAGAACTTGCCTTCGGGCGTGTTATTGCCTTCGGGCGTGGAGTCGCCTTCGGGCGTGTTAATGCCTTCGGGTGTGGGGTCGCCTTCGGGCGTGATGTTGCCTTCGGGCGTGTTGTGTTGCCTTCTGGCGTGTGTTGTTTTCCTGTTTGTTAATAGTCTGTTGTGTTGGGTAGGCTGGGGGTGTCGTATATGTTGGCCACAGAAATTTGGTTTGCTAGCTTAGTGTTAGGTAACTTTGTAAATGATTGTAAGTAGTTCATGATTGTGTTCTAGCCGGTCCGGATTTAGTTCTTCCTGTTTGAAGTGTCCGTTTTTATGCACTTAAAAAGATCAATTGGATCACCGTTTTCTGAACTGGCTCGAACGTCTCCGTACCTAATATATATTTTAACGACTTACATTTGGTGAAAGACGAATGGGTCATCGATGCCGTGAGGGATAATGTGCTGAAAAGTTTAGAATCTCACACCGTCCAGGCCGTGATGCAACAACTACGAACGAGCTGATCACAGTCGCCGGAACTGGCGGAAGAGGCGTTAGAGACCTCGAGAGTCAACGCTATCATCAAGGGACACCTCGAAGACGAGTTTATTATATCCTTATTCTTTTCAACAACGTCAGTGAAGTCCAACGTTTAACTTTAAGGTCGAACGTCACCATGAGCAACAGCACCAAAACTACAGATCCCCAAGCTAGGATGTTCTCTACTGAAAATGTAATTTCAGCGGAACTGTCAACGTCTGTATACTACCAATTCGTCAAAGTAAATTGAACAGAAATCCTCATTTCAAATATGAGCTCGCACGAAAAAATCCAAAACATGCTCATTGGAAAAGAGAGTAAATTTTCTTGACAGCCTCAGTGTTAACAAAGCTAGCTCTAGTATGCAGATATGACATGCGTACGCACCGAACGTACGTTTACACATAGGTCGTACACTGCACGTGGCTCATACTCATGTCAGAGTTAATTTCGTGTCGCGACACCTGCGAACTTTAGGGCAGCTTAGGAGAATAATTCAAGATCAATGAAAAATGTTAAAAAAGAAAGCTTTTTCGCTTCTCCAAAATTAAAGTATCGATGAATGGGAATAAAGTCATGCCCATGTATCTATATCACCTCGGGTCTCTCAGCCCATATGCGTGACGACATAGCCTGTTCGAATCTGATATAGAGACATGGGTACCATTGACTTTATTCACTAAGTAATAATTGTAAATAGTGCACAGGTGTTTATGAATGGAAATAGTTTTTCCTTCAGAAAAAATGGCTACATTATGATTAAAACGTGACGCCTCGGTACAGCTTCGGTTGCAAATTGCGACGGAAGTTCTTCTGTTTTCAAGTTTTTGATGGATGTTGGATTTGATCCTGCTACCATCTGCTAGCGGTGCAGGAATTGCCAAGTGGATATTACGACGTTACTTTTGAAAACGATAGAGTTAGATGAGGTTTTACGGCTCATTTTCTAACTAACTGGTTTAAGTCGGGCCGGCCACGGCCTTTTTTCACTTGTGGCTCACTGGCTTGTTTTCCCTACTCCATTATTTCTGGAGGCTGAAGAGGGCAGTGTATCAACTAACCTGCCTCTCCCCCTATGGGAATGAAGCGGTTTATATTCACAACCCAGTCTAACACATCCGCAAGACAGAAATGGGAATGGATATAAAATGGTTCTCTTGATATGGAATGCTTGAAACAAGCTGCCAGATAGGCGTCAAACCCATGATCTTCCCCTGGTCTCCCCCTAACAGCTGTGTCCAGTTCGGCGAAGATTACCCAGCTGAGGAGTAGGCCTAAGGAGTTAGATGGGATTTTACGACACACCAACACGACTGTGTTATATAGTGTCATCTAGAAAAGAAAAAGGGGCAATGTTGGGGTACAATTAACTCAAAAAAGGCGGGGTCAAACTCTACTAAAGAGTCCAGGCAAATGCGGGGGAGTCATGTCAAAAATTTCTATACAGTTTACTTTCCTTGAGGAAGTCCAAAATAAGGGAAGGATCTGTCTGTTCAAATAAAGTTTTCAGGTCTGGCCTAAGGAGTTTACAGAATATAATACTGTGTGAGGTTTATGTTCCAATCGACGTTCAGAAGAGCGTTTTCTTCATTCAGAACTCTTTTAAACGGGCATGCACACTGGATTACGATGAAATTTTACACCTCCACGAAATAAAAATTAACTTATATCGGTCCGTTCCTCGTTCTTGGCGAGCCATTCAAGAGAATTTACATTGCTATATGCGCGGCGTTTGTAAACCTATTGGGAGAAGAAGTGTTCAAATCATTTTGTGGCGGGTCGTAACTAAAGAAAATAAAAAGCTACGTCGTTTTAACGGCGTTCTCCAGTTCCGTGAGGAATGTTTTTGTTTTTCGAACAGAATAAGTCATATCCATCAATATGAATGTAGTTGTATTTTTGATGAAAAAAAAAAAATATCAATGAAAGAAATAATGAAAGAAGTCTGTATGTCCGGCCCGTTTTAAGAGCAAAATATTCAAGTTAGACATCTAATTTCAAACAATTCGATAATTAGATTCAAATTGAGCCTGTTGCCTCAAGTTAAAGTACCTCGAAATAGAGTGGATTAGGGATAACCACCTTTCGGCAGTTTTCTTCTAAAAGGACACCATTCCCACAAACGTTATTTCCCGTAATGCCAATGTCATCTATTAAACAGTCAGAAGTAAACGGAGCAAAATGGCGAGGAGTAACAACGCAACTACGTTCTACACAACTTAATAGACACCTATATGTGTAAAAACTGCCCCTTCTCCCTTCATAAACTTGTTTACGCCCCCTTTTTTGGCCAGTTGGTAAGGCGCTCGACTCTGACTACCAAGTACGTGAGTTCGAGTCCTCACGGAGTCTTGGCAGTGATTTCTCGTTCTGCTGTTTTTAAGTTGCTTTCAAGATGGCCACTTTTCAGGACAGCAAGATGGAGTCGGCAAAGATGGTGACTTTGCAGAGAGACAAGTCAATTCAATTAGGTTTTCATTCGTATGTTGGGAAAAAGGTAGTGTTTAAGTTTTTGACAGCGCCTAGTGTTAATACGAAGGATGCGATTTCTGTGCAGGATTACCTGGTCGTGCGTAGGACGTCACTTTTAGGTCCGTTACTTTGAAGAAGCAGCTTTACCCTGTTTTATCCAATGCCAAAGGATGGACAGCTTATTCTTACATCATTTCTGCGACAGTGGTTAATGTGCTTTACGTGCCGTACTAGTTGGATGACGACATTGTTAAGGCTCATTCTTGGTTGATACGGAAAAGTGGAAAGTGGTGAGTTTCTACCTTACTCTGATTATCCCAACATTTTCAATGGAATACGGAGTTCCTTTATTGCACTATGAAAGGATATTCCGTCACAGGCCCGTAGCCAGACAAGGTGCTGAAGAGGGGGAGAGGGCGAAAAATTTTCCAGAGGAGACGAAACATACTAAAATGCATTACGGCAATGCTAATTTTTGATCTGGGGAGGGGGCGAAAAATTTTCCATGGGGTTTTCGCCCTCTTGCCCCCCCCCTTGACTACGGGCCTGTTCCATCATCGTTACGCTTTGCGGGAAAGAGTGGTTGGGCTAGATAAGCCCAGAACCTGCCTGAACTGTAATGACAGATATATCTAAAATTGTGAGAATGTTAAATGTAGAAAATGTCTCCAACTTGGACATGATTTACAGAACTGCGTGAACGAAGTTAAGTGTACACTATGTGACATAGCTGAACATTAACTACAGGGATTGCAATATTTCCTTTGCAAACACAAGCCACAACCTGGTGTTTGGTTTACAGGGAGTGCCTCAATTTGAAAAGCAAAGTGATTTCAGATGATCATGCACAACCCGAGACTAATGACGGAATGGAAACCGAAGCCTCCCCCCACCAGCGCAGCCCGTCTAATGTTGAGGACCAATCGGATCCCAAGGTGTCTTCATGTACCATACACCACCTGGCACGACGAAATGGATGCTGAAAGACCAAAATAAAAAAATGTATATTCCTATTCTATTAATTTTCACAAGCCTTTCAATTGTTAAATAAAATGTTAATGGATGAAGAGACAAAACGAAATGTGCTGAAATTATTCAATGGTGCAACATGCGACTATAGTGAATGTTTGCACGTACCTCATGAGCTGCAAGATAGTGCCGCACGTTTTGTGTGGGAAAGCATGGATGGGTAATGGCAGGACGCTATAAAACGAATGAGGCCTATCCAAATGTGTTTAATGGGATACGACAATATCGCATTGTTTTGAAACATATTTCGTCATAACTGCAGCTAGGAGGGAGAAATGTTGGATGCGATATAAAGGTCAACCAAGGACATGTTTGCGTTGTGGATTGAAGGATCACGAAGTGAAAGACTGTATCTAAAGTGCTATCGTTGTCAACCCTTCGATCACCTTACTAAAGGCTCTTCTTCCGAAATTATCTATTTGTGAACGGCCTGGACATACGCAGAGTAATTACCCTATATCTTTTGCGAACAACGTTAGTCAATACCCGGAAGTGGTATTGTGGTATCTGAGTGTGGCAGGTGGACCCCCCGTATCCCTTCGCGCTGTGATTGCCTTCGGGCGTGTTGTTACCTTGGGTGGGTTTGTTGCCTTTGGGCGTGTGTTGTTTTGGACTTGTGTTATTGTGATCGTTGATGGTGGGTGTGGTGGTGGATTGTTTGTTGGCAATGGCAAAGACTATTTCGTTTCCTTTGCTGGGTGTGGATGGTGAGAACATGTTGGCGATTCTGTGGGTGGTTGTTTTTGTCTTTGCCACCGCCAACAACACACCCAAGGCAACAACACGCCCCATGGTAATCACAGCGCGGAAGGATACGGGGGTCCACCTGCCACACTCAAATCACTATTTACAGTTTATTTACAGTACATACATTTATTTACAAGCACCAAAAACAAAACTCCCAAAGAGATCGAACGAGCCCGGCGGGGGATCGGGAACGTCCACTCTCTTCGGGAACCCAAACTGAACTGGGCAAATACAGGCGCACCTTGCCCAAGGGTGCCCCGGAGGCAGTTGTGGCAAAGGGTAACCTCATTATCCCCAGTTTAAAGTCCTACCGGGGACCATTTACTGCATGTACTACGCAACTTTGACGGGCAAGTATTAAAGTGAAGTGTTCAAGAGCAAATTTGTTGACTGTCCAATGCTATTAACATAAAACTTTGCCTTAAAAGATGCGTCTGAGGTATTTAATAGATTATCCATTTTGTACAGTACATCTGTGGCACTGCAGTAAACTTTTCCATATTGCATGGAAGGTCTGTTTATCCATTTAGTATAACTTTTTTCACACATTTGAAGGAACTTAAGTCATTTGTTACATGCGAATCAATTATCTCTCAACTTGTTATCCTGTTTGGTTCATTCATTGATAAGGGCTAAATAAGAGTGTTCAGGATGTTAGATAACATGCACTGATAAGCTACAGGTATCATTATTCCACTTCTAATTAATTCCTTGACAGATGCTTCAGTATTCATGTTTGTTTTAATTCAGATCATGCACATAATTCCAACCAAGTTTACAGGAAAATTCGGCTGGATTTTTTTTAAATCTGGCCGGAACCGGATACTTTTCAATATCCGATCGGACCGGATATCCGGTGCATCCCTATAACAGAACTGAAACTGGGACGAAGAATTAGAACTGTATTGAGTGATGAGTATGACTTGTTGGCAGAGTATGATGAGTTGACAGAGAATGATCTAATCAGATTGTATCTGTATGGTTGTTGATATCTAAACAAATGTCTCAAACCGAGTGAAATTTCAAAGAGTGCTGAGTGTATCCTTTTAAACAATAATTGTGAGAATGCTTTCCGTTCCAATTCCAGATCTTTCAGACTGGGAGGTCGTTTGATATTGATAACGACAAAATTTTATCAATCCCTGAATCCTCCAGGCTGAAAGTTCCCAAGTCATTGATTTTGCCCAAAAAGAAGTTACCTCTAGAAGGCAAAATAACGGAGGTATTTAAGAATGAGTGATATTTGGGTTATTTCACAAATTAGAGTACCAATAGTACAAATACACTCTCAAAGGCTACTGGGATGTAAGTTTTACTCCCACAGTAATGGAACTGAAATCAGTTTCAAAGGAATTAGTACAAAATAAATCAAAACATTGTGTCCAAAAAAAAAAGTATTAATCATGAATTTCAGGCCGAAAATATCACCTCACAGTTTGGTACTCGAAATGGAATCACCCATAGCGGATATCTGAGATTATTAGCTGTTTGAAGTTGCATCATGAGAATAAATTTTCTCAATTTGGATGAAATATTAGCTGAAAGTAACACTTCATAAAAACGTGACATTTTGAAAAAAATAAACATATATTCTATGAAACAAGACATATGAAATAACATTTTCATGCAAAAGATTCCTTCATCTATGAATGGAACTTAAAATCAGTTTCCCCCGAAAACAGCATGAATAATGAATGACAGCAATTGGTACCCCAAAAATTGGGAACCACCCATGGTTTATGATAAGTGAGATTGAAATTCCTGCACCCATGAATAGAATTTAAATCAGATTCAAAGGAATTATTGCAGTAAATCAAAACAGCGTGTCCAAAAAGTGTTTATCATGAATTTCGGGCCGAACATAGCACCTCACAGTTTGGTACTCAAAATGGAATCACCCATGGTGGATTTTGAGATTATTAGCTGTTTGAAACTAAAGTTAATGCTATGAAACAAGACATATGAAATAACATTTTCATGCAAAGAATTTCTTCATCTATGGCTGGAATTTAAAATCAGTTCCCAAACAAATTGTACAATACACATCAAAATATTGAATCACAAATGGTATATGATTACAAGATTGCGATTGAAAGTTAATTTAGATATTTTCAATTTTGATAAATTTGCTGAGACGTTTGAAAGTCAAAAATTGTGTCATTTAAATTTGAAAAAAATATATACTTAATGCTATGAAACAGACATGTGAAACGTTTTCATGCCAAAAATTCCTACACTCTTAAGAAACTATATACTTTCAATGGCATTCAAAAGTTGCAACTCGAGCAGATACTGTATTAAACAATTGCTATGTTAAGTTTACTTCGAGCGCCTTGGTAAAGAGCAATGGGGTGAGGTTATAGACTTTGGGCAACTTCTATACAAATGTGGCAGGCTTTCGGCAGCAAAGCCAAGTATTAATGAATGGAAAAAGAGGGTACTGTTATTTGCATACCCACTCTATTTCTTAGCTGATCTTTTTTAAAAGGTATTGACACAAAGAAGCGGTAAAAATTGGCAGAGAAGAGACTTCTTTGTGGAAGACTAGGTCACAAAAGCTCAATTCCAATGCAAACTGTGGGAGGGGGTGGTGGTGGCAAGTTCTGTTCAGTCAGAAGATACAGGAAGCACTATCCCTCACACAAACGTGGAAATTGACCAATTTAACAACAGGAAACATCTTAAATCAATCGATTTAAGTACTGTTCAGGTAAGTACAGCTAAAGGCTCTAGCTAGCTCTTTACTTGTTGTTGGCACCCATGGGGTAACTTTGGCTGATGGCGCTATGGGTATTTGTTCGTTTCTTAATTCGGGCTGTCAAACTGCATTGGACTTGATTGTAACATTTCGTACGACTGATTACATATTAAAAAAATAAGGTAGCTCAAAATACGTGATATCATACTAAATTTTATGAAAATTCGGATTTTATGTGAAATTTTGGTCCTATTTTGCAACTTTTGTGTTTTCTTTACAAGTAGCGATTTCTTGACAAATTTCTCTTCTGGTACATATAGGTAGCGTCTACGCTGCCTTATTGTAACGTTACTTCAGTCCGAATGCCAAATTAGCCCTGAGAAAATCCAAAATTTGAGACACTTTGCAACTGGCTTTTGTGCTTAAATTATAAAGGTGAGTATACATAGGAATGAACATTTGTCACGATGGAATAAAAATAAGGTTAACCAGTGCAAAAGGGGGAATATTCATAGTGAACAGAATCCTTTGAACCACATTACAGTAAATAGGTCGTAGCCTACAGTATAGCATTGTCAGAGTAGTGCAATGGCTTGTAGTTCTTTTTAAGTACGTAGAAACGGGCACTAGAAACAAAGGGCGAGAACCCAAACCGGACCGGGCAAAAACGCAACAGCAAACTATTTACATGCACCTACAAACATAAAATTGTGTTACTATGAACAAAGGACCATATACAAAGGTTAATTACATAAGACAATTTACAAATTTATTCACGCAAAACTACAGGTTAGCAGCTTTTTAAGTACATAGAAACAGGCACTGAGGAACAAAACCCAAACCGAAATTTCAGTGTTAACTTTGTATAAATCCATCCCGAACCCAAGCCAGTTCCAGTTACACAGGACTATTTACAATCTCACTAGGCAAAACTATTTACATACCCATTTACATTAACAGGAAAGTGTTCAGGTTGAGTCTGTACAATGCTTTTTTGTAACTATGGGTGCTCCTTACGTGCTCGGGAACGGACGTGCTCCGGAACAAAAACACCTGACGTGTCATAAACACAAGGACAACTATATACACCAGGCCAGCAACAAATTTTAATGTGGCCAACCCCACTATTTACAATATTAATAAGGTGATGTGCTTTTCACATGCTTGTAGCCGGACGGACCTAATGTGGAACAAAGGCAAACCTATTTACACTGAACTACCAAACTTTGTAGCATGCATGAGCACAGATACAGACAGAACAGAAACCAGAAACCCAAAAGAAAACCGGGCACATACCATTCACACCAATAACTCTGGCTGGGACCTTATCTTTTTAATCCGTGGGCTCGGTACGGGCGTCCCAGAGTGATGGGTTCCCCTGTCTAGCACCTCGCCCGAGGCCGACCTCTTCAGTGCAGGCTCTAGCCTCTCCCCCTCACACAAATCAAACCAACCCTCCCCCGAAGGTGGATCCTTTGGAGGAGGCTCTGAGGCAGGCTCCCCGCCATCCGACATTGTAGTAATCCTCTGTACGACAACACTAACCCGGAAGTATTGTATGGCAAATATGTACAGGAACCGGTTGCCCTACGTAACCTTAACTTCATGCTTACAAATGCAATAATGTTGATATTGTGGTACAGTAGAATATCAATGTCTAACCAAAGCCTAATAAATGAGAAGTACTGTTTTTAAATTTAATGTTTTGCACTGGAAATGCATGATGCTCCATTGTTTTGAAGGAAACATTTCATTGTTGCAACAAACGGAACCATGCACAAGCCGAGGCATGATAAGTTAGTTAGTTAGTTAGTTAGATTGGATTTAACGACACATCAACACGAATGTGTTATGTAGTGTCAGCTAGATAGAACAGGGTAAAGGTAGTGTAAAACTAAAAAAGAATTAAAACATTTGGCAAAATTCTAAAGTCTTGACAAAAGTAAATGGGCTGTCATGTCAAAATTTCCTGTAAAGGCCACTATCTTTGAGAAAATCCAAGATGAGAGTGGGGTCCGTGTGTTCAAACAATGTCTTCAGGTCTGGTACACTGTAATATTTCTGACGAATATGGGAGTATTCATAGCAGTCGACGAGAATGTGACTGACGGTGACATCGCAATCACAGGGGATACAATATGGTCTCTCTTCCCCGTGGAGCAAATAAGCATGTGTTAGGTAAGTGTGACCGATTCGTGCCCTAGTCAGTACGAAATCATCTCTCCGTTTTCTAGGGGTTCCATTATCCACAGACCCGACCGTTGGTTTGACCTGGTATAATAAGGCATGATAAGGTTAGAAGCTACGTATGTCAGTGTTTACACTGGCACCAAAAATCTGGGGGGGGGGGGGGGGATTTCCTCCTTTCTTAATTTTTTGGTGGGTATTTTGGAAATATGGGGGAGGGGGGGGGACAAGTAAAATGTTGAAATATTTGAAAGTTTACGTGTCCCATATGTTGTAATGATATTATTTAATTCTTCATGATCATTATTACTTTGGTTTGTACAGTCACGTATAAGATTAAGAAAGAAAGAAGTTTGCCGATTCGGGTATCGGAAGTTCGAAACGATGTAATTTTTGAAAGAAATTTTGTTCTGTTTTTACTGTTTTCCTTAAAATTTTTGCAATATTTCTGGTATTAATTGAAATGTTTCAAGTGCTGCTTTACATTTTTTCCTTTCTTTGTATCAAACACATTGCGGGAATTTCCCCACAATGAATCATTTTTTAGCGGGAGTCTCGATTTTTTTGTGGGAATCCCGCAATCCCGCGCTCTAGTGTAAACACTGAATGCCCAGCCTAAGTCTTCATATTTCAGGTAGGCCTAATATTGAACCCCAAAAAGAGTGTTGTAGACCTAGTGACTAGCCTAGGATACACAAAATTAACCAAATTTTAGACACAACAGTCCTAGCCCAGTATGGTGTTAGGCCTAGGCCTGGTTAGGGTGTATCATGCTCTCAGTCATTGGAAATTGATCATTCCAGCGTTGGGTTAAAGATGAGTGATTTTTTTCTTACAGTTTGGTGCACACATCACCATGGTCAGAAGCTACAAGCGGGGAAATGGAAAACGAAAGTATGCGCAGTACGATGAAGACGATGTTAAAGCGGCTATTGATGCGGTCAAAGATGGAATGTCCCAGGCTGAAGCCAGCCGGAGGTTCAGCATACCTAGAGGTACTCTACAGAATAAGATTAAAGAGACTCACAGCAAAAAGGTGGGTCGTCCGACTGTTCTCTCGCAAGAAGAGGAGTCTGTAATTGTAATGACACTGGCAGAAGTTGCTAAGTGGGGGTATCCAATGACCCATGAGGAAATTAAAATGACAATTAAAATGTACCTGGATAAGCAAGGGAGAAAAGAGGGGCGTTTCAAAAACAACCTACCAGGAGATGAATTCATCAGAAGCTTTGTTCTAAGAAACCAGCTAAGTTACCGATCTCCCGGCAACATAAAGATAGCTCGAGCTAAAGTTGGTGTTGAAGAATGAGCTTTTAAGTACGTAGAAACAGGCACTGGCAAACTAAAGAAAAATCCCAAACCCAAACAAAACCATGACGGGTCACAAACACAAATGCTAAACAAACTATACATACCGTGCAACAGGGAACAAAAGAGTCTTTGTTACTACTGAACTCCAGTAACTGCCACTGCAGCCAACCCCAAAACAACTCCCACAACCACATACCACCCAAACAAATTCCGCCCACACGCCCAAAGGAAACACCACGCCCGAAGGCAACTCTACACCCCACTGCAACAACACGCCCGAAGGCAACACTACGCCCCAAAGGCAACACTACGCCCGAAGGCAACAATACGCCCCAAAGGCAACACTACGCCCGAAGGCAACACTACACCCGAAGGCAACACTACGCCCAAAGGCAACAAGACTTAAAAAGCACCGGGGCAAATACAGGTGCACCTTGCCCAAGGGTGCCCCGGAGGCAGTTGTGGAGGTGTTGAAGAATTAAATAATTTCTTTAAGAATGTTCGTGAAGTGCTAGTCGACACAGAACCAGTCAACATTTTCAATTTTGACGAGACGAACATCACAGATGATCCAGGATTTAAACGAGTGTTAGTACCAAGAGGTATTGGCAGAGTTAAAAAGAGTGCAGGAGCATTCCAAGTCTGCAATCTCAATTATGGCCTGTGGTAGTGCAACTGGATTGTTGCTTCCACCGTTTGTAGTCTATAAAGCCCAGAACATTTACGAAAACTGGACAAAAAATGGCCCTTCAGGAAGCAAATATGCAGCAACCAAAAATGGATGGTTTGACAGAAACACCTTTGAGCGATGGTTCTTCGAAATTTTCCTTCCAACTGTATCCTCTACACCTGGCAAGAAAGTTCTCATCGGGGATAACCTAGCATCCCACTTCTCTGTAGAAGTTGTCCAAGCAGCAATCTGCAATGATGTATATTTCACAGCTCTCCCACCCAACACAACTCACCTGACCCAGCCATTGGACATCGCGGTCTTCAGACCAATGAAAGTTATGTGGAAGCGCATTCTCGATGAATGGCGCAACGAGAGCCGTCGACAAGGAACCCTCCCCCAAAGGAGGTATTTCCGTCACTTCTAGCTAAGTTGTGGAAAGATGTATCCCATGTTGTTGAAAAAAATCTCCAGTCAGGATTCCGAAAAGCAGGACTTTGTCCCTTCAATCCAGAAGAAGTTTTGAAAATGATTCCTGATGCTGTAACATCAACTGAAGAAAATGTGGGGCGCATCCTGGATCAAAGCCTGATCACACTTCTGCAGCAAAACCGTGGGCGTAATGACCAGCAGAAACCAAGGCGAGGTCGAAAAGTCCAGCCAGGGGTGGCCATAACTGTTGCTGATTGCTCGCCGAATCTTGATCCTTCTAAAAAAAATCCCGGATCAGCAGCCAAGTACATCTGGAGTTTGCAACCCATCCGAAGTAGTGTCAGATGATGATGATAACAAGTGTGCAAATTGTAGTGAGGACTTTGATACATATACCGGTCCAGAGTGGTTACAGTGTGTCTACTGTCTCAAGTGGGTGTGCGGACACTGTAATGGTGGATTCTATGACCCATCATTTTGCTGTTCAGTTTGCAACTAGACTGTTTGAACAGTTGAAACAGGTGAACAGTTCTCCTTTGATGTTTTCCTTTCTGTTAAATTTATTATTGAATAATGAATCTTTGTCATGTATTATTAAAATGCATTCAGTGTTTACAGTTGATGGAATTTTAGATTTAAAAGCTGAGGAGGGGGATTGGTTGGTTTGTTGGTGAGGAGGGATGATGCGAGATGTACAGGTAATACCAGTGCTCTTGGCTGTAAAATAACAAAAATTGCAACTCAGCAGAATTATTCAGGGATTGAAGGATATATTGAATATTATATTGAATAATGAATATTTGTCATGTATTATTAAAATGCATTCAGTGTTTACAGTTGATGGAATTTTAGATTTAAAAGCTGAGGAGGGGGATTGGTTGTTTTGTTAGTGAGGAGGGATTATGTGAGATGTACAATTAATGCCAGTACTCTTGGCTGTATAATAACAAAAATTGCAACTCAGGGATTATTCAGGGAATGGGGGAATGTTTTACATACAGTACATTGTTTTCATTTTAAAGGTGGGGGAAAGTGTCACCAGAGATTTTGACTTTTGGCAGGGGGTACATCATCGTATTACAGCATATATTAATTTGTGACCGCATGATCAGCCATCTTACAGTATTTGGGGTTACTGACTATTTTCAGGGGGAATATGCCCCCTGGCAATGCCACTGGGGTTTGATGGGTAAGAAGTGAGGTGGATAAAGTGACACACAATAAGATGGACGAAAATGAAAATTGCAGCATTGCGTTTGAATTGTTTATTCTTGTGATGAAAATTAAAATGATTGATTTTTTCTCCTCTTGTGGGAGGGGGCATTATTGGTTGGTAAGGGGTGAAGAATCATCTGGAATGGAAAGATTTACATAACTGTGGAGAAGAGATGAAGGCTGGGAACATTAATTTTGCCTGTTGACTATTTTTCTTGCCTTGTTATGCTGTACATTTTAAACAAGTCCTCATCTGCCAAAGTTACCCCGTGTTGCTGGGGTAACTTTGGCAGGGTTTCACCCCACCCCCTTCCCCTGTTACATCAAAGTTGTAACATTACACTTACGGGTATTTTGCTTAGTGACTGGTTTTCAATAATAACTACATACAATTTTAGTACTGTTCTTTGTATGCAATTGAATGCATTTTTTCCAAGAAAAACCTGCCAATGTTTCCCCAGTTGACGGTATTCATATAATGATGTCATTTGAAATTGGAAATGACGAACGAAATATAATGAAATATTTAGTTGTTACATGAGAGTAATTTCAAAACTTCAGCAAGAGAAACTAATATGACTAGTATGGCTTGAGCAGATAAGACATCCTATCATGCATTGCTCAAGTGACATCACACCCCGACGGTAGGACTTCTTTTTTTTTTGTTATGCTTTACATCAATTCTTTGCCATAATCTCTAACTTGGTCTTAATCCAATTCTATGAAAACCACAGACCAAATCACAAATAATGATAAAAGTAAATAACTTTTGCTTGCTTCCAGTTGTCTATCATCAATGTGGTAACTACATTTACTGATCTGAAAAATTATGCTAAAATTAGTTTTCACGTGGTAACATTCTAAATGTTCATTCTTCATATTTTAGGTTTTAGTTCCATCATCAAGTGGTGTTCAAGGATATGAAGTACTTGGGGTGGGCATAATTAAGTTAAGAATATTTAGGTTTCCTCGTGTAATGTACACTATCAACATTTTAACAAAGGTGAAAATGATTATGCAAGTTCACAATCCTTTGCAAAATTAATTCTGAAAGATGGTTTTCCGTGCTCTTGAAGAGAAAAAAAAAACACCTTGAAAATTGCGTCGTTTCAACCTCCAAACAAACTATATTTTTACATGGAAAACTTAGAAAACTACTGCTTTTGGCAAAGGTCAAAGGTTATTTTTATCTTTGTTAAATTCAGTGATCTAAATGATACTGATTTATACTTTGTGAAGTTTATATTTGTGCTTGAATATCACAGAAATTAGGTGAAAACTAGGACAGCCTCCTCAATATATAATACTGCATCAAGGATTTCCTGATTTTAATGCCCTTTTATCTGTTTGTGTGGATTCCTCCCTCCCTCTTTTCCTCCTGTCTTTTTAGGAGTCTGTGCCTGAAAGGATATATCATTTGTTAAGGAGGGAGGGTCCTCAGATTGACTTCGAACTAATGCAGTGAAATGTTAGTACTTAGTATTTAATTATATGGTCTATTTGCATCTGTAAACTTTATCCCAAAGAAGTTTCTATTTTTACGTTTATGTAAACACTAGTTAGAAATTAACAACTTCAAAATGCAGTAATAGCAGCATAGCGTTTTAATACCGTTCTAATACAATTGAAGGGGTTAAGTGAAATTCTGTCAATCCAAGTTTTGGTTTTAAAGCTCCACACTCAATATTTTTTGATAGCAATGAAAGTGCAATGAAACTAAAACTTTTCTTTGTCATATTATTTTAAAAGTTCATCTCGGGGACTAACAACTCCGCCCACCCCCACTATAAATGGTATATTCTCACAGGCAGGCTCTTGAAAAGATGCTTGGGAGGAAGAGAAAGGGAGAAGGAGCAACGCAATAGAAGAATAATCTCAGCATCGGATTCTAGCACATATTCATACAAATCCATCATGTTTGGCTTCAAGTTCTTAGTTTGTTGCCATTGAGCTCCATTATTTCACAGTGTGCACCTGTCTTTTTTCACATCGGTGTCTATAAGCCAACTTTTCTTTTTCTCTTTGGAAACAGTGATATTCTCACTCTCATTACTGATAATGGTGTTGAGCTGGTGAGCGTAATGGACGTATTCGCAAAAGCCGAAATTACAGTTGACGAGTTCATCCAGAGATGTCCACGAAAGGCTACCTTAACTGTTTCAAACAGTTCTGTAAAAAATTGGAAATACTTTAAAAAGACATTTTGTATTTTTGGTAGGGAAAGTTTAGCTTTTGACCTTTAATTCCAAAAGATGTTTTTATCAGGTAAAAAATGACTGTCAAATTACAGAACAGATAAGTAGATAAATCTTTTACTCCACCCCACATTGGCAAAATGGCAATGGTGATTAAAAATCATTTACGACAAATTCCTGACCAGACACTGTATACCATTTGCAGTATAAATACTAATTATATGCAATTCCTTTCTTCAAAAACAACCAATGAGTGAAGCTTGTACCATGTTTTGAATTCCTTTTACGAAAAAATTTTGTGGTCAAGGCTTCAGGTGTAGATACATGTATTTTTCACAGTGGCTGGTCTATTAAGGGTTGGATGAGCATCGCAAACTATGTGTTGCTAATCCCATAAAATATAGTGCTTCAACTTTTCAGTAACTATAGAAAGTCATAAATGGCTATGTATAAGACTGGCAAATAATAGTTAAAAATATAGTGTAATGTCGAGTTCTTGAATTTCTTATCGCATGGACTTTCTTTGGGCTGGTCAGGGCTGCTGTGCGCTGCCCCTATTAGTACAATAGGTTTCTAAAGAACCATCGATGCTATCAACTGTTTCAATAAATGTGCTACATGTTTCATAGCGTCCTGTAATTCATTTCTCATAGTAAGGTTGTCTGAAGAGTTGCCGTAATGTAATTGTTATTACACGAAGTTCTATGTTAAGGTTATTTCATTTTGACAGGCTTGCAAGGGTGTTTTTAGGATCCCAGCAGTTGCAAACGGATGCAATATGTACAATGGAGGCTAGTGTGATCACTCAAATCCCCAAAAAGGTGTGAAGCATAATGGTAACTTTTCCGAAAAATTTCTAATCGAGAGGGGCGTTAGGCAGGGGTGCCCCCCTAGCCTTAACGTGTTCACTCCTGAGCCATTTCACGAGGCAATCTACCATTGTAAAGAAATTTCTGGTATCTCCTTTCTCCATTATGAAGCCAAAATGTTTCGGCACGCTGACGATACTTTTATTACTTCTAACACTGAACTGAATGTCTTGAGAATATTTTCGTTTTGTTAAATTGTACGAAAATCGTTCTGGGTTTAAGTGCAACTTAACAGAAAACTGAATTGTTAAGAATTGGTTGCAACACCCAACTGCCGTATAACAGGGGCGTCGATCCCGGTGGGGCAATTGCCCCACCAAAGAAAATTGGTGGGGCAAACATATCGTTTTGCCCCACCAATAATTCAGACAGAGTAAAAACATAATATTGCGGTACACAGATGACTTTCGGGCTTCCAGAAAACACCAATTTAAGCCAATTAAAGTATCGATGCATGAAAATCTACCATCTAACCCTTTCAACATAACGGATATTCCCATGTGCCTATTTTCTAACACTTCAGATAACTATTTATGCATTTTCTATTGAAATTAGGGACTCCCAAATTCAGTAATATTTATGTCAGGTAGGTAACAATGTCACCAATCATATCAGCAATTTAACACCTAGTACAGGGAGGATGGAAAAGAAAAAATCCCGAGGACGCCCTTCAAACTGTAGTCGAGCATTATGGAGAAGATTTGTCCACGGGGAAGCTTAAGGCTCAGATCATGTCACTTGAGAATGTCCCATTACCTGAAGACAAGGGACAGACGGAAGAGGCGAAATTCGACTAGGGATATTACAAGTCTGCTTGGCAAATCTAGTGTACAACACGCCATTCCGCAAGTTATAAAATTGCTTACACTGTACCTTATTTGCCCCTCCACCACTGCGTCGGCAGATAGATCATTGTGTGCTTTTTACGTACGTAGAAACTGGCACGAAGAAACAAAGGAGAACTTAAACCTGACCGGCTGACCGGACAAAAACGCAACAGTGAACTATTTACAGAATTCTGTACATTGCGCTAGCAAACAAAATTTCTGTGATAACTATGTACAAAACCACCCCGAACCCAAGCCAATTACGTAGGACTATTTACAATCACAATATTTACAAATTAACTATCACCCGGCCCGCCCACATTGAAACAAGTGGACCCCAACACCTGCCGAACGTCGACCTTGGCAAACGGACGTCGTCGGCCTCCACCCTCAGCTTAGTCTCCGTCCTCACCGACACCAGGACGACGTCCGCAGGCTTCCCCTCTCCCCTAAACACAATATCACATTTGTCTCTCCACAAGGCCAGCTTTATGGAGGCCGAAACAAAGGTAAGTATCCCCTGAACACTTGTATTGCATGGCGGGGATGACAGACCATACAAAGCGTAGTCCTGGCTGACCGCCCAGGTGTTACAAAACGTGAGGCCATGAGCCAGGGATTGAAACCACTCCCAGAGGAGGGCCACAAAGCCAGACTGCCAAAACATATGGGGCACACTCTCCCACCTTGTGCATCCAGTGCGGGGGCAAATGCCACCTCCAAGACGCCACCGAAGGCGCTTGAGATTCGTTAAAAATCTCTAATAGGATGCAGTGTGTCCTCAAAAGAATATTCCTGTGGTTTTTCATTTTAACATATATGATAGAGAAAAGGTTTCTGAACAGAATGGTGAAAAAACTTATGTACAAAGCTCGTTTATTCAAAAGGAGTATCCATTTGCATATAAGGAGGACAGTATCAAATCATCTCTTTCTATTGGCAGATTGACCCTCAATATGACACCATACCTGGTAGAGTAGGAGCAAAAGCTTTTGTATTTCCTATATTTTAAGCGTCTTTGATTATGCTATCAAATGACATGTTTGTGATTAATCTTCAAAGGAGATTTATGTAACTTACAAGAACATTTGTATTATTGGCAAGCATTTTTATAGAAAATACAAATTATTTACATAGGTTGTTCAGGTATGACATCACAGATGAAAAAAAAAATTCGTCAAAAATGAGAAATCTTTAAAAATTTGTAACATGCATATGAGATAATGAGAATGAATGAGATACAAAATTGGTTTTTCATGATTGTGCTTCTAAATTTTCCTCTATCATATGTAACATGAAAATTCATGGGTATATCCCTTCAACAGAATCCTTATCGAGATTTGAGTATAATGTCCATGCTAGAGATCAGGTTGGCCTTTACTGTATTTCACTATTTGCTTTTTGATCGCTGATTTAAAGTTACACAATTAAATGAACCTTGCTTCACTAAAGCCAAAAGAGTGCAGATTGAAATTTCCAAAGCAACTTTAAAACAACTCAACATTTTACTGTAAATAGATCACAGATAAAATGTATCAAACAATCCATTTTCTGCATGTATTTTTGGATTGGAAACAGTACCATAGGAAGTAATATCGCTGCATACCTATCAGAAGAAAATTATCTTTATAGCTCCTCCCGTGTAACAAATAGCCACAGTTACACTATTTCTGATTAGCAAGAGCACACTGATTTGCAAACGGCTGAATTCTCCACGTTAATTCCTTGAGAATCAACATCAAATATTTATAAAGTTGGAAAAACATGGATTTTGTTTAGAACAGTAATAAAGTTGAGCCATCCAACACCATTTTGCATGAGACATTAAGATTGAACTCACCACTATCATTTCCTCAGCAGATCCTGAAGGCAAAAGAAGGTAATTCTTTGGAATGCACTGGCACTCAATATATGATCACACCCAACAGCAGTCTGAAAAGAAACTTACAGATTCAAGCTCATCAGTAGGGAGTGAGGAATTTTCAACACCCTTTTCTATTTTTCCCATTGATTTGAAAAAAGTACAAAAAGTACAAAATGCCAAAAAAGTACAACAGTAAAACCAGAATGCCAAAATGCATTGAGGTTTCGATGATATATGTTCTAGGCTAGCCTAGGCCTATTTCACATAATGTCATGACGTCCCACAGTTAGTTACTGGTCAAATGCTGTCTGAATGTGTTGGAAAAATACAGTAACTTTTGTGTTCCTATTTAATCTTGGGAATTCTTGGGAAAATTTTTGCTTTGACCTCTGGTGACCCCAGATGAAGAATTTTGTAAATTGGAACATATTTGGACTACATCAGACTAGCAGAGCTGCCAAGCTCTAAGTTGACATTTCCTTTCAAAATCTAAAGTCAACTTTCTATCAAAAATCCATAAGTAGGCCTAGGCTAGGCTCACCCAAAATAGGCTAGGCTTGACACAGAAATTTGTTAGCCTACATAAGGTGCAACTTTTCCACCCAATGATCATCTTAGTATAACATAACCAGCTTCCTACATGCTCCCAAATAAAGTTTTGTTTTTAACGAAAGCTAGGCTTCGTGGCCTAATGTTATATACACAACCTATGCGACATTATATTAGGCTGTTCATTCAATGTCACTGACAACCAATTGCTGTCAAACTTAACTCACTCTACCCTAAATAAATTTATGTAGAAAATATGAATGTGTGTACTGAAAACAAGCATCCTACTAACAACTACTTATCAAGAATGCGGACTCACTTATTGTGATTCATCCTGGGCTCTGTGCACTTATATCTGGCTCAACTCCCAATACTGTCACTGTATTCCTTACCTTTTTGTACTAGATTGCCATGCACATGATCAGGCCTAGTCAGGGTAACCCTGCCCGGGGTAACATTGCATTTGGTCCTTTCACTTACAGGTCGGGGATATGTGAAGAGACCAAATTTAAACGTCCCTCGCGTCAGGCTTACCCTGACTAGCACATGATATGCGTGTACACTTAGCTCTCAGACACTTGGGCATGTAATGCACTGTACGGTATGCATGCTGAGCACAGAATGGTATACTTATACGGCGTTCCAATGGGTCGGTGAGCAATGCATTTTTTCTGTGCTGAACAGATAGTGCCACATTATGCCTGCTTATCTACGCTCCATAAAAAATAACTACCAATGGAAAGCTCTAATACAGTGCATGAACATTATGTAGCTTGCTCAAGTACCGTGCATGCAACTGTCAGACAGGGATTACATATTAGCTGTTTGTTGTAACCAGATATTAAGTGTTTGACCCCCAGATGATCTTTGACCCCTACCAAAAGCAATAGGGTTCTATGTCTAACCATAATGCATCTGCATACTATGTATGAAAATTATCCAAGCTTCCCGTCTAGAGATATTCTGTTAACAAGGTTTTAAGAGTTTGACCCTGGTGACCCCAAACGACCTTTGACCTCCACCAAAAACAATGGGGTTCTTCATCACACCATAAGGCATCTACACATTAAGTATGAAATTTATTCATGCTCCCTAGCTTGAAATATCGTGCTGACAAACTTTTCAGGGTTTGGCTCCCGGTGACCCCAGATGACCTTTGACCTCCACAAAAAACAATAGGATTCTTTGTCTTACCATAACACATCTACACACTAAGTATGAAATTTATCAAAGCTTCCTAACTTGAGATGTCGTGTTAACAAGGTTTTCAGAGTTTGACCACTGGTGACCCCGGATGACCTTTGACTGCCACCAAAAACTACAGGGTTCTTCCTCCTACTATAAGGCATCAACAAACCAAGATTGAAATTCATCCAAGCTTCCTACCTTGAGATATCGTGTTAACAAGGTTTTCAGGGTTTGACCCCCAGTGATCCCAGATGACCTTTGACCTCCACCAAAAATGATAGGTTAGGTTAGGTTAGGTTAGGTTAGGTTAGGTTAGGTTAGGTTAGGTTAGGTTAGGTTAGGTTAGGTTAGGTTAGGTTAGGTTAGGTTAGGTTAGGTTAGGTTAGGTTAGGTTAGGTTAGGTTAGGTTAGGTTAGGTTAGGTTAGGTTAGGTTAGGTTAGGTTAGGTTAGGTTAGGTTAGGTTAGGTTAGGTTAGGTTAGGTTAGGTTAGGTTAGGTTAGGTTAGGTTAGGTTAGGTTAGGTTAGGTTAGGTTAGGTTAGGTTAGGTTAGGTTAGGTTAGGTTAGGTTAGGTTAGGTTAGATGAGGTTTAACGTCCCAGTTTCCAACCAATTGGTTCAAGTCGAGACGACCACGGCCTTTTTTTCCAGTTGTGGTTCACTGGCTTGTTTTCCCTACTCCATTGTTCATGCTGAGCACCAAGCACAAAGGCAGTAGGTTCCATTTTTAAAGTCTTTGGTATGACCCGGCCAGGATTTGAACCCTAGACCTTCCGGCTGCAAGTCGGATGCTCTAACCACTTGACCACTGCATCTACATACTAAGTATGAAATTATCCAAGCTTCCTATCTTGCGATATCGTGTTAACAAGGTTTTCAGGATTTGACCCCAGGTGACCTTTGACCTCCACCAAAAATGATAGGGTTCTTCCTCTCAATATGGGGCATCTATGTACCAAGTTTGAGAACCTTCAAAGTTTCCCTTCCCGTGTTAACGAACAAAGTGTCACAAACATACATACACATACACGCCATCACGAATGCATTGGTTTCTCTTATCATCGAAACCAAAAAGCACTTTATAAAGTACAGAGTGGCAGCACGGGAGGGGGGGGGGGGGGTGTACATACAAAACGCTATATATTGTCCGAAATTGAACCCACACTTTTTCCCAACAGCTGTCAGTCATTTACTATCCTTAGGTGGCCAGTATGGAGGAATTAATTTACGTCCCACACTTTCAAGTGGTGTTTTTACGCAATGGAATTCGATGTGCACGAACGGGGTAGAATTACATGTCACAAAGTACCCGATCTACAATGGAAACTTTCAGCTTGACCAATTACACTACAGTTTGTCCGGGGTGAGGAAAAAGACCTTGGAAAGGGAGAGAATGCCCCCAATTGTTGCTATGTCTCTCATCCTATACGTCCTGGACAGCAAGGATTCCCACTCTTGAACCGAATTCGTCACTACTATTACAGCTAATATACGTAGGGCCAGCGTTAAATCAGGATTAATAAGAGCAACATTCCCCTTTAAGTCCGCTTTTGTAAGCATTTCTTACCCTCGTCAAACTGTACTTGAAATGATTAATTTGTATAAGAAATAATTTGCAATAACAAATAAGCTTTAATTTCAATGCCACTAATGGGCCTTTCCTAGAAAGCTGAAGGTAACCTTAATCTACATGTTCAGAGAAAAGTAGGAGTATCATTGCCAATTTAAATGTGACATCGTTATGGCTTGTACTTGAACAGCTTTCTAAAAAGCACCAGCTGAGTGCTAAGTTTCGAAATGCCTACGCCTTAGCTCTTGTCATATACAGTCAAGAATCTTCAACAAAAAGCTAATTGAAAACCACAACAGATGAAGCTGCGTCATCATATTGTTTCCCACTTCATGTACTTGAGTATAAAATTTAGTATAGAAACGAGTGTGGGTAGCAACTTGGTGCATGAAGGCCATTAAATGGATGTACTCTCCTTTAATGTCAATGCACGTTAAATGCTGGAACCGATTGCCTATATGATTATGAAGCCCCACCCAATCTGACGAAAGTTATTCTTTGTGTGTATGTTTCCTACAACGCGCTCATGATTATATTTTGGGAGAGTTCAGAAGTTAGATGGAGTTTGACGGCATACCAACACGAATGTGTTTTATACTGTCAGCTAGATAATAAAGGGTAATGGTGGGGTGAAAATAAAAAAAAAATGCAAAGATGGGGCAATATTCTACCAAAGGGTCTAGAAAAAAGCAAATGCGGGAAACATGTGAGAGGGAGACGTCAGAAGTTAAAAAACAAACCATATGCCTATAGTCAGAACAGGTTAATGCTTGGTGCATGTGCTTCAAGACGTCCAAGGTGACTAGTGTTGCTTTGTAGATAGGTCTAATCAGTAGTCTGAAACACCTGATTTCGTGTACATTTGTTACTCCAAACGTAGACCCAAAGTATAACATGAAAATCTGTACTTCAGCTGGGTGAGGTCATGATGAGTACACTTATCTGTACCCTGTTGCTGTTGTGGTGAACAGCCTTATGGGATGTTGAACTAAAATTGTCTTTGGCATGTTCTGTTTCATTTTTTCATCTAAGCAGTGACTGACTATAACTTTCCAGCCACTTCAGGTTTTCAAGCAAGCAATCATTACACATTTCAGTCATCCAATTATATCCAAATCAGCACACTTAATTCTCGGTTGAAAGTATAATTAGTTTTAAGACATTTTTTTAAACCCTCACATGAGTTAGATGGGTTTAAACGACACGTCAACACGAATGTGTTATGTAGTGTCAGCTAGGTAAATAAAGGGAATGGTGGGGTAAAAATCAACTAGGAAAAAAAGCAAAGATCGGGTAAAATTCCACTAAAATGTCTAGACAAAAGCAAATGCGCGAGCCCTGTTAAAATTTCCTGTAAAGCCTACTTTCCTTGAGAAAGCCCACAATAAGAGAAGGGGTCAGTGTGCTCCAAATAACGTTTTCAGGTTTCGCACTGTGTAGTACTTCTGACGAATATGGGTTAGGTTAGGTTAGATGAAGTTTAACGTCCCAGTTTCCAACCAATTGGTTCAAGTCGAGACGACCACGGCCTTTTTTCCAGTTGTGGCTCACTGGCTTGTTTTCCCTAGTCCATTGTTTATGCTGAGCACCAAGTACAAAGGCAGTAGGTTCCATTTTTAAAGTCTTTGGTATGACCTGGCCAGGATTTGAACCCTAGACCTTCCGGCTGCAAGTCGGATGCTCTAACCACTTGACCACTGCAGTCGAATATGGGAGTATTCATAACAGTCAACGAGACTGTCACAGCACAAGCACAGGGGATACAATATTGTCTGTCATCCCGTGAAGTAAATAAGCATGAGTAGTGTGACCGATGTGATCCCTTGTCAGGACTAGATCATCTCTTCGCTTTCTGGGGGATGCATTGCGCACAGTCCCGACCGTTGGTTTTACTCGGTGCAATTTGTTCTCGGGGAAGGTATGAGGGTCAGATTTCTTGATTTCTGTATTTGACCATTTCCCCTACAGGGAGAAGATACCTTAGACAAATTCTACACACTCTGGATCAATTACTTTTCTGGAAGGGCTCATGATGTTCAATGAAGTTTACTGGGTGTTAAGTATCAAATACCCGAACAAATTACAAGGTTTATCATAATATCGCTATTAATGGAAAGAAATAACCCAGTGCTTTGTGCTTCATCTGCCCCTACCAAACTGGCAACTCTTTAGTAACGGCTCACAAATTGTTGTACCCTTGTTTACCTTTTCTGTGTCGTCATTGTTTTTAGAAAAGCTTTGGAAGAGAACTTTTTTCCAGCTATAGGTTACGTTTCTTGTGATATTTAATCAAGGTTTGAACTGGTTTACACATGTTAGTTACAAACTCGTGAAAAGGTAAGGTTACGATTAACGTTTGAAGTTCTGTGCGGTTTAGTGTGATTAGTTTCTTCACATGAAGGCAGGCTGTTACGAAGCTTTTTCAACCTTTTGAAACTTGCAATTTTGGTGCTTTTCAGAATTTCCTGAAAAGGGAGAGTTGTTTCTGTAATTTTCAAGTTGAGGAACTGAAAGATATTATCTCTATAACAAATGCTTCATGTCAGCTTATGTAATAAATTTCTTGCATAGCTAGGTAAGAAAGATGAAGGTAAAAAGCTTCAGTGTTAGTGGTTCACAATGACTGGGAATCCTTCTCCTGTGTGAACTGTACCTTATGACTATGTGTCATATACCATCAATGGAACAGAGTTCAGTCATGCACTGGATGTGATATTACTGAGCCATTTAATAGTTGTCAATTGATTTACATTTCTGACGTCCTGTGTTCATGTTTCATATCAAAACAATACAATCAGTTCAAGACTTAAAATTTTCCAGTTCACATTCTTCTTCATTGCTGTAATTTATAAGCACGTGCTACAACTCATTCCTTGCAGTAAATGAGTAAAAGAAACGTAAGTGTGTGACAATTAGGAAGTACATGTGAATGGACCTACTCGAAAATCTTGAGTAAAATCACGCTACTCCCCGTGAGTATTTCAATGAAAGTGATATTACTGAAAAAATAGATAAAATTCGGGGGTTTGGAAAACGTTTTTTCGCGGAAAATCGGTCAGTTTTCTCGGAAAGAAAACGACGCATTGCACAGAACAAAATGTCTCGAAGACATACGTCTATGGGCAATCATGGGAGGGGGGGGGGGGATACCAGCCCCAACTTTGGGAAATTACAGAATAACATTTGCATACACAACTACAGTTTTATCAATATCTGTCATGGGATTTACTAGTCTCAACTTGCTCATTTCTATTCCATGACTGTATTACATCCGATCATGTACACAAGTAGCTTGTTATACAACTACTGGACAACCATATGCGCAGCCTATCCTATGACGTCAGAAGTCCGCTACTAACACGAGTAGCGAGCGCACGTATCACGGACCAGAGGTTTCTAACAAAAGCTACGGCATGGCGCTGTGAGCAGAATTCTACACACCTTATCTTTCATCATAATTTCCTCCCACAGTTTCTTCATATCCGCGCCTTTCTTACTATTTCAATTTCAGTTCAGGTCCCCGACGAATGCGGACGTTTTTGTAAACTGGCTTGTTCGGTCTCGTCGGAGATGTTTTCGATCTTGACGGTACGAGTACTATTGTGAACACTAGAAATTGAATTTGCACGGCAAATCCTACGTAGCCTCACGATGAGTTCGAAATAAAACCTTCTAGTAGCATGTGAAAAGCCAGGCGCGGATCCGGACATTTTGAAAAGGAGGGGGGGGGGGGGGGCTGAAAGCCGCCCCTTGAATATTCTCCGAGATTAACATTATGCTAATTTTCGCGTATTTGTTATTGTTGATGTGGCGAAAAAGGGGGGGGATGAGGCCGGGAAAGCCCCCCTCCCTCCCCCTCCTTGGATCCGCGCCTGAAAGCGACTGAGTTCTGGCTATCCGATTGTTATAGGCTAAAATGAAAACTCAGTTAAAAGTGGCCCTCATCGGTCGGCCTAAAACTGACTCTTCAGAACACCTTGCCCATGCTACTTAGTAAATCTACCAAAGGTCATGCGACATCTGTGTTACGGAGAAACATGCACTGTATACCAGTGACAATTATTTATCAACTAGGACCCTGCATTCTTCTAAAATCGTCTTTACAAAGAAAAATGCTGTCACGGCACATGTATACTACTTTATGTAGGCATAATAGTACCAGCCAGAACGACTCTCTGGTAATGCACAGGCTTGTTCAGTTGCCCTTGGTACTATATAGTGCAACGTGATTCAAACAGGGAGCTGGAAGACAGCTCCCTGATTCAACTTACTACAGGTGGCGATCAACTACGTACAAGCCTATGCTGTAGTAGATTGATGGTCCAGGCTGTGAATGCCTAGTTAACCTGATGTGATGAAATTAGGTGAAATATGAAACTTGTGCGTGGCACCCATGTCCTGATTTGTTTTATAAACTATTCCCCTCATCTAGACTATGTTCTGTCACGTACTCTGAAAGCCACTGTTAAAAGTTTAGACCCTAAATACTCAAGTATCTGCCGTCTTCCATTGTTGTCACTTTGATCGTAGAGTTATCTTACAATAAACTAGTTCCGAAGAACTGCAGTCATGTACGTCCGTTGATTCGTCTAATCAACTTTACATATCAGTGGTGCACTACACTGTACCCGTTATGCCAGTAGACCCATGGAAGCAATGGGTGAACGAGCTGAACTCCTAACGTAGATAAGTGGTACTTCCCGTGCGTGCTGTAGACCGTAACAGAAAATGACAGCCATGATGCTGAGCTTTAATCGTTTTACTCGGCGCATATATCATCCAAAAGCTAGATTGTAAGCGTTAATCGTAATCGTCTTCATAAAATGCATAGGAAAAATTCATCCTGTCGAAAATGTCGCTAAGTTTTATTGCACAAAGTCACAGTCTTTACTTTGAATGCTGACAACACCTTGTTGTGGTCCTTGATGGTTTTCGATCATGAACATTATAGAACGTGTCTGTGATAATTACAAATCACGGGAAAGTAAAATGTCGGACAACAGTTGCAGTCGTCGTGTATTAATCCGCTTTATGGAGATTGCGTGCTAAAAGGAGTTATTTTTCTCCGAAGTGTATGCATTTGTATCTTCGTGCGTGACAAATCACGCAAAATCTGTAGGACGATTCCAGGGACGTAGCCTGTGAGGCTACGTAAATAACTCTTCTTTAGCTGGAAAAAGGGAAATGTCCGTTGTGCCTCGAAATCCGGTTAAACGTAAGCAGCTTTTAACTGTTGCATCCATTTTCACAGCTTCTTTCCCTGCCGACGTATTGCCTTACTTTGTTTCGAACAATGTGAAAAGACGCTTTATGGTCATCAAAACGTTTTCAAAGCCTGCTTCATTGATAACTGACGGCAGTAGCACAGTACTGCTTGCTTCGCTGAGGACGTTTACAGCAGAGACTCCTGAAGCATTTCATGACAGGTTGTTTTAGACTTACACGTAAAGCGAGGCCCTGTGACTTTTCCATATCCCTAGATCATCTCTCTTCATCACATTTCATGTCGAAAGCGATATTTTGGCTAAAGCTCCAAAATTTATGAAGTTCTGTGTTGGTTCAATTATTACCAGCCATGATTGAAGACATGTAAGGCGAACTGTCAGATACATTTATTTTGACTTTAAATATTTCAACAAACAGTTTCATGATGCATACGGTGAAATTTGTAGTTTCATATACAGAAAACCGGAAGTAGATGAACGTGATGTTTGAATGACAATGCGTTGGACGACTCTGGAAGTTATTATTAAAGAGAACATCACGGAAGGTTCTTTGTAACAACACCAAAAATTTCCATTTAGATTACGTTTCAAAAATGCTCCACATTGTGTTAAACATCACAGGTTCGACTTTCCGGAAAAACCGATTTACAGTCCTGGATTTGCGCAGGCTTTCATACACGATTACATAGCAACAGTGACTGCTTGGGCGAGTTTATTGTTGGGGAATATCTCTAGACACGGTACACCTAAATGCTACACAGATCTACATAAAAAATAGTGGCTTGAACTTTCACAGTATTTTAACACAAAAAAGGAATCAAGGGACGATAGAAAAATCCATGCAAGAGGTCACACGCACTTGCCTTAACTCAAGGCGCGTCGCGCCAACTCGGATGAATTTGAATAAACCAGAGGAGTTGTATAGCCATTCTGAGGGAATCCATTGACGAACTGTTCCGGAAACCAAGGGAGAGATCCCTAAAAGGCCACTACGATTACCCACTTCAGACAAATGGGGAAAGAAAAGAAATCAACTACATGGGTACGTATTTATCACCACCCCAAGCAATTTCCATCCATTTGTGATAACCTAAAGGGTTCAACTAGCAAAACAGAACGCCCTTCTGTCCGTTCAGTGTCGAACTTTTCCACAGGCACAAATGAAAATCACGTATCTTGTTGTCCATGCAGTTAACCAGACATAGTTAAAATTCAATCAAAGCTCTCTACTTTTACGCAAGATCGCACCCTGAGATCACTGTATGAAGTACAACTTTTAAGCAATTCATTTAGAGCTTCCTTATCGCATAAACGAAATTTACCCAGGCTTGACCCAAACTTGACCCAAACTTTACGGGAAATGAACGGGCATGGACGGCAACAGCAAGACGGCGAATCCTTGAGGTGAGTGATAATAAGGTCGCTCTCAAAAAGTGCCATCAACACAAAATTACAAACAGAAGAGAAGTAAGGTTATGCATGAAACTGATGACTTGCCAAGATGTTAGTTAGATGGGGGTTTAACGACACACCAACACGAATGTGTTATATAGTGTCAGCTAGATAAAAAAAAAAAGGTAATGGTGGGTCGAAATCACCTAAAAAAACCCCGTAACTAGCAGTTACTCTGTCATGTGTCCCTTTAAAGTTGAACGAACCGAGTTTGCAAGCTTGTTGGATGACTCTATGAAGACGGTTATCTTGAGGGATACAAATGTGATAAACCAAACTAATTTAAACCTAATGAATATGGAAGTATCCGGTTGTCGGGGATTCATTGTCAAAGATCAAAACCCAATTCAATTCCCCCTGTTTCAGTCTTTAGCAATGACCAAAACATTTGAATACCTTGTATTTGACTCCATGCCGGATATCGCACGAGTAATCAGCAATGGCGCTGTTCACAATCGTTACACCCTCAAGATCTAAAAATCATGTTGAATTACGAGTTAGATGGGGGTTTAACGACACACCAACACGAATGTGTTATATAGTGTCAGCTAGATAAAAAAGGGTAATGGTGGGTTGAAATCGCCTCAAAAAAAAAAAAAAAAAAAAAAAATCACCCAAAAGGAAAAAGGATTGGGCAAAATTCTACTAAAATGTCTAGACCCAAGCAAATGCGGGAGTCATGTCAAAATTTCCTGTAAAGGTTACTTTCTTTGAGAAAGCCCAAAATGAGAGAAGGGTCTGTGTTCTCAAACTTCTTCAGGTTTGGCACAGTGTAGTACTTTTGACGAATATGGGGAGTATTCATAGCAGTCAACGAGGATGTGACTGACGGTGACAGCACAATCACAGGGTATACAATATGGTCTCTCATCCCCGTGAAGAAAAAAGGCATGGGCAAGGTAGGTGTGACCGATGCGAGCCCTAGTCAGAACTAAATCATCTCTCTGTTTACTGGGGGTTCCATGTTCCCCAGTACCGACCGTTGGTTTAACTCTGTACAATTTATTTACTCTGAAAACTCTGTACAACCTGTTATTTAAAGAAAACAGTTTCATGTTGCAGTATTAAAGATACAGATATATTAACTTTTATTCAGATTAATTTCTATTTAGAAGTTTTTCCTCGCCAGTTGAGCCCCTTTTCTCATGAAGTCTTCACATTATATGTTATCTTTGACGATAAGAAGAGTGAAGTCTGTCTTCGTACATAGTTGGAAACAGACTAATAGTAAACTGGAAGAAAATATAGCTATCCAACAAAACTTATTACGTTCTTAACTTCGTCATGAGCTTTGAAATTTGAGATTTCGAACCTATTTTCAAGATAAAAGATTAAAAGGGGATCTACCTGGTTTAAAGTTTGAGTAATGAAAGACTAGGCGATAAAATGCCTTCCTTTCCTTGCCCTAGTTTTCCTACAAACTAATCTTAGATATGTCTTTGTCCATAACATTGGGTTCAGATGTATTTTGCATAAATTGATTTATTCAAATTTGATGTTTTGAAATCTGACTACGTATGCGCAAGCAGGACATCTTATCTTTTACATTGTTTTACTGATAGAAATCAAGATCAAAATTTAAACCACTTAGGTTCTCGTGTAATCTTTTTATTTGCATTGGATTCGTGTTTAACCATACAATATAAGAACTAAGTAGCAGCTTAACAACATCGTGGCTGGCCCACCCCATTCCTTGTCTGGAGTTATGACAGTTTTTAATATTTCTGAAGAAACTTACAGTCAAAATTGCAGAATATTGTTATGCTTTACAATAAGCTTAAAACCTTTCGAAGCACGTTCAATGATTTTATCAAACTCATGCTATGTACCGTTAACATAAGCAGGACAGAGGTCTTATTGTGCCTTGCCAAATGCAGGTCAAGAAGCTAAAAAACAGACGTTTTTTGACGTTTTCTGTTAAAAATACTTCAAAGCAAAATGCTGACTTTTAGTTTCATATCATGAGATTTATAAAAACATATTGAATTATACAAATCATTTTATGTTGGAATAATAAAGAATTTCCTTTTGACTTCTGAGGGCTTCGATTGACCACCAGGGAAAATGTAGGAACAAAAGACATGGCGACTTTTACAAGCGAAACTAAATATGATTTACGTATGAAACTCTCGTTTTATTTAACACGACAGAGACTTCGGGGATATTATGTTTACAAGATACCTTAAACGGTAAATAAGATAGATGAAACTTAACGACACACCAACACAAATGTGTTATATAGTGTCATGCAAGGTTTAAATATGGTGCAAGTCCTTCCCTTAAGTCGCCTTTTACGACAGGCGGGAAATACCGTGGGCATATTCTACAACCCCCAGCCCACAGGGGGTCAACCATGGAGGGACTTGCTCGGTTTTGTGGCGCCGACAACTCGCCAGTCGTGGGATGAGTAATAACGGTCTTATGCGTGCATTTTATAGGCGATAGTCGGAGACAAACTACTCGCCACACACGACCTCCTCACCATACCTGGATGCAGTTTAACGTCATACCCAGGACGGGGTAAATAGGAAGTGCATAATTCTCCAAGAAAGTGATGGCGCCGAACGACATCTTTCACTCAACAGGTTACTCAATTATACTTAATTTACTAAAGAAAGAATGCGGTGTACATAAGTAATATCCAGTATCGTCACGTTCCCAAGTGACGTAAAAGGTTATCTGTGATCATCAGAATACGGAGTGAACAGCTATTATTTATGCAAGTTTTTAAAGCGCTGAAATGAAATTGCAAAATAAGGAGGCTTTTTAAGTGCATAGAAACGGACACTATCAAACAGGAAGAACCAAATCCGGATCGGCAAGAACACAACCATGAACTACTTACAATCATTTACAAAGTTACCTTACACCAAGCTAGCAAAACAAAATTTCTGTGGCCAACATACACGACACCCCCAGCCCACCCACCACACAAGACTATTTACAAACAGGAAAACAACACACGCCAGAAGGCAGCAACACACGTCCGAAAGCAACAACGCCCGAAGGCAACACAACACGCCCGAAGGCGACTCCACGCCCGAAGGCAACTTCACGCCCGAAGGCAACAACACGTAAAAGGCACAGGGCAAATACAGGTGCGCCTTGCCCAAGGGTGCCCCTGAGGCAGTTGTGGTAAAGCAAAATAAATGTGTCACATCTTTTTTGTTAGAAGTATTTTAAAGCAAAGTGCTGACATGTAGTTTGATATCGTGATATTTGTACATGACTTAGTAACAAAGAATTCCTTTTTTACTTGTGAAAGGATTTATTTATCACCAGGGGCATATACATTGTTATTAAAATAATGTAATGACAAGAGACATGTGCCGACTTGTACAAGCGAAATGCAATATAATTTACGTATGAGGTATTAAATTTTAGCTAAAAGCTGTTACCTAAAACAAACATGTCAAAAAACAGCAAATAAGTTGAACAATATCTGACGTCTTATGTCTTTATACCATCTAACTTCTTTTTAAGTACGTAGAAACGGGCACTAGAAACAAAGGGCGAGAACCCAAACCGGACCGAGCAAAAACGCAACAGCAAACTATTAACATGCACCTACAAACATAAAATTGTGTTACTGTGAACAAAGGACTATATACAAAGGTTAATTACATGAGACAATTGACAAATTTATTCACGCAAAACTACAGGTTAGCAGCTTTTTAAGTACATAGAAACAGGCACTGAGGAACAAAACCCGAACCGAAATTTCTGTGTTAACTTTGCACAAATCCATCCCGAACCCAAGCCAGTTACACAGGACTATTTACAATCTCACTAGGCAAAACTATTTACATACCCATTTACATTAACAGAAGAGTGTTCAGGTTGAGTCTGTACAATGCTTTTTTGTTAACTATGGGTGCTCCTTACGTGCTCGGGAACGGACGTGCTCCGGAACAAAAACACCTGACGTGTCATAAAACACAAGGACAACTATATACACCAGGCCAGCAACAAATTTTAATGTGGCCAACCCCACTATTTACAATATTAACAAGGTGATGTGCTTTTCACATGCTTGTAGCCAGACGGACCTAATGTGGAACAAAGGCAAACCTATTTACACTGAACTACCAAACTTTGTAGCATGCATGAGTACAGATACAGACAGAACAGAAACCCAAAAGAAAACCGGGCACATACCATTCACACCAAATACTCTGGCTGGGACCTTATCTTTTTAATCCGTGGGCTCGGTACGGGCGTCCCAGAGTGATGGGTTCCCCTGTCTAACACCTCGCCCGAGGCCGACCTCTTCAGTGCAGGCTCTGGCCCCTCCCCCTCACACAAATCAAACCAACCCTCCCCCGAAGGTGGATCCTTTGGAGGAGGCTCTGAGGCAGGCTCCCCGCCATCCGACATTGCCGAGTCTGAGGACAGATCGAGGTCCTCCTCTACTGTCGTTATTTCAACTTGACTGGGTGTCGTTGCTAAGGGTGGCGGAGAGTCTACCTCAGGAGTTCCAGTACCCCCCTCACACTGCTTGGAGGCAAGGAAGTCCTGTTCCACCTCAAGTGCCGCCTCCTCTAATTCCTGAGTTGAATACTGTGGGCTTGTTTGTTTAGTTTTCAAGTTTATGACAAATGGCGTAAACATTTTGATATGAATAGTCATATCTATATTGATAATAAAAATGCATAAGACATAGTTTCGACGAAACGTAATAAATATGCATGACTTTTTTCGAAGCACCCAGTTGGCACAATTTTGTCTGAATATACGTAAGTTTTGAAGTAATAAGAAAAGTATCGTTGACATGTTTAACACATTTCATAAGCAATCTCCACAGTCATTGTTTATTCATTTTTTTTTCAAAAAGACCAGATTTGACAGTATAAAAACTGTTTGGAAAGACATCATTACTTCTAGGTAGTTGTCGAACTACTTCATCGTTTAAACTTGTGAAAAATTTTAAATGTTTCTGTTTTTAGACGTCCAGAGGTGCAGTACTTAAATATTTTCTTCTATAATTTAAAAATTAAGATTTATAGGTTATAGCTTTCAACAAATATTTGTAAATAATTGGTCAATGATAATTGATATTCTATAGCCTGGTGCTTTTTAAGTGCATAGAAACGGACACTTGTCAAACACAAAGACCCAAAACCGGACCGGCAAAAACGCAACTATGAACTATTTACAAACTATTTTAAATGAAGCCGGCAAACGAAAATTGGAGGCAAACAATATTTACAAGTTAACCATCACCCGGTCCGCCCTCACAGAAACGAGTGGACCCCACTGCCTGCAGAACGTCGTCCCTGGCAAACGGGGCACCCTTGGGCAAGGTGCACCTGTATTTGCCCAGTGCTTTTTAAGTGTTGTTGCCTTCGGGCGTGTTGTTGCCTTCGGGCGTGTTGTTGCCTTCGGGCGTGTTGTTGCCTTCGGGCGTGTTGTTGCCTTCGGGCGTGTTGTTGCCTTCGGGCGTGTTGTTGCCTTCGGGCGTGTTGTTGCCTTCGGGCGTGTTGTTGCCTTCGGGCGTGTTGTTGCCTTCGGGCGTGTTGTTGCCTTCGGGTGTTTTTTCGTCCTCGGGCGTGTGGTGGCCTTTTGGGCATGTGGTTGATTTGTGGGACTGGTTTGTGGTTGTTGGGCTAGGGTGTTGTTTTGGGGTGGGCTGCAGTGGCAGTTTCTGAATCTCCCCGCCCCGGACCCCTCGTAGCAAGTGGACCCCGCCCCGGACCCCTCGTGGCCCCTTGGGGCAGTTTGTGATGATTGTTTGGTCTGGTGTTTTGGTTTTTTTGGTTGTTGGGTGGTGGTGGTTTGGTCTGGTGTTGTATTTTGTTTTGGGGTTTGAGTCGCTGCTTGGGGGCGGTGTTGGTGGTTTTGGTTTCGTTTGAGGGTGTTGTTGGGTTTCTGGTTTTTGGTTGTTGGCCATATGATGTGACAGACCGTACGTGAGCTGGTGTCCCTCGCTGGTCGAGGGATTTGGTCTTGGTGTCCTGGGCGGTGTTTGTGGGGGAGTTGTTGGTGTTTGGTTTTTTGGTTGTTGGCAGTATGTAGTAATATTGGTTTAGGGTGGCCGGGGGGAGGTTGGTCTGTGGGGTTTTTGGGTTGTCAGTGTGTGTGTAATGTTGTTGTAATGAACATAATTTTTCTGTTTGATTTAGTTGTTTGTAAATAGTTTGCATTTATGTTTCTGCCCGATCCGGTTTGAGTTTTTGTTTTTGTTTGTATGTGCCGTTTCGATGCACTTAAAAAGCCCTGGCAAACGAACGAAGTCAGCCTCCACCCTCAGCTTAATCTCCGTCCTCACCGACGCCAGGACGATGTCCGCAGGCCTCCCCTCTCCCCTAAATACAATATTACACCGGTCTCTCCATAAGGCCAGCTTTATAGAGGCCGAAACAAAGGTAAGTATCCCGCGAACACTTGTACACTTGTATTGCATGGTGGGGGTGATAAACCATACAAAGCGTAGTCCTGGCTGACCGCCCAGGTGTTGCAAAACGTGAGGCGATCAGCCACGACTTGAAACCACTCCCAGAGTAGGGCCATAAAGCCACACTGCCAAAACACGTGCCACACTCTCCCACTTAGTACATCCAGTGCGGAGGCAAATGCCATCTCCGAGGTGCCACCGAAGGCGCTTACAATTAGTTACGATGGCGTCATGTGCGATTCGCCACAGCAGGTCTCGCCGGCGGTAATCGAGTGACCTGCTGTGAACCACACGCCACACTTCCGGCCCCAACGAATAGTCCCTGGCTTGGACCTGACCAACCAAGTCATCAAAAATGGCTCGGTGCTGGTAACCCGCACTGGGGGGCTTTTTACGTACGTAGAAACGGGCACGAAGAAACAATGGAGAACTTAAACCTGACCGGACAAAAACACAACGGTGAACTATTTACAGAATTCTGTACATTGCGCTAGCAAACAAAATTTCTGCGATAACTATGTACAAAACCACCCCAAACGCCAAACCCAAGCCAGTTGCATTGGACTATTTACAATCTCACTAGGCAAAACTATTTACATACCCATTTACATCAACAGAAGAGTGTTCAGGTTGAGTCTGTTCAATGCCTTTTTGTAACTATGGGTGCTTCTTACGTGCTCCGGAACAAAACACCGGACGTGACATGAAACACAAGGGCAATTATATACACCAGGCCAACATTCATGTGGCCAACCCCCACTGTTTACAATATTGACAATGTGATGTGCTCTTTATATTCTTGTAGCCGGGCGGACCTAATGTGGAACAAAGCAAACCTATTTACACTGAACTACCAAACAAACTTAAACTGGGACACAAAGGCAAAACCATTCACACTAAATACTCTGGCTGGGACCTTATATAATCCGTGGGCTAGGTACGGGCGTCCCAGAGTGATGGGTTCCCCTGTCTGATACTTCGCCCAAAGCCGACCTCTTTAGTGCAGACTCTGGCCCCTCCCCCTCACACAAATCAAACCAACCCTCCCCCGAAGGTGGATCCTTTGGAGGAGGCTCTGAGGCACGCTCCCCGCCATCCGACATCGCCGAGTCTGAGGACAGATCGAGGTCCTCCTCAACTGTCATTATTTCAACCTGACCGGGTGCCGCTGCCAAGGATGGCGGAGAGTCTGCCTCAGGAGTCCCAGTACCCCCCTCACACTGCTTGGAGGCAAGGAAGTCCTGCTCCACCTCAAGTGCCGCCTCCTCTAATTCCTGGGTTGAATATTGTGGGCCTGTTTGCGAGGGTTCAGGTACCGACCTCACATCGGCACTGACGTGAGCAGAGTACGATGTGGGGCAGGCACCAAACACATGTCCCTCCTCCCCACAGAGGTTGCACCGTACCTCGTTGGGACACTCTGCCTTGCCGTGCCCCAACTGCAAGCATTTCCCACAACGTCTGTTGGGACACGACTTGGCTTCGTGCCCCTCCTCTCCACATCTAAAACAGGTACGGGGCTGGCAAAAGTACCTAATGTGGGCCTTGGAACCCCCCATGAAGAGGAAGGATGGAATGTCCCTCACCAGTTCCATACGGAACTGTCTCTTGCCATTAAATATACCTTTTCAACTCACCCACAGTATATTTACACCACCGCATTTCAGAGACAGTTCCGTATTGACTAAGAACTCTCGCAACCAGGCGCTGATCGACCTCGAAGGGAAGGTAAAGCACCGTCACCGCCACAGAGCCATCATATGGAGTGACAGTGAGCCCCTCTACCCCCTTCAGGCATGACACACCCTTAACACGGGCAGCATCAGACTTAAACTTAAGGTCATACGTGTTTCGGGCCTCAAGCGCCTGCAACATCTCAGTTTCTCCAATTTCGACACCATTGTCTTTTAACACAGTAAACGCCTGTGGGGGAGGGACACTCACCCCAGACGAAAACTCCAACTTAACAATTGTGCTATCCCGACCTCCGGGCATAGCAGCAGTTTGTGTGGCTCGAGGCCACGGAATGAAAAGATAAAACTCTGACCAGGTTTTACAAAAGACAAAATTTAGGATGAAGCACGCTTTAAGGTTTCAAGCACAATTGCAACAAGCAGCAAAGCTATCACAGTCCTGGGTAGGACTTTAAACTGCATCCGGTTGTAGAGTTTGTTTAAACGTGGGAGTAATGAGGTTACCCTTTGCCACAACTGCCTCCGGGGCACCCTTGGGCAAGGTGCACCTGTATTTGCCCCAGTGCTTTTTGGGTGCTGTTGCCTTTGGGCGTGGTGTTGCCTTCGGGCGTGGTGTTTGCCTTCGGGCTTGGTGTTGCCTTCGGGCGTGGTGTTGCCTTCGGGCGTGGTGTTGCCTTCGGGCGTGGTGTTGCCCTCGGGCGTGGTGATGCCTTCGGGCTTGGTGTTGCCGTCGGGCGTGGTGGTGCCTTCGGGCGTGGTGTTTCCTTCGGGCTTGGTGTTGCCGTCGGGCGTGGTGGTGGATTTGGGTGTGTGGTCTTTGTGGGGCTTTGTTTTTAGTGTGACCGGGGGGAGGTTGGTCTGTGGGGTCTTTGGGTTGTTGTCAGTGTGTGGTTCTATTGTTGTAATGAACATAATTTTCTGTTTGATTTGGTGGTGTGTGGATGGTTTTGCCCTTGTGTTCCTGTCCGATCCGGTTTGAGTTTTGTTTTTTGTTTGTATGTGCCGTTTCGATGCACTTAAAAAGCTATCACAGTGACAAAAGTTGAGTACGGCAAAACGGCGAGAGCTTTTTACGTACGTAGAAACGGGCACGAGGAAACAAAGTAGAACTTAAACCTGACCGGACAAAAACATAACTCTGAACTAAGAGAGCGAAACGAAAGAGGAGCTTTTTAAGTACGTAGAAACAGGCACTGGCAAACTAAAGAAAAATCCCAAACCCAAACAAAACCATGACGGGTCACAAACACTTAACAAACCATACACACCGCGCAACAGGGAACAAAAGAGTCTTTGTTACTACTGAACTCCAGTAACTGCCACTGCAGCCAACCCCAAAACAACTCCCCACAACCACATACCACCCAAAAACGAATTCCGCCCACACGCCCAAAGGAAACACCACGCCCGAAGGCAACTCTACACCCCACGGCAACAACACGCCCGAAGGCAACACTACGCCCGAAACGAAACGAAAACACGTCTGCTCTCGTCGAAGACCTGAACTGAACTGCACTGGACTGCGAAACGTCCCCTACAGTTGATATAATACATACTATTTCCCTCATCTGACAGTATGCCTTCATTGGCCTCCAACTGTGAGGTAAACTGTTGCTAAACAGGGTAGGAAAGAACCAACGGAATGATAATCCACCTCAATAACGGACAAAGTAGGCAAACGGCATCTGGCTGTCGACCGCACTAAAAACACATTTAGTCAGGAGAAAACGGAGCTTTGAAGGAAAGTGCATGAGGCCCCTCTCAAATCGCACCAGGACACCCTCTGGAGCGGCCAGAACAGTGCCCTGGATTCCACAAGAGAGGGTACACAAAACGATTGATAACTGTTACCTTTCCCAACAGACTAATGTAGAGACCGCCGAAGTCCTTCAACCACCAGGTCTACTTTCTCATTCGAGGTAAGTGTCTCGGGTGAACCGTAACCAAACCATATGCCATTGATTTTTATGGCGTCGCCGACCCATGATGCCGCGAAGGGCAGTTGTTTCGACCGCCACTTACCTAGACGGAGTCCTCTGGTCTTCGCGGGTTAGTTAGATGGGATTTAACGACACATCAACACAAATGTGTTACCTAGTGTCAGCTAGATGAGAAAGGAAGAACTAAAAAAAGAAAAAACATTGGGAAAAATCCTAAAAAGTCTAGACAAAAGCAAATGCGGGAGTCATGTCAAAACTTCCTGTGAAGGTTACTTTCTTTGAGAAAATCCAAAATGAGAAAGGGATCTACGTGCTCAAACAATGTCCTCAGGTCTGGCACAGTGTAATACTTCTGACGAATATGGGAGTATTCATAGCAGTCGACGAGAATGTGACTGACGGTGACATCGCAGTCACAGGGGATACAATATGGTCTCTCTTCCCCGTGGAGCAAATAAGCATGGGTTAGGTTAGTATGACCGATTCGTGCTCTAGTCAGTACCAAATCATCTCTCCGTTTTCTGGGAGCTGCATTACCCACAGTCCCGACCGCTGGTTTGACCTGGTATAATTTGTTCTCAGGGAAAAATCCCCCAGTTCTTGCCATTTTGACCTTATATAGCCCTTGATGTTAGGACGATGTTGGTCTTCGTGGGGTCTGGCACCTGTCGCTCTTTGAAAGGTAGACAGCATGCCAGTTAGGGCTCTGAAGGAAGCTAGATCGGAGACTACGCATGTGACGTCGTCAGCATACTGGAGGCACTTTAAACTGTTCGCTATAGTCAGCCTCCGTTAGAATATCTGTGTTCATTTTCCAGAACCCCCTCCCTGTTGGCCATGACTCTGGAGGCTGAAAGGAGACAGTAACTGCACCATGATCCGAAATTGGACATGCCACAAATTCATAGTCACCTGGTGACAGTGCAGGTGGAGAGTACACCCGGTCCAACCTTGAGGCGTCTGTGCCATGTGTTGGTGGGGAGGATGGTGAGGGCCTTGGGAGCCGCAGTACACCCCTCACACCGTTTTGAGGGGAGGAAATCTTGTTCTACTTCTTGTGCTGCCTCTTCCAATTACAGAAGGGTTCAGGTGCCTGCTCCACATCCGCACTGGCATGGGCAGAGTACGATATGGGGGCACGCACCAGAGACATGTCCCTCCTCTCCACAAAGGTTGGACCGCACCTCGTTGGGACACTCTGCCTTGTTATGCCTCACCTGCAGGCACTTGCCACACTGTCTGTTGGGACAAGACCTGGCTTCATGTCCCTCTTGTCCACACTTAAAACAGGTGCGGGGCTGCCCGAAGTACCAAATGTGGGCCTTCGAACCCCCTATGAAGAAGGACGGAATGTCCCTATCCAATTCCATACGGCACTGCCTCTTTCCATTAAATATGCCGGCCAACTCGCCCGAACCATATTTGCACCACCACATGTCAGAGACAGAACCCTCCCAACCAGGCGCTGGTCGACCTCAAAGTCCAGGTATAACACTGTCACCGCCACAGAGTGATCATATGGGGTCACAGTGAGCCTCTACTCCCTTCAGGCAAGACACGCCTTAAACACTGGCAGCATCAGACATGAACTTAAGGTCCGCCCGCAAGCGTCTGCAACATCTTTATTTCTTTAACTTGTATTCCCTTATTTTTCAACACAGTAAACGCCTGCGGGGGAGAGACGCTCGCCCCCGACGAAAACTCTAACCAAACAATTGTGCTATCCCGACCTCCGGGCATAGCAGCAGTTTGTGTGGCTCGAGGCCACGGGATAAAGGACAAAAACCCTTCACAACTAGTTTAAAAAGGGGAAAAATTAGGATGAAGTAAGAAAAACACATGCAACACTGAAACAAGGCGCGGTCGCAAACATATGGCGCTTTTTAAGTGCATCGAAACGGCACATACAAACAAAAACAAAAACTCAAACCGCACGGGCAGAAACATAAATGCAAACTATTTACAAACAACTTCTTTTTAAGTACGCAGAAACGGGCACTAGAAACAAAGGGCGAGAACCCAAACCGGACCGGGCAAAAACGCAACAGCAAAATATTTACATGCACCTACAAACATAAAATTGTGTTACTATGAACAAAGGACTATATACAAAGGTTAATTACATAAGACAATTTACAAATTTATTCACGCAAAACTACAGGTTAGCAGCTTTTTAAGTACATAGAAACAGGCACTGAGGAACAAAACCCAAACAAAACAAAATCCATCCCGAACCCAAGCAAGTTACACAGGACCATTTACAATCTCACTAGGCAAAACTATTTACATACCCATTTACATTAACAGAAGAGTGTTCAGGTTGAGTCTGTACAATGCTTTTTTGTAACTATGGGTGCTCCTTACGTGCTCGGGAACGAAAACACCTGACGTGTCATAAAACACAAGGACAACTATATACACCAGGCCAGCAATTAATTTTTATGTGGCCAACCCCACTATTTACAATATTAACAAGGTGATGTGCTTTTCACATGCTTGTAGCCGGACGGACCTAATGTGGAACAAAAGCAAACCTATTTACACTGAACTACCAAACTTTATAGCATGCATGAGCACAGATACAGACAGAACAGAAACCCAAAAGAAAACCGGGCACATACCATTCACACCAAATGATCTGGCTGGGACCTTATCTTTTTAATCCGTGGGCTCGGTACGGGCGTCCCAGAGTGATGGGTTCCCCTGTCTAACACCTCGCCCGAGGCCGACCTCTTCAGGGCAGGCTCTGGCCCCTCCCCCTCACACAAATCAAACCAACCCTCCCCCGAAGGTGGATCCTTCGGAGGAGGCTCTGAGGCAGGCTCCCCGCCATCCGACATTGCCGAGTCCGAGGACAGATCGAGGTCCTCCTTTACTGTCGTTATTTCAACTTGACTGGGTGTCGATGCTAAGGGTGGCGGAGAGTCTACCTCAGGAGTTCCAGTACCCCCCTCACACTGCTTGGAGGCAAGGAAGTCCTGCTCAACCTCAAGTGCCGCCTCCTCTAATTCCTGGGTTGAATATTGTGGGTCTGTTTGCGAGGGTTCGGGTGACGACCCCACATCGGCACTGACATGGGCAGAGTACGATGTGGGGCAGGCACCAAACACATGTCCCTCCTCCCCACAGAGGTTGCACCGTACCTCGTTGGGACACTCTGCCTTGCCGTGCCCCAACTGCATTTCCCACATCGTCTGTTGGGACACGACTTGGCTTCGTGCCCCTGCTCTCCACATCTAAAACAGGTACGGCGCTGACAAAAGTACCTAATGTGGGCCTTGGAACCTCCTATGAAGAGGAAGGATGGAATGTCCCTCACCAGTTCCATACGGAACTGTCTCTTGCCATTAAATATACCTTTCAACTCACCCCCAGTATATTTACACCACCACATTTCAGAGACAGTTCCGTACTGACTCGCAACCAGGCGCTGATCGACCTCGAAGGGAAGGTAAAGCACTGTCACCGTCACAGAGCCATCATATGGGGTGACAGTGAGCCCCTCTACCCCCTTCAGGCATGACACACCCTTAACACGGGCAGCATCAGACTTAAACTTAAGGTCATACGTGTTTCGGGCCTCAAGCGCCTGCAACATCTCTATTTCTTTAATTTCGACACCATTGTCTTTTAACACAGTAAACGCCTGTGGGGGAGGGACACTCATCCCAGACGAAAACTCCAACTTAACAATTGTGCTATCCCGACTTCCGGGCATAGCACCAGTTTGTGTGGCTCGAGGCCACGAAAGGAGAAAAAACCTCAACTAGTTTTACAAAGGACAAAAATGAGGATGAAGTAAGAAAAACACAAGCTACACAGAAACAAAGCGCGGTCGCAAACAAATGGACACGACCAGACCTACTTATCAACTACAACACAAGCACGCTATAAGGTTTTATGCACAATTGCAGTAAGTAGTACAGCTATCACACAGTGATAAGGTTGAGCACGGCAAAGCGACGAGAGCTCGACGAAACACGTCTGCTCTCGTCAAAGACCTGAACTGAACTGAACTATTTACAAACAACTAAATCAAACAGAAAATTATGTTCATTACAATAATAGAACTATATGTACAGATATTTACATACACATATATACATATACACATATAAACATATTTACAACTTAAGTGTGCTTTTTAAGTGCATCGAAACGGCACATACAAACAAAAAATAAACTCAAACCGGATTGGGCAGAAACAAAAACGCAAACTATTTACACACTACTAAATCAAACAGAAAATTATGTTCATTACAGTAATAGAACTATATATACAGATATTTACATACTTTTTGCAACGACATAAGTACTTTACAGACCAACCTTCCAGCCACCCCAAACCAATATTACAACCCCTTGTAACGGCACAGATAAACTGTACATAAACATAGATATTGATTGTTGATCATGATCATGATCATGCACACCAACATAGATATTTACATACTATTTACAGCAACTTAAATACCTTACAGACCAACCTCCTTCCAGCCACCCCAAACCAGTATTTCCAACCCCTTGTAAGGGCACAGATATGTATACATATACATATTTACAACTGAAGTACCTCAGAAGCCACATATGTACAAACACAGTACTATTTACACATTACAGTCAATTCATATTTACAAAATCAATATTTACAAGTTGACTACCACCCGGTCCGCCCTCACTGAAACAAGTGGATCCCATCGCCTACCGAACGCCGACCTTGGCAAACGAACGAAGTCGGACTCAACCCTCAGCCTAACCTCCGCCCTTACCGACGCCAGTACGACATCAGCAGGCCTCCCCACCCCCCTAAATACAATATTACATCGGTCTCTCCATAAGGCCAGCTTTATGGAGGCCGAAACAAAGGTAAGTATGCCCTGAACACTTGCATTGCATGGCGGAGGTGAGAGACCATACAAAGCATAGTCCTGTCTGACCGCCCAGGTGTTGCAAAACGTTAGGCGATCAGTCAGGACTTGAAACCATTCCCAGAATAGGGGCCACATAGTCACACTGCCAAAACACATGTGGCACACTCTCCCACTTTGTGCATCTTATACGGGGGCAAACGCCATCTCCAAGACGCCACCGAAGACGCTTGAGATTAGTTACGATGGCGTCATGTGCGATTCGCCACAACAGGTCTCGCCTGCGGTAATCTAATGATCTGCTGTGGACTACGCGCCACACATCCGGCCCTGAGGCATAGTTGCTGGATTGGATCTGGCCAACCAATCTATCAAAAACAGCCGGGTATAGGTCCCTTGCACTTGACTGCGAAACGTCCCCCACTGTTGACATAATACGGAGCGTGTCCCTCATTTGACTGTATGCCCCCGTGGGTCTCCAGCTGTGGGGCTCACCGTTACTAAACAGGGAGGGAAAGAACCGACGGAATGATAATCCCCCCCAGTAACGGACAAAGTAGGCAAAAGGCATTCCGCTGTCCACAGCACTGTAAACACCACTTGGTCAGGAGAAAACGGAGCTTGGAAGGAAAATGCACAAGGCCCAACCCTCCGCGCCTTAGATCCTGGTATACCACCCCTCTTCTAACCAGCTCCGTCTTCCCTGACCATAAAAAACTAAACACAGCCCTCTCGAGTCGCACCAGGACACCCTCTGGAGCAGCCAGAACAGTGCCTGGATACCACAAGAGGGGGTAAATGAAACGATTGATAACTGTTACCTTCCCCAACAGACTTATGTGGCGATCTCCGAAGTCCTTCAACCTAGCCTCCACCAGGTTCACTTTCTCATTCCAGGTAAGTAATTCGGGTGAACCATAGCCAAACCATATGCCATTGATCTTTATGGCGTCGTCTACCCATGATGCCGTGAAGGGCAGTTTTGTCGACCGCCACTTACCTAGACGGAGTCCTTTGGTCTTAGTGGGGTTCAGTCTGGCACCTGTGGCTCTTTGAAACTTAGACAACGCGCCAGTAAGGGCCCTGAAGGAAGCCAGGTCGGAGACTACGCAAGTGACATCGTCAGCATACTGAAGGCACTTAACTTCAGCACCACCGGGTATGCGAAATGGTCGAAACAAAGGCTCAACTTGAAGGCTCTTGCAAGGGATTCACTAAACAACACATAAAGTAGAGGTGATAGGGGGCACCCCTGCCGTACCCCACGTTGGACTCTGAAGGGGTCCGAGGGTAGGCCATTAACGATAACCCGACTGTATACGCTATTATACAGTAAGGAGATCCATTTAACAAAAACTGGATTCAAGCTAAATTTCTTCAAAATTTTAAAGAGGAATCCGTGATCAACCATGTCGAAGGCCTTCTCCTGATCGAGGGAGACTAGCGCACATGGAAGATCACGGTCCATCACGTATTCTACTAAGTCCCGCACCAACCAGAGGTTCTGCTGAATACTGTGTCCCCGCACCGCACATGTCTGAAAGGACCCAACAAGATCCGGCATAACTGTTCCTAGCCTGTTACAAAGGGCTTTCGCCAGAATCTTGTAGTCTACATTTAACAGGGTGATTGGCCGTTTATTTTTCGGTTCGAGGGGGTCTCCTGACTTGGGCAACAAAGTTATCACGCCTGTGCGCTGCGAGAGGCTCAATGAGCCAGCAAGGAAGGCAGAGAAGAATACATCGCGGAGATCATGTCCAACGGTACCCCAGAAGCGTTTATAGAATTCCACCGGAATACCGTCGGACCCAGGCGCCTTTCCGCCTTTCATCTTCGCCACTGCCTTCCAGAGCTCGTCAACAGTCAACAGGGAACAAAGTTCATCGTTCTGATCTTTAGAGGGGGTCTTGTCAATATTATCTAATAGGGACTTTTGAAGGCCTTCATCGACATCTGCCTGGGTATATAGCTGCTCGTAGAAGCTCTTAAATACCTCCACGATGTCGAGAGGGTCCTTACGTACCACACCGTGGACGTCACGGACTTCTTTTATACGGCGATCGATGGCATACTTTGTGACGTCCCGGTAGAACTTGATGGTTGGTTTCTCCTCCGCCTCCACGCAATGCACGCGAGCACAAACGCGGGCCCCGTGTAGTTTTTCATCAAGATACTGCTGGATTGCGTGAAGTGCGGAGGAGTCCCCATTCCTCTCCCTAGAGCAAAGCGAGAGGAACTCCCTTCTTCGACGAGCTCTTGCTACACAGTATTCAACTGTAAACTGTTTGATGCGAGACTTTACGACGTCCCACCACTCTAAACCCGTTGAAAAGGCCGGCCTCAATGTTCGCCACCCTTCGTACCTGGCCTTAAACTGTTTGCTATATTCAGCCTCCGTTAGAATCTGTGTTCATTTTCCAGAACCCCCTCCCTGCTGGCCATGACTCTGGGGGTTGGAAGGTCACAGTAACTGCATCATGGTCCGAAATTGGACATGCAACAACTTCACAGTCACACGGTGACAGAGCAGGCGGAGAGTACACCCGATCCAACCTTGAGGCGTCCGTGCCATCAGGGCGGTGCCAAGTGAACACGGACAAGCCGGGATGTTGCACTTTCCAAACGTCAACCATGTCGTGATTCTTTGTAAACATGTCCAATTCCGCCATGCCGACACCACAGCTCCAAGATGTGCACGTAGACATTCTGTCGAACTGTGTGTCGGGAACGCAGTTAAAGTCTCCAGCTAGGATACAAGGGGCACAGCCAGGAACGAAGGATGGAAGGGTAGTAAAAAAATCCCTTCTGTCTGTAGGCTGATTGGGTGCGTAAACATTACATAGGATGAAGTTCCCACAGGGATGTTTTATGGTGATGCATATCACCCGGCCCTCATGATCATGATCAACTTTTCCGACCAGGGAAGTCCATCTGGGTGAAACTAAAATAACAGATCCACAAGAAGACGAGGAACCAAAGGAAGCGTGCAAACCCCCACCCCATTCATAGGACCAGGTGCAAACGTCGTCCTCATTAACAATATGAGTCTCCTGGAGGAAAACGAAGTCCACACCTAATGATTTGCAAAACTGGAATATTCTTGACCGGTTCCGACTGTCCCTCATGCCATTAACGTTTAGGGTCATGAGGGACAGAGGACCAGTCATGATTGCATGTGTAATGTGTAACTACAAAACCGTCTCTGACCTGGCCTTTTTATTTATGTTTGGTGCTGGTGGCATAATAGGATGGACTCCCTGGTCTGACACCTCGCTTGAGGCCGACCTTTTTAACTGAGATTCTGATTGAACCCCCTCACACAAATCAAACCAGTCCTCCCCGGATGGTGGGACCTTTGGTGGAGGCTCTGAGGCAGGTCCTCCAACATCTGACATGGCAGTGTCAGACTCCGAGTCTGATGAAAGATTAAGGTCTTTCTCCACCGTTGAAATTCCGGCCTCCCCAGGAGCTGATGGGGAGGGTGCCTCAGGTGCTGATGGGGAAGGTAGAGAAGGGCCTACCTCTGCGTTCCCAGAGACCACTTCACATTCCTTGGAAGCTAGGAAGTCTTGTTCCACCTGATGTGCCACCTCATCAGGTGAAGGGGACCTGGGTTCCTCCATCATTGGTTCTGGGCCTGAATGCGAGGGTTCACCTGCCGGCTCCACATCTGCACTAGCTCGTGCAGAGTATGACGTGGGGCAGGCACCAGAGACATGTCCCTCCTCCCCACACAGGTTGCACCGCACCTCGTTGGGACAGGTTGCCTTGTCATGCCCCAACTGCAGGCACCGGCCGCATCGCTTGTTGGGACATGACTTGGCCTCGTGCCCCTCCTCTCTACATTGAAAACAAGTGCGGGGCTGGCCAAAATACCTGATGTGGGCCTTTGAACCCCCTATGAAAAGGACGGAGGGAATGTCGACCCTTTCCAGCTCCATACGGAACTGTCTCTTCCCGTTGAGAATACCGGCCAATTCACCTTCATTGTACTTGACCCAACGCCAGTCAGAGACAGTTCGATACTGCCCTAGAACCCTCGTTACCAGGCCCTGATCTACCTCAAAATTGAGGTACAACACTGTCACCACCACAGAGCGATCATATGGGGTGACAGTGAGACCCTCCACTCCCTTAAGGGAGGAAACCCCCTTGATTCGGGCAGCATCAGTCCGGAACTTCAGGTCATATGTATTCCGGGGTGCAAGGGCCTGCAACATCTGTATGTCCTTAACTTCTACCTTATTGTTCTTCAACACAGAGAAAACTTGCTGGGGTGTAACATTCCCCCTCGACTCAAACTGTAACTTAACGATGCTGCTATCCCGACCTCCGGGCATAGCAGCAAGTGAGAGTGGCACTAGGCCACGCGAACCCAAGGAAAAAACCTCAAAACTATAATAAACACTGTTCAAGAAAACAATAAAGAAACCCAACCTAAATTACACAGAAAAACCAGGCGTGGTCGGAGAAACCCAACAAGACCAAGCCCTCGCCAACACAAGACAACACACCTAAGAAATAACGTTGTACCGTTTGGTCGTGTCCGCCTTTAAGCACGTAAAATTATATAGTATATATTATATAGCCAAGGCGAGAGCGAAACGAAAACACGTCTGCACTCGCCGAAGATCTGAACTGAACCAAACATATGGACACGACGCAAACGCAAACATATGGACACGACCAGACCTACTTATCAACTACAACACAAGCACGCTATAAGGTCCTGGGTAGGACTTTAAACTGCATCCGGTTGTGGAGCTTGTTTAAGCGTGGGGATAATGAGGTTACCCTTTACTACAACTGCCTCCGGGGCACCCTTGGGCAAGGTGCACCTGTATTTGCCCTGTGCTTTTTACGTGTTGTTGCCTTCGGGCGTGAAGTTGCCTTCGGGCGTGTTGTTGCCTTCGGGCGTGAAGTTGCTTTCGGGCGTGAAGTTGCTTTCGGGCTTGTTGTTGCCTTCGGGCGTGGAGTCGCCTTCGGGCGTGATGTTGCCTTCGGGCGTGTTGTGTTGCCTTCCGGCGTCTGTTGTTTTCCTGTTTGTTAATAGTCTGTTGTGTTGGGTAGGCTGGGGTTGTCGTATATGTTGGCCACAGAAATTTTGTTTTGCTAGTTTAGTGTTAGGTAACTTTGTAAATGATTGTAAGTAGTTCATGATTGTGTTCTAGCCGGTCCGGATTTAGTTCTTCCTGTTTGAAGTGTCCGTTTTTATGCACTTAAAAAGACCCCAAAAGGGTCCTGGGTAGGACGTTAAACTGCATCCGGTTGTGGAGCTTCTTAAGGCGTGGGGATAATGAGGTTACCCTTTGCCACAATTGCCCCCGGGGCACCCTTGGGCAAGGTGCACCTGTATTTGCCCCGGTGCTTTTTAAGTGCTGTTGCCTTTGGGCGTAGTGTTGCCTTTGGGCGTAGTGTTGCCTTCGGGTGTAGTGTTGCCTTCGGGCGTAGTGTTGCCTTTGGGGGGTATAGTGTTGCCTTGGGGCGTGGTGTTGCCTTCGGGCGTGTTGTTGCCGTGGGGTGTAGAGTTGCCTTCGGGCGTGGTGTTTCCTTTGGGCGTGTGCGCGGAATTTGTTTGGGTGGTATGTGGTTGTGGGGAGTTGTTTTGGGGTTGGCTGCAGTGGCAGTTACTGGAGTTCAGTAGTAACAAAGACTCTTGTTCCCTGTTGCACGGTATGTATAGTTTGTTAAGTATTTGTGTTTGTGACCCGTCATTAACTCACCGATTAACTCACCGATTCCCATCGGCAAATGAGGCTGATGGGATCTTGAACACTGGGGCAGGCAGCCACTTATGGCTTATATAAAGCCCCTGTCTTTTCTTCAAAATTGGATCAATTTTGTTTTTAAAACTATTAACACTTTCAGCAGTGACAGCTTCAAGAGGCAGGTTATTCCACTCAGAAATGACACGTTGACTGAATGAGTACTTCCTAATGTCCAACCTACAGTTGGGTTTATAAAACCTGAAAGGATGCCCACGAGTACGACAATCAGAGTGTTGTTCAAAAAAAATACAAGCATCAATTTTCTCTAGTCCATTGACAATCTTAAAAACCTCAATGAGATCTGCACGAAGTCTACGCATTTCCAAGGACAAAAGATTAGTTTCAAAAAGCCTGTCCTCATAACTTAAATGAGAAATTTCAGGTATCATCCTTGCAACTCGCCTCTGCACCTTCTCAATATTATTAACATCTTTCTGGTGATAAAGGCGCCAAACTTGACAGCAGTATTCCAAATGAGGCCTGACTAAGGACTTTTACAATCTCAATATATTGTCTTTACTTTTACAAGAATATGTTCTATTAATAATACCAAAAACCTTATTTGCTGATGCCACAGCCTTGACACATTGCTTACTTGAACTCAGGGAATCGTCGAAAATTACGCCTAAATCTCTTTCAGATGAAGTAGTTTCAATTTCCTCACCACCAATAAAATAGCTAGCCTTACTATTGTCATAACCAATATGAAGGCACTTAAACTTCCCAGCATTAAATGACATTTGCCAGTCCTCCGACCATTTAAACAAACTATCTAATCCGCTTGCAACAAAGATACTTGCTCCATGCATGAAACATCAGAATAAGATTTTGTGTCATCTGCAAATTTAATACAAAGCTATTGAGGTTCAAGTCAAGATCGTTAATATATATATATTATAAATAAAGTAGGGCCAAGGACAGATCCTTGCGGCACACCACTAGTCACACGAAGCCAGTCAGATTTATGACCAGCAAAACGACTCTTTGAGACCTGTTACTGAGCCAGTTCTCAATCCAATTTACCACAGATGATCCTTATACCATGTGCTTTCACCTTGTTAATTAGACGTTTATGAGGAACTTTGTCAAAAAGCCTTACTAAAATCTAGATAAAACAACATCAACAGGGAGTCCTTCATCAATCTTCCTTGTAACAATTTCCATAAAATGTAACAAAATTAGTAAGACAGGACCTTCCAGACCTGAAAACCATGCTGAGAATCATTAACAAGATTGTATTTGTCCAAGTGATTTATAATACTATCCTTCAAAATGGGACTCCATAACTTTACAAACTTGTGAAGTCAGGCTACAGGCCTGTAGCTACTAACTTGGTTCTTTGAACCCTTTTTGAACAATGGTGTAACATTTGCTAATTTCCAGTCAGATGGCACAACATTATAAACAAGACTTTGACTAAAAATCAAGCTCAAAGGTTGAGCAATCACATCAGCAAGATTTCTCAATACAACAGGATAAACATCGTCAGGCCCTGGAGCTTTATCATGATGAAGACCAAGTAATTTTTTCAAAGACAACTTCTCTGACAAATCAACATTACCTAAGACATCTATATCGTCATTAATAAGACTGTCACAAACGGGAATCTCATGTACATTTCTTCTGTAAATACTGAAACAAAGTACTCATTCAAACATCTTAGCATTAATCTCATCATCAAGGACAACCTGACCATTCAATCAAACTAGAGGGCCAACAGTTTCTTGGTCCTCATTTTACTACGAGGCATATTTATAGGAAGGACTTAGGATCATCCTTAATTCCCAAAGCTAACCTCCTTTCAAATGCACGTTTTGCTGCACGGAGAGTTTTAGTAGAATCATCAAGAGCACTTTTATACCTTAAAAAGTCATACTGACTATGAGACTGTCTGTACGTCTTCCAACACCTTAATTTCCTTTTCCTAGCTCTATAAACAGCTTTTGACCACCAAAGAGGCTTATTAACCTTTTTACTATTCTTGAGTGGAGTGAGCTTTAAGACCACTTCCTCAAGTTTACATCTAAAAAAGGACCATTGGTCCTCAACAGATATATTGTCAAAAGCAGCAAACCAGTTAACTGATTTGAGTTTACTCCTCATGACTTTAAAATCCCCTCTTCTATAATCATAATAATAATCTCTCCAAGAAGTCACTACAGTATCCGTAATCAATTTAAAAGTAATGAAGTTATGGTCACTGCTAGCAAACTGCTCGTGAACAATCAAATCCTCAACCATACAATCATTAGAGGACAACACTAAATCCAAAATATTTTCACCCCTGGTAGGCTCATGAACATGTTGATGAAGAAAACAATCTAAAGTTAAGTCAAGAAAAGCTTGCCCTTCACTACCAGAGTGCAGCCGCACCCAATCATGGTTTCGTTTGGGTTTGGGATTCTTCTTTAGTTTGCCAGTGCCTGTTTCTACGTACTTAAAAAGGTTTTATACACAATTGTAATATAGTACAGCTATCACACAGTGATACAAGTTGAGCACGAAAAACGACGAGCAAAACGAAAACACGTTCATTTTTACGTACATAGAAACTGGCACGGCAAAACAAAGGACTCAAACCGGGCCGGACAAAAACACAACCGCGAACTATTTACAGAATTCTCCTACTAAACAACCTTTCTGTGTCAGCAACATAAAACAACCCGGTTTGGGTTCTCGCCCTTTGTTTCTAGTTCCCGTTTCTATGTACTTAAAAAGAAATATAAAGCAACACCCGGAACCCAAGCTTATCACATAGGGCTATTTACAATCTCACAAAAGCAAAACTGCTTTCTGCCTCCGGGGCACCCTTGGGCAAGGTGCACCTGTATTTGCCCCGGTGCTTTTTAAGTGCTGTTGCCTTTGGGCGTAGTGTTGCCTTCGGGCGTGGTGTTGCCTTCGGGCGTAGTGTTGCCTTCGGGCGTGGTGTTGCCTTCGGGCTTAGTGTTGCCTTCGGGCTTGGTGTTGCCTTCGGGCGTGGTGTTGCCTTCGGGCGTGGTGTTGCCTTCGGGCTTAGTGTTGCCTTCGGGCGTGGTGTTGCCTTCGGGCGTGGTGTTGCGCTTCGGGCGTGGTGTTGCCTTCGGGCTTGGTGTTGCCTTCGGGCGTGGTGTTGTCTTTGGGTGTGTGGTCTTTGTTTTTAGTGTGGCCGGGGGGAGGTTGGTCTGTGGGGCTTTTGGGTTGTTGTCAGTGTGTGTGTGGTTCTATTGTTGTAATGAACATAATTTTCTGTTTGATTTGGTGGTGTGTGGATAGTTTTGCTTTTGTGTTTCTGTCCGATCCGGTTTGAGTTTTGTTTTTTGTTTGTATGTGCCGTTTCGATGCACTTAAAAAGCCCCACTGCTTTTTACGTGCTAAAAACGGACACGGCCAGACCGGCGAAAGGATCACTTACATATGGCCAACAACCAAAAAACCGAACACCAACAACACAAACCACCGAAATCGCCCAGAACACCAGACCGAATCCCTCGACCAGCGAGGACACTGCAGCTCCGGTACGGCTTCATGGAGTCCTTGTTATCACCAACAGAAATCACCACCAACGACCCAACAACACAATCTCAATATAACACACGCCCAAAGGCAACAAACACACCCAATGGCAACAACACGCCCCAAGGCAACCACAGCGCAGGGGGACATGGGGGGGGGGGTCCACTCGTTACAATACATGTTATATGTTTTCAAGTCACCTATCATGTAACTAAATACTTTTGCATGCCTTTTACAAAACAATAAAATTCTCAGAACAGCACTCCAAGAACTCTTCTTGTCATTCCTGAATTTTCGTTGTTTCTCATTTCTAAAATGCCGACATCTGCCAGCATCAACAAGCTACCCCAAGACTTCTGCTCCACAACACATGGTACGGGAAACCTCTCATAATACAGTTTTGATTGCCATTTGCACCTCAACAATTTCAACCCCGCAGTGCTCTGAAAAGGCCACTACTGGCCCAAAAAGAAATTTGAAATTTGTCTTGCTTATGATGGCGCCCTCTATTTCTCATAGAAATTGAACTGTGACTTCAAACTCCTGCCATTTGGTAGCAATGAAAGAGAGGATAAAAGGTTAAACCTAATTAACTGGGTTTATTAATATTTTCCATGTAAGGCTGTGTGGTCAGGTCACTGAGGGCTGAAGAGGGAGACCAGAAACCCCTCTCCCATTTTTTTGTCAAAAACAACACTTCACTGACATCAAAACAGAAAGTCACGGAAGAGAATGGAATTGAGAACGTCTCCCATTATTATTTTTATTATTACTATTTTTCGGGAGGGGGAACAACACATCTGCAAGGCTATATACATGCCCCTGGGTTTCTTAACAAGGTGGAAAGGAAATTCAAGGGAAGAGAAGAATACAAACAGTAATAAAATAAAATTTCAGAGCCTCGCTTTCAGTTTATATCGGCTGTATGACCATGATTATGCTATGAAAAACAGAATTGCTCTTTTGAGATGCTAATCGGAATACAGATTTACATCGTGAGTCCTAATGCAGAAGTCTTCGGGGTGAAAGGTTGTTAAAGTGACTCTTTCTTAAATTCTACAGAATTATTCCAGACAATATGCATGTGCAATTGAAAAGCTTAAAACCTCCTGTTATTTGACAACGAGAGTGCTTAAATTACTGACCTAAGAAAGTATTTCAGTCATTTAATTGGATTAACAAAAACATGTATTTAAAACGTGTCTGGACAATATTCCGAATGTATCTGTCGAAAATGCTTTGACAAACAACAGAATGAAAAGAAAGGGAAAACATTTAATCAATGTTTTAAAAATACCACTTTGAAATGTTTTATACAAAACTGTTCGGCGACAATAAAAAACGTCACGAAAATGTTGTCTGTGATCTCTTTTAGGGTGTTTTATAAAAAATATTTTTGAAACATTAACCAAACGTTGTAACAACGGCCTGACGTATGTCTGCAGAAACGTTATGAAAAAGAAATATTTCAGTAAAAGAAAGAAACAATATTTTCAGAATGTTTTAAATATATCACTTTTTAAAAAAGTGTTACACAAAACTACTTTGAAACAAAAAACGTTTCGAAAATGTTGCTTGTCATCTATTCTGAAACGTTATGAAAATGTTACTTGTGAAGGAAGAAACAAATTTTAAAATTGTTCTAAAAATATCACCCGTGAAATGCTTTATACAAAACAATTTTGCAGCAATAGAAAAACGTTTCCAAAATGTTGTTGTCATCCCCTCTAGAACGTTTCCAAAAAACATTTCTGAAACATAAATGGAACCCGTAATAATTACGTATTCAAATATTGTCTGTAGAAACGTTATGAAAATGTTACTTTTTAAAGAAAGAAACAATATTTTAAAAATATTTTAAAAATGTCTCTCTTGGAATGTTTTATACAAAACTATTTTGAAACAATAAGAAAACGTTTTAAAACTGTTTTGTGTCATCTCTTCTGAAACGTTTTATAAAAACATTTTTGAAACATAAATGCAACGTTGTAGTAACGTCTTTAAGTGTGTCTGCAAAAATGTTATGAAAATGGTACTTTTTAAAGAAAGAAATAATATTTTAAAAATGTCACTCTTGGAATGTTTCATACAAAACTATTTTGAAACAAGAAGAAAACGTTTTAAAACTGTTTTGTGTCATCTATTCTGAAACGTTTTATGAAAACATTTTTGAAACATAAATGCAACGTTGTAGCAACGTCTTAAAGTGTGTGTCTACAAAAATATTATGAAAATGTTACTTCTTAAAGAAAGAACCAATATTTTAAAAATGTCACTCATGAAATGAAACAATTACAAAACGTTTCGAAAATGTTGTGTGTCACCTCTTCTAGAACGTTTTATAAAAACATTTTTGAAACAAATGCAACGTTGTAATACTGTCAAAAAAGTATGCCTGCAGAAACGTTGTCACCGTCAGTCACATTCTCGTCGACTGCTATGAATACTCCCATATTCGTCAGAAGTATTACACTGTGCCAGAACTGAAGACATTATTTGAGCACGTAGACCCCTCTCTCATTTTGGACTTTCTCAAAGAAAGTAACCTTTACAGAAAGTTTTGACATGACTGCCGCATTTGCTTTTGTCTAGACATTTAAAGTTTTTCCCCAACGTTTTTACTTTTTAGTTTTACCGTTTTTATCTAGATGACACTACATAACACATTAGTGTTGATGTGTCGTTAAGTCCCATCTAACTAACTGCAGAAACGTTATGAAAAGAAAGAAACAATATTTCAAAAATATTTTTTAAATGTGACTCTTGGAATGTTTTATGCCAAACCATTTTGAAACAATAAGAAAAGGTTTCAAAAATGTTTTGTTTCATCTCTTTGGAAACGTTTTATGAAAACATTTTTGAAACATAAATGCATCGTTTTTATAACGTCTTAAAGTATGTCGGCAAAAACGTCATGAAAATGTTACTTTTTCAAAGAAAATAACAATTTCAAAAATATCATTCATAAAATGTTTTATCCTAAACTATTTTGAAACAAGAAGAAAACGTTTCAAAAATGTCGTGGTGTCATCCCTTCTAGAACGTTTTAAGCATTTTTGAAACATAAATGCAATGTTGTAATAACGTCGTAAAATGTGTCTCCAGAAACGTTATGAAAAAGTTACTTTCTAAAGGAAGAAACATTTTAAAAATGTTTGTAAAATATCACTCTTGAAATGTTTTAAACAAAACTATTTTGAAACAATTACGAAACGTTTCGAAAATGTTTTGTGTCCTCTCCCATGAAACGTTTTATGAAAACATGTTTGGAACATAAATGTAACGTTGAAATAACAGTATACCTGTTGTAATAACGTCATAAAATGTGTCTCCAAAAACGTTATGAAAACGTTACTTTTTAAAGTAAGAAACGTTTTAAAAATGTTTTAAAAATATCACTTATACAATGTTTTATACAAAACTCTTCTGAAACAATTAGAAAACGTTTCGAAAAAGTTGTGGTGTCATCTCTTCTACTCAACTTCTAGAACGTTTTACGAAAACATTTGTGAAACATAAAAACAACGTTTCTAAAACGTTACAACAATGTATTTGCAAAAATGTTTCAAGAAAACATTTTTGGAAACGAATTAAAATATGTTTCGAAAACGTTTTGTTGTTACCTGGGATGTGTTTGGTGCCTGCCCCGCATCGTACTCTGCTCATGTCAGTGCCGATGTGGGGTCGGAACCTGAACCCTCGCAAACAGGCCCACAGTATTCGACCCAGGAATTAGAGGAGGCGGCACTTGAGGTGGAGCAGGACTTCCTCGCCTCCAAGCAGGTCGAGGGGGGTACTGCGACTCCTGAGGCAGACTCTCCGCCATCCTTGGCAGCGGCACCCGGTCAGGCTGAAATAATGACAGTAGAGGACCTCGATCTGTCCTCAGACTCGGCGATGTCGGATGGCGGGGAGCGTGCCTCAGAGCCTCCTCCAAAGGATCCACCTTCGGGGGAGGGTTGGTTTGATTTGTGCGAGGGGGAGGGGCCGGAGTCTGCACTAAATAGGTCGGCCTCGGGCGAGGTGTCAGACCAGGGAATGCGTCACTCTGGGACGCCAGTACCGAGCCCAAGGTTAAAAAAAATTAGATCACAGCAGGAGTATTTAGTTTGATTGGTTTTGCCTTTTGTTCACGCTGGTCCCAGTTTTCTTTTGGGGTTTCTATTCTGTTCGTGACAGTGTCCATGCTTTCTCCTGACCAAATGTGTTTTTAGTGCTGTCGAAAGTCAGATGCCGTTTGCCTACTTTGTCCGTTATTGGGGTGGATTATCATTCCGTTGGTTCTTTCCTACCCTGTTTAGCAACAGTGTACCTCACAGTTGGAGACCAACGAAGGCATACTGTCAGATGAGGGAGACACTACGTATTATGTCAACTGTAGGGGACGTTTTGCAGTCCAGTGCGGGGGACCAGTACCGGGCCATTTTTGATGACTTGGTTGGTCAGGTCCAACCCAACGACTATGCGTCAGGGCCGGAAGTGTGGCGTGTCGTCCACAGCGGGACACTCGATCACCGCCGGCGTGACCTGCTGTGGCGGATCGCACACGACGCCATCGTAACGAATCTCAAGCGCCTTCGGTGGCGTCTTGGAGATGGCATTTGCCCCCGCACTGGATGCGCAGGGTGGGAGAGTGTGCCCCATGTGTTTTGGCAGTGTGGCTTTGTGGCCCTCCTCTGGGAGTGTTTTCAAGCTCTGGCTGATCGCCTCACGTTTTGTAACACCTGGGCGGTCAGCCAGGACTACGCTTTGTATGGTCTGTCACCCCCGCCATGCAATACAAGTGTTCGCGGGATACTTACCTTTGTTCGGCCTCCATAAAGCTGGCCTTGTGGAGAGACCGGTGTAATATTGTGTTTAGGGGAGAGGGGAAGCCTGCGGACGTCGTCCTGGCGTCGGTGAGGACGGAGATTAAGCTGAGGGTGGAGGCCGACTTCGTCCGTTTGCCAAGGTCGACGTTCGGCAGGTGTTGGGGTCCACTTGTTTCAGTGCGGGCGGGCCGGGTGATAGTTAATTTGTAAATATTGTAAATATTGAAATTGCAAATAGTCCTACGTGATTGGCTTGGGTTTGGGGTGGTTTTGTACACAGTTAGCACAGACATTTTGTTTGCAGGCGCAATGTACAGATTTCTGTAAATAGTTCAGAGTTATGTTTTTGTCCGGTCAGGTTTAAGTTCTACTTTGTTTCTTCGTGCCCGTTTCTACGTACGTAAAAAGCTCCCATGCTTGCACAGTTTTGTTTGAAAGCTCAGTGTATGTGTCACTATGTGGGTTTGCCTTTGGTGGGGGGTTGGCCACATGGAAATTTTATGTAAATAGTTTTGCTTTTGTGCTTTTTACGTACGTAGAAACGGGCACGAAGAAACAAAGTAGAACTTAAACCTGACCGGACAAAAACATAACTCTGAACTATTTACAGAATTCTGTACATTGCGCTAGCAAACAAAATCTCTGTGCCAACTATGTACAAAACCACCCCAAACCCAAGCCAATCACGTAAGACTATTTGCAATTTCAATATTTACAATATTTACAAATTAACTATCACCCGGCCCGCCCGCACTGAAACAAGTGGACCCCAACACCTGCCGAACGTCGACCTTGGCAAACGGACGAATCGGCCTCCACCCTCAGCTTAATCTCCGTCCTCACCGACGCCAGGACGACGTCCGCAGGCTTCCCCTCTCCCCTAAACACAATATTACACCGGTCTCTCCACAAGGCCAGCTTTATGGAGGCCGAAACAAAGGTAAGTATCCCGTGAACACTTGTATTGCATGGCGGGGGTGACAGACCATACAAAGCGTAGTCCTGGCTGACCGCCCAGGTGTTATAAAACGTGAGGCGATCAGCCAGAGCTTGAAACCACTCTCAGAGGAGGGCCACAAAGCCACACTGCCAAAACACATGGGGCACACTCTCCCACCCTGTGCATCCAGTGCGGGGGCAAATGCCATCTCCAAGACGCCACCGAAGGCGCTTGAGATTCGTTACAATGGCGTCGTGTGCGATGCGCCACAGCAGATCATGCCGGCGGTGATCGAGTGTCCTGCTGTGGACTACACGCCACACTTCCGGCCCTGACGCATAGTCGTTGGGTTGGACCTGACCAACCAAGTCATTAAAAATGGCCCGGTACTGGTCCCCCGCAATGGACTGCAAAACGTCCCCTACAGTTGACATAATACGTAGTGTTTCCCTCATCTGACAGTATGCCTTCGTTGGCTTCCAACTGTGAGGTACACTGTTGCTAAACAGGGTAGGAATGAACCAACGGAATGATAATCCACCCCAATAACGGACAAAGTAGGCAAACGGCATCTGACTGTCGACAGAACTAAAAACACATTTGGTCAGGAGAAAACGGAGCTTTGAAGGAAAGTGCACAAGGCCCAATCCCCCCTGCCTAGGAACCTGGTACACCACTTTTCTTCTGACCAGCTCCGTTTTCCCTGACCAAAGAAACCTAAACACAGCCCTCTCGAGTCGCACCAGGACACCCTCTGGAGCGGCCAGAACAGTGCCCGGATACCACAAGAGAGGGTAAACGAAACGGTTTATAACTGTTACCTTCCCCAACAGACTAATGTAGCGATCGCCAAAGTCCTTCAACCTAGCTTCCACCAGGTCCACTTTCTCATTCCAGGTAAGTGACTCGGGTGAACCGTAACCAAACCATGTGCCATTGATTTTTATGGCGTCGTCTACCCATGATGCCGCGAAAGGGCAGTTGTTTCGACCGCCACTTACCTAGACGGAGTCCTTTGGTCTTGGTGGGGTTCAGTCTGGCACCTGTCGCTCTGAAAAGTAGACAGCGTGCCAGTAAGGGCTCTGAAGGAAGCTAGGTCGGAGACTACGCATGTGACGTCGTCAGCATACTGGAGGCACTTGACTTTAGCTCCACCAGGTATGTAAAATGGTCGAAACAAAGGTTCAACTTGGAAGGCTCTTGAAAGGGATTCACTAAACAATACATAGAGTAGAGGTGACAGGGGACACCCCTGCCGTACCCCACGTTGGACTCTGAAGGGGTCCGACGGTAGGCCATTAACGATAACCCGACTATATACACTATTATACAGTAAAGAGGTCCATTTAACAAAAACTGGATTCAAACAAAACTTCTTCAAGATTTTAAAGAGGAACCCGTGATCAACCATGTCGAAGGCCTTCTCCTGATCGAGGGAGACAAATGCACATGGAAGATCACGGTCCATCACATATTCAACTAAGTCCCGCATCAACCAGAGGTTCTGCTGAATACTGTGTCCCCGCACCGCACATGTCTGGAAAGAACCTACAAGATCCGGCATGACCGTGCCTAGCCTGTTACAAAGGGCTTTCGCCAGAATCTTGTAGTCTACATTTAACAAGGTAATTGGTCGCTTGTTTTTCGGTTCTAGGGGGTCTCCAGACTTTGGTAACAATGTTATAACGCCTGTGCGCTGCGAGGGACTCAATGAGCCAGCAAGGAAGGCAGAGGCGAATACATCACGGAGATCGTGTCCGACGGTACCCCAGAAGCGTTTGTAGAATTCCACTGGGATACCGTCGGACCCAGGGGCCTTTCCGCCTTTCATCTTCGCCACCGCCTTCCAGAGCTCGTCGACAGTCAGGGGAGAACCAAGTCCATCATTCTGCTCCTTAGAGGGGGTCTTGTCAATATTATCTAAGAGGGAGTCTTGAAGGCCTTCATCGACATCTGCCAGCGTATAAAGCTGTTCATAGAAGGTCTTAAATACTTTCACGATGTCGAGAGGGTCCTTCTGTACTGTACCGTGGACGTCACGGACTGCTCTTATGCGGCGATCGATGGCATACTTTGTGACATCCCGGTAGAATTTGATAGTTGGTTTTTCCTCCGCCTTCACGCAATGCACGCGAGCCCGAACGCGGGCCCCGCGCAATTTTTGATCAAGGTACTGCTGGATTGCGTGAAGTGCGGAGGTGTCCCCGTTCCTCTCCCTAGAGCAGAGTGAGAGGAACTCCTCCCTTTTTCGACGAGCTCTTGCTACACAGAACTCAACTGTAAACTGTTTGATGCGGGACTTTACGTCGTCCCACCACTCTAAATCTGTTGAGAAGGCCGGCCTCAATGTTCGCCACCCTTCGTACCTGGCTTCAAATTGTTCGCTATAGTCAGCCTCTGTTAGAATATCTGTGTTCATTTTCCAGAACCCCCTCCCTGTTGGCCATGACTCTAGAGGCTGAAAGGAGAACAGTAACTGCATCATGATCCGAAATTGGACATGTCACAACCTCACAGTCACTCGGTGACAGTGCAGGTGGAGAGTACACCCGGTCCAACCTTGAGGCATCCGTGCCATCAGGGCGGTGCCAAGTGAAGACGGACAAGCCGGGATGTTGTGCTCTCCAGACATCAACCATGTCGTGATTCTTTACGAACATGTCCAATTCCGACGTGCCGACACCACAGCCTGAAGACGTACATGTGGACATTCGGTCAAGCTGTGCGTCGGGGACGCAGTTAAAGTCTCCGGCCAGGATACACGGAGCACTGCCAGGAACGAAGGATGGCAGGGTCATGAAAAAGTCCCTTCTGTCTGAAGGCCGATTGGGCGCATACACGTTACACAGGAAAAATTTCCCACTAGGGTGTCTTATTGTAATGCATACCAACTGGCCCTCATGATCAGAATCAACTTTTCCCACCAGGGGAGTCCACCTTGGCGAAACTAAAATAACTGAACCACAAGATGTTGTTGAACCAAAGGAAGCATGTAAACCCCCACCCCACTCAAAGGACCAGGTGTGGACATCGTTCTCATTCACAATATGGGTCTCCTGGAGGAAAACGAAGTCCACACCCAGTGTTCTGCAAAATTGGAATATCCTTGACCGCTTCCGACTGTCCCTCATGCCGTTAACATTTAGAGTCAAGAGGGACAGGGGATCAGCCATGGTGTAATGAGTGGCTACGTATCTACCTGGGACCTGACCTTTTTATCTTTGTGAACTCGGTGTGGGGTCTTCCGAATGGTGAACCCAATGGTCTAACACCCCGCCTGAGGCCGACCTCTTCAATGAAGGCTCCTCTCCCTCACACAAATCAAACCAGCCCTCCCCGGAAGGTGGATCCTTTGGAGGAGACTCTGAGGCAGGCTCCCCACCATGTGACATAGCAGACTCAGAGTCTGAGGAGAGCTGAAGGTCCTCCTCCACTGCCATCCTATCAGCTTCCACTGGTGTTGGTGGGGAGGATGGTGAGGAGTTCGCCTTGGGAGCCGCAGTACCCCCTCACACTGTTTTGAGGCAAGGAAATCTTGTGCTGCCTCCTCCAATTCCTGAGTGGAATATTCTGGGCCTGCTTGCGAGGGTTCAGGTGCCTGCTCCACATCCGCACTGGCATGGGCAGAGTACGATGTGGGGCACGCACCAGACACATGTCCCTCCTCTCCACAAAGGTTGCACCGCACCTCGTTGGGGCACTCTGCCGTGTCGTGCCCCACCTGCCACAACGTCTGTTGGGACAAGACCTGGCTTCGTGTCCCTCTTGTCCACACTTGAAACAGGTGCGGGGCTGTCCGAAGTACCTTATGTGGGCCTTCGAACCCCCTATGAAGAGGAAGGATGGGATGTCCCTATCCAATTCCATACGGCACTGCCTCTTTCCATTAAATATGCCGGCCAACTCGCCCGAACCATATTTGCACCATCGCATGTCTGAGACAGTTCCGTATTGGCTCAGAACCCTCGCAACCAGGCGCTGGTCGACCTCAAAGTTCAGGTATAACACTGTCACCGCCACAGAGCGATCATATGGGGTGACAGTGAGCCCCTCTACCCCCTTCAGGCAAGACACACCTTTAACACGAGCAGCATCAGACCTGAACTTTAGGTCATACGTGTTGCGGGCGGCAAGCGCCTGCAACATCTCTATTTCTTTAACCTGTATTCCGTTATTCTTCAACACAATAAACGCCTGCGGGGGAGAGACGCTCGCCCCCGACGAAAACTCTAACCTAACAATTGTGCTATCCCGACCTCCGGGCATAGCAGCAGTTTGTGTGGCTCGAGGCCACGGGATAAAGGACAAAAAAACCTCAGAACTAGTTTACAAAAGACAAAAAATAGGATGAAGTAAGAAAACACAAGCAACACAGAAACAAGGCGCGGTTGCAAACAAATGGACACGACCAGACCTACTTAGTAACTACAACACAAGCACGCTATAAGGTTTTATACACAATTGCAATATATAGTACAGCTATCACACAGTGATATAAGTTGAGCACGGTAAAACGACGAGAGCGAAACGAAAACACGTCTGCTCTCGTCGAAGACGGAAGCTGTCTCCGGGTGTTGTTTTATATTGCTGACACAGAAAGGTTGTTTAGTAGGGTTCAGTTCAGGTCTTCGACGAGAGCAGACGTGTTTTCGTTTCGCTCTCGTCGTTTTACCGTGCTCAACTTGTATCACTGTGTGATAGCTGTACTATTTATTGCAATTGTGCTTAAAACCTTATAGCGTGCTTCGTACTAAATTTTGTCTTTTGTAACATCTGGTCAGAGTTTTTTTCTTTTCATTCCGTGGCCCCGAGCCACACAAACTGCTGCTATGCCTGGAGGTCGGGATAGCACAATTGTTAAGTTGGAGTTCAGTTCAGGTCTTCGACGAGAGCAGACGTGTTTTCGATCTTCTCTCGTTTGCCGTGCTTGGCTTGCATCACTGTGTGATAACATTACAGCTGTTTGATAACCGTACTATATTGCTTGCAACTGTATGAAGCTGTGAGGCTTTATAGTGTACGCGTTGTCCTGTATTGAAAGAGTAGGTTTGCCGTGCTTTTTTAGCTTTGTTCGCGCGTGGCCTCGAGCCACACTCACATGCTGCTATGCCCGGAGGTCGGGATAGCACAATCGTTAAGTTGCAGTTCGAGTCGGAGGTGAATGTTACACCCCCTCAAGTGTTTACTGTGTTAAAGAACAACAAAGTGGAAGTTAAAGAGATAGAGATGTTGCAGGCGCTTGCCGCCCGCAACACGTACGACCTAAAGTTCAGGTCAGATGCTGCCCGAATGCAGGGCGTGTCTTGCCTTAAAGGGCTGGAAGGGCTCACTGTCACCCCATATGATCGCTCTGTGGTGGTGACGGTGCTGTACCTGAACTTTGAGGTCGAACAGGGCCTAGTTGCGAGGGTTCTGAGTCAATACGGAACTGTCTCCGATATGCGGTGGGTCACTTACAATGAAGGTGAGTTGAAGGGCATACTGAACGGAAAGAGACAGTTCCGTATGGTACTGAAGAGGGAAATACCATCGTTCCTCTTCATAGGGGGTTCCAAAGCCCACATAAGATACTTTGGGCAGCCCCGCACCTGTTTTAAGTGTGGAGAGGAGGGGCACGAAGCCAAGTCGTGTCCTAATCGACGTTGCGGCAGATGCCGGCAGGTGGGGCACGACAAGGCCGAGTGTCCGAACCAGGTGCGGTGTAACCTTTGTGGGGAGGAGGGACATGTCTTTGGTGCATGCCCCGAATTGTATTCTGCTCATGCCAGTGAGGATGTGGGGCAGGCACCTGAGCCCTCGCAACTAGGCCCGGAATATTCCACTCAGGAATTGGAGGAGGTGGCACATGAGGTGGAACAGGACTTCCTCGCCTCCAAACAGCGTGAGGCGGGCACTGTGACTCCTGAGGCAGACTCTCCACCATCCTTGCCAACGGAACCAAGGGAGGCTGCAATCATGACAATAGAGGAGGACCTCCATCTCTCCTCAGAGTCTGTTTCTGTCATGTCGGATGATGGTGGTGATGATGATGGTGGAGAGCCTGCCTCGGAGTCTCCTCCCAAGGATCCACCTTCTGGGGAGGGTTGGTTTGATTTGTGTGAGGGGGAGGGGTCAGAGTCTGCACTGAAGAGGTCGGCCTCGGGTGAGGTGTCAGAGTGGGGAGACCGTCTCTCTGAAAGACCAGTACCGAGCCCAAGGACTAAAAAGATCAAGTCCCAGCAAGAGTTGTTAGTCTGCCTTTAGGTTTGCCTTTGTTCCACATTGGGTCTGTTCAGGCTATGTGCGTGTGAGGAGTACATCGTTGTGGGCTGGGGGTTGGCCACATGAACACTTGTTCCATTTCCGGTGTTTTGTTTCGACTGTGTCTGTGAAATTTTGGTTTCTAGCCCAATGTAAAGGAATCTATAAATAGTTGTTATGTTTGAGTTCTTTGTTTCGCAGTGTCAGTTTCTATGTACGTAAAAAGGAAGGGTCTGTGGTGTTCAGATTGGTGCGGGGTCGGGGCGGTGTTGGTGGTGACAGGGACTTTCGTTTTCTTTGCAGCGTTTTAATGGTTTTTGGTATTGTGTTTGTCTTCCGATGGGTTTTGTTTAGTTTTGTTTGCGATCGTGTCCGTTTCGAAGCACGATAAAGGAAAATAAAAGAGAGCTTGTGTGAGCATACAAAGTTATCACAGACATTTTGTTTGCTACCGCAATGTACAGAATTCTGTAAATAGTTTCAGAGTTATGTTTTTGTCCGGTCAGGTTTAAGTTCTACTTTGTTTCCTCGTGCCCGTTTCTACGTACGTAAAAAGCTCCCTAAGTTGGAGTTTTCGTCTGGGGTGAGTGTCCCTCCCCCACAGGCGTTTACTGTGTTAAAAGACAATGGTGTTGAGATTGGAGAAATTGAGATGTTGCAGGCGCTTGAGGCCCGCAACACGTATGACCTTAAGTTTAAGTCTGATGCTGCCCGTGTTAAGGGTGTGTCATGCCTGAAGGGGGTAGAGGGGCTCACTGTCACCCCATATGATGGCTCTGTGGCGGTGACGGTGCTTTACCTTCCCTTCGAGGTCGATCAGCGCCTGCTTGCGAGGGTTCTTAGTCAATACGGAACTGTCTCTGAAATGCGGTGGTGTAAATATACTGTGGGTGACTTGAAAGGTATATTTAATGGCAAGAGACAGTTCCGTATGGAACTGGTGAGGGACATTCCATCGTTCCTCTTCATAGGGGGTTCCAAGGCCCACATTAGGTACTTTTGCCAGCCCCGTACCTGTTTTAGATGTGGAGAGGAGGGGCACGAAGCCAAGTCGTGTCCCAACAGACGTTGTGGAAAATGTTTGCAGTTGGGGCACGGCAAGGCAGAGTGTCCCAACGAGTAGTGCGGATTGACATACGGGCCTTTCTATTCGTGATGTGGCATATAATAGGCACGTCATCACGGAAAATGTCATGTTAGAACAATGCAGCTGTGTAAGCACTGTATAACGCGCAGAATTTAGTGTGGCCTGTACTTTTTATATCTAGAATACTGTCCACGACGTACTTCTGGTTATCATCGGCGAACGCGCTGGTAGTTGCTTTCGCTTTTTAACCTCTGAAAATTAAAGGCCGATATTAAGTGAGTAATTGAAGATACCATAGAAACTGACATACATATGGATAGATTATGAGCTTCAATTTCAACCCACTCATTTGTCATTCATATTCCAAGTGAACTATTCAGAGACTTGGGGAGCCAATTTTTGAAGTGCGGGGGGTTATAATCGAAGCCACCCCAATATGTTCAATAAAATAAATGCAGTTTACTGCGGCCCAAATACCCCACGGCGAGAAAAGTGTATCCCCTTAGCCTCCCGTCTCAACGGTCCCTGCAGTTAATATTTGTAGGCCTTATGCCACAAGTAAGAGAGAAAGTTCTTCCTTGAGTTATATGGCTTAATGCGTGTGCATAGCGTGAGATAAGCAAACTCCGTGGATTGCCCTCGTTTGTTATTTTGCTACTGTGTGTAGCTAATAAACTAACGTGAGTTTTCCTAGTAATGTTCGAGTATAAATTTGGCTAATTTGTCGATTTCCATACTAAATTTGTCACTTTCAGAAGCCAAATAACAGTTCGAGTAAATATGAATACTTTATTCTAATCAGGTTTGAATTTATTGTAGGGAAAATGAGTACTTTTGGTCAATTCCATGCCGATCTTTTCAACATAAATGAAATTGTTGGAAGCCAGCTGCTACAGAGAATTCTGTGGGAGCCAAGAAAGCAGAAAGGTAACAAATGTAACAATCCCAGAACACATGCACATAGAGCCAAAACTAGCTTCAATGTAGGAGCATTCTTTTCCCAAAATTACATTGTGTCCTGCAACTGGCAACAGTATTTTACAGGCAAAAACCAACTTGAAGTTAGTTGCTTTATTTTCTAGAAAGATTTCAGTATGAAATTTCTCTATTTTAAGTAAGTTTTTTAACAAAAAATGATGTAAAAATATTAATTTTCAATTATTAGTGTATGACAGTTTGTACTGAATTTTCTTCAGAATTTTCACTTTGTATCCTACATTTCCTTTAAAGGGGCACATTGGTGGGTTCATGAAATTCACAAAATTTTTGCAAACCCTGTTAAGTTTTTTTCATATCACTAATGACAATGGTCAAACTTAAATCAGCCCCACATCTTGCATACAAATAATGTTTTTATAAGTGATTATAACAATTAAATTCAGTTTAAAAATTTATGACCAGACACTTTTTCAAATTATGCACACAACCGTTCAAGCCAGGATCCAAAAATTCAAAATTTTAACTTTATGCTTAACTATTGGACATGGGAAACTTGACTAATTATGCTAATAATAATCATTGGTCATGTGGTAGTACCCTCACACCCTCGTTAGCTATTGATATCAACTCATATGCCCCTTTAAATAACTTTTTGGATATCACTAAAACCATCAACCAACGCATCTATTGTGAACAGTCTATTTTTAAAAAAATTAATGCCTTTGCTTTCAGTTCATATAGCATAAAAAAGCTCCCAATTAAAGCTCCAAGTTTTATGTTTCTATTAAATATAAGTTTCATGTTCAAAACAACATACTAGGACCTTCCACAATGGTTTTCATTTTTTGCATAGTTTCTGTTGCACATATTTTGGTAATATTTAGAAAAACCGAGAGCTGTAACAGTCAATGTATCCACTATTAGGTAAGGTAACACAGTACCTCTGCTGCAGATATAAAATATCTGCTTGCCTAGTAGTCATGCCCTGTGTTTCACACTTCCTACAGTATGACCTGTAGGATTCGCTTTGAAGTATGCTGATAGGATGTCCCTTTCCTCATACTGATGGATACACTTTTTTTGCATGTTTTCCGACTCTTATTATTCTGCCTCTGAATTAAGAGGTGACTGTCAGTTTCTAAACTTAACTTACGGAAAGTTTAACCCCTTCACTTCCTTGAATCATCTTCTGACAAATAACTTTTCAATGGAAAGTGGTCATATCATTCAAGCAAAAACATGTTATAAAATTAGTTTATAAAATTAGTGTCAGGATATATCAATTGGTACCTTTGTTCTGTACTGTACACAGTTGGTATAATTGATGAAAAGGCAGATGTACTGTACAATTAACAAAGCAACACTCAAGGAGAGCGTTTTATCTCATCTCTGCGCTGACTGTACTTAAAAAGAATATTGTAAACACATGACAGGGAAACTGGGTATATATTGTTACCTCTCTTATTGGTTATAATTTACTATGAATGATTATCTCTCAGAGAAAGGCAAAAATAATTTAATCATGCCACGTCAACATATTCTGGTACAAAGTTTTTGCAACCTTTTTCATGATTATGACCATTCCTAGTTTTTTTTACTACCATACTTTTTGCTCATTCTTTTTATTAGTCTTATTTGCATTCTGGTTTATCCATTTATACTTTTAAGGTACATCTTAGTTCACTCACAAATAAGCCTGGAAAGAACCAAATGACTTCTGGAATGTTTTTTTGAATTGCCTTTTTCAATTTAATCAACGTCTGAAAGCAACTGATTTTGGAACAGTACAAAGTTCCCCCGCCAAACAATTTTTGTAAGTTTGGTTCTGGCGGGACTTTTACTTGTTCCAAATCATTGCTTTCAGAGTTGATTTAATGTGAAAAAGCAATTCAAAAACATTCCAGAAGTCATTTTGTTTTTCTTTCCAGGCTTATTTGTTAGTGACTAAGAATGTACCTTTAAGTATCACATGGATAAACAGCATGCAAAATAAGAACTATAAATAATGAGCAAAAGTATTGGTAGTAAAAAAGGATGGTCAAATCATGAAAAGGTTGCAAAAACTTTTTTTACACCAGAATATTTGTCAAGTGGCATATTATTATTTTTGCCTTCTACTGAGAGATAAATCATTCATAGTAAATTCTCACACTAAAGAGAGAGTACAGATATATACAGTTTCCCTGTCAGTGTTACATATATTCTTTGTAACGTACAGTACTCAGAGATGAGATAAACTGCTCTCCTTGAGTGTTTTGCTTTGTTAATGTACAGTACATAGCCTTTCATAAATTAACCACTGTGTACAGTAACAGCAAAGGTACAATTGATATATCCTGACCTAATTTTATAACTAATTTATAACATGTTTTTGCTTTGAATGATATGACCAATTTTCCATTGAAAGTTTATTTTTTCAGAGATGATTCAAGGAAGTAAGGGGTTTAAACTTTCCGTAAGTTTAGAAACTAAGTACCTCTAATTCATAGGCAAAATAATAAGAGTCGGAAACTGGCAAAAAAGAGTGTTCCATTCAGTATGAGAAGATGACATCTATCAGGCTACCTTCAAGAGAATCCTACATTCGTACCTGTAGGAAGTGAAAACAGTGCATGCTACTAGGCAGCAGATTATTTTTTATCTGCAGGCAGAGGTTCTTGTGTTTACCTTACCCATATTGCCTACTTGTGACTTGTATACAGCTCTGGTTTTTTCTAACATATACCAACTATGTCAATCCAGAAACTATGCAAAAAATGAAAACCATTGTGGAAGGTCTAGTTGTTGTTTTTGACAACATATACTTTTTATATTTAATAGAAACATAAAACTTGTTAGCTTAATTGTGAGCTGTTTTTATGCTATATGAAACTGAAAGCAAAGGCATTAATTTTTTTAAAAATCGACCTGTTTCCGAAATAGATGCGTTTGATGTTTTTATGATATCCAAAGTAGCTTTAAAGGGCAATATTGAGTTGATATCAATAGCTTAACGAGGTGTGGTTGAAGTGTCTATCCACTGAAATGATTATTATTAGCATAATTAGTCAAGTTTTCATGTCCATATTACGCATAAAGTTAAAATTTTTGAATTTTTTGTATCCTGGCTTGGTAACGGTTTGTTGCCATAATTTGAAAAAGTGTCTGGTCATAAATTTTTTTAAACGATTTGAATTGTTTATTACTCACTTATAAACATTTATTTGTATGCAAGATGTGGGGACTGTTTTAGTTTGACCATTGTCATTAGTATATGAAAAAAAACTTAACGGGTTTGCAAATTTTGTGAAATTTCATGAACCAACTCAATGTGCCCCTTTAAAGGAATGTAGATACAAAGTGAACATTCGGAAGAAAATTCAGTACAAACTGTCATACACTAATAATTGAAATTAATATTTACATCATTTTTTGTTAAAAAATTACTTAAATAGAGAAATTTTCATACTGAAATCTTTAAAAATAAAGCAACTAACTGTTTCAAGTTGGTTTTTTGCCTGTAAAAATTACTTGTTGCCAGTTTGCCAGACACAATGTAATTTTGAAAAGAATGCTCCTACATGTACATCTAGTTTTGGCTCTATGTGCCAATGTGTTCTGGATGTTACATTCTGTTCCTTTCCTGCTTTCTTGGCTCCACAGAATTCTCTTGTACAGCTGCTTCCAACAATTTATTTATTTTGAAAGATCGCATGGAATTTGACCAAAAGTAACTCAGTTTCCCTACATAAATGCAACCTGATTAGAATACCGGTATTCATATTACTAACTGTTTTTGGCTTCTGAAGTGCAAATTTAGTATGGAAACGACAATTAGCACATTTATACTCGAACATACTAGGAAACTCACGTAGTTTATAAGCTACCCACAGTAGAAAATAAACAAGAGGGCAATCCACGGAGTTGCTGTATCTCATCGCTAGCACAGCATTAAGCCATATAACTCACAGGAAAACTTTCCTCTCTCCTTTGGTGGCATAAGGCTACACATATTACTGCAGGGACCGCTGAGACGGAGGCTAAGGGCTACACTTTTTCTGCCGTGGTTATTTTGGGCCAGTAAACTGCATTTATTTATTAACTATTGGGGTGGCTTGATTATTAACCCCCGCCTTCAAAATTGGCTCCCAGTCTCTGAATCAGTTCACTTGAATATGAATGCCCAATGAGTGGTTGAATTGAAGCTATCATAATCTATCCATATGTATGTCATTTCTATGGTATCCTTCAATTACTCCTTTAATATCGGCCTTTAATTTTTCAAGAGGTTAAAAAGCGAATGCAACTACACCGTCGTTCGTCGATGCTAACCAGAAGTACGTGGAAGTATTCTAGAAAAAAGACAGTCACTAAATTCCTGCGCGTATACAGTGGCTTTACACAAGCTGCATTGTTCAACAATGACATGTTTCCGTGATGCGGGCCTATTATATGCACATCACCGAATGAAAGGCCCTTATGTCAAATCCGCACTTCCGCCCTGATATTTGCATCTCCATGCGCCTTTTGTTGTGCCAAAAACTGAATTCAGTGCGCTTTACGAAATCTCTGCACGACAATATGATATGCGGAAGCACATTCTCATATGTGCGAAATTTCATGTATTGGTGATTTCCATAAATAATGGATTCATAGTTTTGGTGTCCCCTTTTTACCATTGTGATATATTTCACCTTCAAATTGGCAGTGCATAAAGAGTTTTTAAGTAAGGGGATGGTCTCATAGGTCACAAGCTTTTAAAAGTGGTACCTTATATATTCCTAAATTTACGAAATATCATACTCAATTATGATAGTTATGTGCAAAAAACGATTTTTTGTTCCAGGGTAAATGGGACACCAGGGCCGTGACATTTACCAATTTAGTTACAAAGCATTTTCCGTATTACAATGAGCTGTGTAAAACCCTAAATCATGAATAGGTTTTTTAGATGGTAATAGATCTTTAGAAGCATTTGAGTAGTACTTTGGAATATATGCATCTCTACTAATTCTGTTGTGCAAAATGTAATAGCACTGTGAAAGGTACAGATTCCCCGTGTAAACTACTGTAAATTTTTGTGTCCCCACTGCAAATATAAATTTGTCATTTTAACTACAATGTAACTTTGAAAATATTTAAAAGTATCTTTTGTGTATTCACACGTACTTTATAGTCACTTTTAAAAATGCAAAGTTTGGCCCAATTAACAAACGTGTGCATAAGTTAGTTTATGCAGAAGAAAGGTTTCACTTATAAGCGGGATACCAAATGGGGTACATTTTTCCACAAGCTCAGCCCAGTCTCCTCATTTTATGCCATTTCCATTCCATAGAAATTCAAAAATGCATACCATCTGCAACGTTGCCACATCCATTTTGAAGGACTTAAATTTTCAGTATTATATAGAAAATCTGTTTTTGGTGTCCCGTTTACACGGGGAAAAAATTGCACATATTTGAACTGTAACTATTGTTAGGAATAACTGTTTTTCAAACTTTTGACCATGATTTGCCCTTTTCCTGTACCCCAAACATAGTATGAAAAGGTAACAATTTTTAGTTTAGCCCTTTAGTTTGGACTAAAAATTTTACCCAAATGTCACAAGTTGACTTCCTTATTACGGGAATCACCCGTATGTGAATGTTTTCCTTCTGGAGTTACACGTAAAATACTAAAAAAAATGTGATTTTTCACAAAAATTTTGAAATTATTTCTGTGACCTTTGATCCCGGTCGCCATGGCACCCATATATTATGGTAGAATTTAGGCATGTTCATCATATGTTTCGAAGTTTCATTTTTTGTCTTTGACCTTTGACTTGGTTGCAATGACAACCATTTATTTTGGTAGCATTAGACACTTTCATATGTGCAAAAGTTTCATGTATGGGAATGTTTTCCTTCTGGAATTATACTGAACAATCTAAAAAACCGTGAATTTTCCACAAAATTTGAATTTGACACCTCTACCTTTGACCTTTTCTGCCAAAAGCCCAGAGACACAAGTTTCCACTCTGGGGTAACCCACCCCCCTAAATTCAAAAGATCGGTCCGCCCACAAGGAGGAGTTCATGGACAACACTTCGTTTAACATTTAATATCAGTGACTTTGACCCCTGTTGCTATGGCAACCTTATTTTTCGTATACCACTACTTATTATTGTGTGAAGTTTCATGTTCACGGGATGTTTTTTTTTGGAGTAATATATAAAAAGAGTGATTTTCACATAATTTGCCTTTGACCTTTACTTCCGGGAGTCCATGTAGAACTGGGGTCCACCTAGGGCACCTTCCCACCGACATTTGAAGCAAAATCGCTTACCGTTTTGGAGATATTAAGAAAACAAAATTGAGCACACAGCACACACCGGACACATTTTTGACCCCGCCTCCGTTACAGACTTTTGGTCACCTTGGGGTACCCCACCATGGTTAGGACTTAGACTAGGTAACGTGTGAAAAATAACTGTTCCAGGCACCGGTTGTTATTTCTGCTGGCATTGGCCGACATATACCCACAGGTCCAGTGACTAAATATCTCAGCTCCTCACCGAGCGATGAGATAAAAACATAATTGACGCCAACTCACTTTCAGTGGGAGTATTTATAAATGAAAAGGTAAATCAATACGTCGTTTTGGCCGTTACTGGTACATTCTTACGATTCTGCAGGATGTTGATCATCATTTTATAAAAGTAACATTTAACTTGGGGTTTCACAATTTTTTTCTCAGTTTTCATATTTACAGATACATGCTGAAATAAAATAATTATGAACTGGTTAGTGCTGAAGTCCTGTAATTTTCTGTGGCCTGTGAAAATCCTCATACCTACTGGTAAGCCATACTGTAAAGCTCTGTAATGGTCAAACTGAGTCATTTGTCAAGAAATTTTGCCAAGGAGGTTTGTCCAGGTTCAATTAAGTATTAACTCTTCACATTATGAGTACCATATCTTAATCAAATTGGTTTGACTTCCAGTTTTTCCCGATTAAATTGATTTTATTCCAAGAAAGGTGAACTCTGTTTCGGACGTTACATCTGTTTTGGCGTTTAAAACTGTTAAATGGCATATTGACTCGAATCTGAAAGCCAAGACCTGAAAGAAGTGAGCTCTTGTTACCCCAGTTTTATTTCAAGTCCTAATTATCTTCAAATTGAGGATGAAAATTCTGAGGATTGCCTCTGTTTTGTTCTTGGGGACAAAACATATGTTTTACGGGACTGTATACAAAACAATTAACAGAAATCACTCCCCATTTAAAACTGCTACATGAAATTTGATAATGCTATGCTGACTAATTTTTGCAGATACTGTAATTGATAGTGGGTGGAACTCCAACTGTGGTCCAAATTATAATTTCCCTTGATAACTGTAAGGATGAATTTATGTTTCCTCCTCTTGTTTCAGTCAGGCATAATTGTTTTTTACTGGAAAATGTGAATCCCCATGTTCAACATTTTCTGATCAAATGTCACCTTTTTAACTAGGTGGCCGAATATTTTTCAATAACAAGGAGTCATCACCCAATGTTTGGGGTCAATCTTGTACAGTGCTTTGCTTGTGCACCAAACCAAGATTAATAGCTGTTCCTTTTTTTATTTTTTTGTGGAAGACTGAACAAATATGGTACCCTTGTCCGGTTGACAAAATTCCGTTTAACATCTGGCCATTTGGGCAACAGAATTACAGTACATAGAGAAACAACAACGGAATAACTTTCGTAAGCTACTGGAGGTAAAGCTAAGTCTCTACTAGGCAAAGTAAAAAGAGTTTCCCCAAATGCTTGCAGTCTTCTGCTAGGAACTGTCAAAGTGCATTAAGCCTACTGGTATGTTACAAAACCAGATCATACAGTATAGTATGGCACCTTCAAATGCTGTGTTTCTGTGTGATGGTCTTTGCATGTAACATAAAAACGTTACTTACTGTCTACAAGTGATACTGTACAACTACTGCAGGGGCTTGAAAAATAAGCTTTTCTTCTCTGGAGCTAAAACAGCTTCTGACTACCTTCCTTTTGTAAGCTTTTTCTGGAGCTGTTTTACCATAGTCTGGACTGTTTCACTGATTTTTCAAGAAACCAGTGTTTTCCTGCATGTACTGTAACTCCTCTAATCAGGAGGTGTTACCTTGAATTCAGAGACCATCTTCAATATCCTTTCCTTGAACTGTGCTAGTTTGCCGACTGTAATTCCTCTTTGTAGTAATCTTCCATATATAATAAGGCTTAAAGAGTACTTAAGAAACTAAACACAAAGGTCACGTCGTCTGCTAAATCTTGAAAAGCGCACTTGAATATTTTGCCCATTTATTTTTACATTGCCAATCTTCAAGTTGCAAATAATTTGCGCCCTTTATGGCGCATGTGCCACTCCTCACAATCTCCATTGTCATCCCCTGTTACATTTTGAACACGAATACATCACCGTCAATGTTTGCGAATAAAGGGCAAATTGATGAAAAATAAACAGTAACTATAGCCTTATACCTCTTTTTGGCATTTTGCAAATAGTATAAGCAGTGTTTTCACCACAAGGATCTTTAGGCTTAGTACGACAATCAGTTCGGTTTGAATTTTAAAACATTGGGGTGCTCACTAGGGCTGTCGGGTAACTTGCTAGACATCACACATTGTTCCTGATAATCTTATTGTCATCGTAGTAGAGTCGTTAACAAAGGTTGACTGGGGACAGGAAGTCTACTAATTTTTAAGTGATTAGACAATAAGACCTGAAGGTTCTGATTCCTATGATCTGTCATTCAATGATTATCTCTCTATCTTAATTGGATCAAAAACAGGATTAGAATAAATTACTTTTTAGTTGGATCTCCTGTCAAGTAACACCTCCCTGCTAATAATCGTCCTCCTAACATTAGCTTGTGCATTTGTAAAGAATTCAAATACAACAGACAGTACCTAAGACAGAGTACTTCTTGATGTAACACAAGGAAGGACTATAATCCGGTGTGGTCCTTCCATCTCAGAAAAACTGGAAGGGGACAGATGGTTGGGGGCTGGGTGCAATTATATGGCAGCTTTGGATGCCCTCACTGGTACCTTGAATGTGGAGAAGGAGGGTGGGGGGGGCGGAGTTCATAAATTCTATCCCCTGCCCCTATGGCTATGGACACATCTTTGATTGAGATGGTGCAAGGTCCAACTCCATGGGTTTGGATCAACTTGGAAATGGGGACTATGACCTGAGTTGTAGTAGCTTCTTCCTAATTATTGCTCATTCTCCAATACGGTGGTTTAATGAAGTGTGACATGCATGCCAAAAATTAGAATTCATCAAATATTTCTTGAAAGCCAGGGCTTGACAATCGTGCTGGGCTCTGGAGCAAAAGCACCAAGACTGCCATGACTGCTCCAGAAAATGAAAAAGTGGGGGTTTGTTCTGGAGCTAAAAATAGCGCCAGGTGTGGTGAGGCCTAAACGTCTCAAATCACAGAAAATTCCTGCACGTTAGTGTCCCAATTTACAACACAGAACTGTACCGAAATCTTGCAATATGTACCGTGAAAAAATAAAGTTTGTATTCGTGGCCGCACGTCTATCCATGCAATGTTATCGTACATAGCGTTCCGGCTCACATTACACTAGCATGTCCCTGCGCTAAAGTTGAGTTTGTGACATCGACCAGCTTGTAATCCTCGCCAGACAGCTGCACTATGTCATTGGTACTGGCATTGCATTTACACACTATACAGTCCCACTACACGATCTTGATCAAAATTTTCCCGGTAAAAAATTTAAGAAGGGATGAAACACAATTAAATACCCGTGATGTTATAGAATGATATAGGTTTTGGTAAGGCAATGATTACACAAAGTTTTAGGGGGGCTCCCCATACACAAGAAACTTCAGCCCGAATGCCAATTGGTTATATCAAACAAGTGACCTATTGATCTCTGCATACACTGTTGTACCTAGTACTAATACTACCTTACTTAACGAGCATGAACTGATAATTGAAACGCACTGGAGGGGGGACATTACGCCAAGTGGTCAAGAATGCCAGAAAATGTTACATGGCATGTGGCAAAAGACCCTTAAATACCAATCTGTGACAACATATTGAAGCTTTAGTTGGAACAATTTTTCTCTACAATGTGATTTCTTCGCATGTCTTGGCAATTTTGCGGTCGCCTAACGTATAGCTATCATATATGTACAATGAGAACCTAACCTACAAACTGTATGTGTATTTGGCAGTACCTCCTTACTTGAGAGCTGTTCAGCGTTAATGTTTCTCTTATTGTTTTTGTTGTTTAGTGTCTACCAAAGTTTATTCTTATTCTCCCCCTGACCTGCTCTTAACCAGGCAGGTCTTTTTCATTGACAGGGTGGGCATCTTTGCATACCAAAACTTTGAAAAAAATATTCACAAATTTCCCCCTATATCAACTGTTAAGAGAAGCTACAACAAGCTCAGGTCATTAGTCCTCCAAAGTTAAGTCGATCCAAACCATGGAATGGAGCCTCGCACCTCTCATCAAAGATGAGTCCACAGGTACAGGGCGGGATAGAATTTGTGAACCCCTACCGCCTCCTCCACATTCAGGTGGCAATGAGAGCATCCAAAGCTGCTGTATACATGCACCCAGTCCCTCCAATTCCTTCAAGTTTTAGAGATAGAATGACCACACCAGCTTAGTGGATGCTACATGCAGGAACACTATTTCTTTGAAAAAATTGAATACAGCTCCAGACACGATGAAAAGCTCAGGAAGCTTGCAAAAGTAAGGTTGTCAGAAGCTGTTTTTTAGCTCCAAAGAGAATAGTTAAATTTAACGACTGAAATATTCCACAAAATTGTTTACCCCCTTCAATGTATTATTATTGTTTTGTTGTGTTACTGTTGACTGTTGGCTATTTCTAGTTACTATTACTATTACTATTACTAATTACTATTACTATTCTATTACTATTACTATTACGATTACTATTACTATTACTATTACTATTACTATTACTATTAGTCTTACTATTCTTATTATTCTTATTATGATTATTATGATTATTAGTATTATTATTATTATTATATATTATTATTATTATTATTATTTTATTATATTATTTATTATTATTATTATTACATATTTGGTACAAACAAAGGTGAAGGTACCAGTGTAAGTGGGTATAGACGCAGAGATTGAACACACACAAGTTAAGTAAGTGCACCCTTACCTATCTTTAAGAATACCTATTGGTAGATCAAATATGATCAGGATAGTCTCTACGAAAGCTCCTCACTGAGGTTTCCTGCAAATCCGAGGAAGATCTTCAAATCTTGTAAAGGAAACAAAGGTGGACTTATAAAAGGTTTGAGACTTCGCAGTCCAGTGAAGTAGCCTTCCAGGGGCACAGTGCTAGGTTTCTAATGAATTGTTAAATTCAGCTGGACAGTACCCTGAAACAATTTTATGACCAAGAGCAGTCCGCTGGTAATGCAAGGTTGTGCTTGATACTGTATAATATTAAAATTCTTTAACCTGTCTTCGTATGATACCATCTCATTTGGAAATTTTTCTCTGATACAAATTCTGGTAGCCCTCATTTGTACAGCTTCAGTACCGTCTAATGACATACATTAAACGGGGGGGAGAAGGTGCCAATAGACCACAATACAACAAAACAGTACGACAAGAGTCTATATAAAAGTAATTAAGAATCATGCGTCATCCCATTGTTAGCAACCGAGAAACGATCCTACTAGTCTAGAAGCAGATTTACCAAATATTTTCGAATGATGTTTGAAAGAAAAATACTGCTAAACGACCTAGGAGTTGAAAAAAAAGAAATTTAAAACATAATTCCAGCAACATTAGAGGATTGCTTCCAAGACAATAAAAAAATCAATGAATCAAGCATGTTTAGGTTTTCACCTAGATATGTGCATGATAGCACCCTTAGGAGACATTAGCGTGAGCTGTTATCATAGACCATGGAAAACAGTGTTCAAATCATTCTTAAAATATCCTTAATCCCTTCACAAGTAATGTTCGGATAATAGTAGGATCATCAGCAAATTGAAACGTTGAATAGGAAAGACCATAGGAAATAGCGCTGACAAAAGCAAGAAACAGTATGGGACCAAAACAGATCCCGGTGGAACTCCCACTATAGATAGTCCGTCCAATCGAAAACGCCCCTTGAAAACTACTCTTTGTTGGCGCATCCATAGGAACTCCTGAATCCAGGCAAGAATGGCTTCCCTATTATCCCAACTTGTGAAGCTTAAAATGACTTTATTATGTGACACTCTGTCAAAAGCAGAGCTTAGTCAGGAAACAGCCATCCACCAACTGCACGAAGAAAGATCCAGTGACGAGGAATAAGTTGAGAACTTTAGATAGCATTAGCTCACAGTTTCCCCATGGAAGCCAAATTGGTTTGTACAAGATATTATGTTCATCAAAGAATTTTCATGAACTTGAACAAATAAGCTTTCCAAGGTTTTACGAACAATTGATGTTAATGAAAATTGGTCCCATAAGCTTGAAGCAACAGCTACTGCTTCGGTAACCCTTTGTAAACGGTCTTGACATTTGCCATTTTCCATTTTCCAAAGGTACCATTCCATTAGAGGCAGAAAATTAAAGAATTGACACAGGACATGGGATAGCACCATTCTTCCAAGCTTAAGAAAAATTGGCAAAAGCCCATCTGGACCAGCTGATTACTTGGTGTTAAGTGCAGTAGGTGTCATTGACCTCATTCACATTAAAAACTTGAAAAATTGATAGGAATGTTTTGATGAGTCACAAGATGAGTCAGAAAAAAAACAAAAGATAATTTGAAATATCTACTGGTACAGTATGTCTGGCCAGGATCCATGGAAGCAAAAAAGTGCATGAAATTTTGGGCAATTTTCATTTGCAGAAATAAGGTTTCACCAAAGTAGAGAATGTCACCCTGGATGTCTTTTTTGGGGAGCTATAAATCTCCAGAATTTTTCAATTATATATGAGTCCTTTGCAATGCCTAATATAAATGCCCTATGAGCCTTCGAATCTCCTTCTTACATAAGCACTGGCTAATTTTGTATGATCCCAGGATTCATTAGTACCACAACTGTTTGGCTTTCGAAGTATAATTTCTTTCTTTCTGCAAAGTTTTCTTGATTGTCCTTTTGAAATCCATGGTTGAGAGGTGCATGGCTTTATACATACCTTCTTTACAGGAAGTTTTTCTACTAATAGACATTTTTAACGGGTTTTGAAATGTTTTTTGCCATGTTGATTAAACATTACCACAAAACAATCATCCAATTATTTTGGAGAGATCAAGATAAATACCGTCAAAGTTAGCATCCTTTAAGTTATAGATTTCCTTAGTAACACGTTTTGCTGGATGAGAGGTGAGACTGGAATACAACTTCAACTGCCTTATGATCACAGCCAAATTTTAAAATAAATTGTCAGTTACAGTACAATATCCAATGAAAAGGGTTGGTTGGTTGAAAACAAGGGTCAAAAAGTGCTTTCACCCGATAGGGGTTTGATACGTGGCTTCACACCAGATCTGTGTCCAACCTCTATCGCGTCGAAAGTATCAAAAATATGTCACCCATTGTTTGAAGATGGCCTTTCAGGTAATGGCCAATCAATGTTAAATTAAAGTCACCATACACTAGAGATGAATCATACTGTTTTTTTCAAGAATGCAGTCCTTTAACAAACAGTTTACTTAGGTATAGAAACTCCTTTTTACTGTTGGGTGGGCGGTAGCAGCAAACCACCAAGCTCTTCCAGAGAGCAATTATAGGCCACCCAGAATGATTTTCACAACAGTCAGCATTGTAGTTCTCTAACCAAGAAGGTGTAAATTTAAGAGCAAGAAAAAACACCTCCACCATGTGCCATTTCTGTCATTTCCTAAAACCTGAAGTCACAAGATCCAAAGAGTTGACTATCAGTAAACAGTGCCATCTAGCCATGTTTCAGTTATGGCAATTATGTCAGGGTTTTGAGTGGAGATAAAAGCCTGAAGTTCAGGGGACCTTATTTCTCCACTCCTGGCCTTAAGATAAACAACTTTGGAAAGCTTTGCTGGGAGATACTGTGGTCTTGACATCGCTTTAAAAGTCTTAATCCTAAAGAACTTGTATGTAACATGGTGTCCACTTACTGCTTGACGAACAGGTGGAATTTTCCATGGAGTACGTTGTATGTTTTATACCCTTTCTCAAGTATCAGACTACTGTATGCAAAAAAGTGTCCAATTTTGCAAAGGGCATCAAATCAACACTTTTAATAAGTGGCACTGTTACTGGGTACATACTCACAATGCACCGATGTTCTGCTTGTTATTTACTGAAGAATTCGAATTATTATTTCTAACACAATAGATTCACAGATTACTAGTTATTAATGCACTACTGCCGCAATTTGTCTGTGTGTTATGCTTCCTGAAACGTTCCATGTGCTTCTTAATCTAAAACTTTGCTTGTATAGTGTGCTATGTAACGAAGGAACGCCACATATTTAAAATTTTTCAAATGCCCAATTCTTCAGGTTATGAGAATGAAAGGGAGAGGGAAATGGAGGAGTAAGATTGTGCACATTAACTCATTCTAGAGAGTTAACTAGTTTTAAAACAAAAGTATTACCATGAAACATAATATTCTAGTCCAACACCATCATTTTTTTAGAATTCATGTTTTTTTAGTGATGTCCGTAACAGTACACCAAAGTGGTGGGCACCGAGCATGTATGCTCTCACTGTGACTTGCCTAGCAACCATTGCTACAAATTAGAATGCCCAGTACGACAATGGTAATGCTGCTGTGATGCACATGTAATTTGAATTGATTGATCACGGAAGGGTGGTGGGGTTAGCTGTGTGAACGTTATGTAACGGGGGTAGACCCCGGAGGTGTTACGTACGCCCCCCCCAAACAAAAATCACGTTTTGTGTTTCTCCCATTTTCATTGGAATGATTGTCTTTCAAGGTAATGTGCTAATGAGCTACTAGTACTGTACGCTCAGACCTTAACACGCAAACTTTAGCCATCAACCAAGCACTTACAATGTTAAGCTGTGCAGATGTTGTGTGATTTTTATTAACGGTGGACACCAACTGTTACATACGTCCACACACTTTTGGGCAGTTTCTTAAAACAAGTTCGTCATAAATTTTCCCTGTTATGTCACATTTGATAAAATGGGTGATATGAACATTATAAACAAAATTAAGTGTCACGAATAACTTCACTAGCTTGCATCTGATTCCCTCAAAAACAATGGTTGAATCTTCATTCACGTTTTTGTGTCCAATTTGGGCCATTTTTCAAACCATTATCAGACTCCAATCCAAAAATAAAAGGTACTATAGTCCATACGGTGGCGATGTTATCTTATGTATCTCTTTGGTTGACGAGGTTTATGAAAATAACTACCAGGCTTCGACAAATCCCCGCCCGACAGTCCCGGGACAAGTAAACAACTTACTCGGGCAAGTTGCATTGTTCAATATTTATAGCCCCACGGGGCAAGTACCTTACTACGTTTCCTCCACAAAGGATTTCAAAGGCATATTAAAATGGACAGTAGATATTCATGTGGACAAGTAACTAAGAGAACAGCCTGCCGATGGACAAGTAATGAAATAAGATTTGTCGAAGCCTGTAACTACACCAAAATTTTTTATTTTGGGAGGCTGAGTAGTCACTGCTTATGTCCATCACTAAAAATCTCTCCAGTACTGGAGAATTACTGTACATATATAGCAGAAAAATGTATTTTTTCAAGTTTTGCAGTGGTGAATAAGCGGTATCGCATCGGCAATTTGCGATGCAAAGTGCACCCCGTGCCATGCAGTTCTCATTAGGTAGCATTTTTTTTGCGATGCATTTTCAGATGTGGTTGTGCTATGAAGTCCCTCCTTAATCATCACAAGAATACTGTTTTAGAAAAAACAGCTTTGGAAAGTTCTTCAATCCATTCAATTTTTCATTTATCACAAAACGAGAATGTCCCCTACGTATCTGACGAACATAGCAGCATGTAAGTCGAATGTAAACAAATTTTCAAATGAAGAGCACAGTACATGTATTGTATCGCAAACAGTATATGATATTGGTCTGTGTCAGCATGTGTGTGTGTGTCTTTCATGTGCAGTAATTACAGTCCATGCAGGTACAGTATACACCAATGTCCCGATGTGTCTGAAGTAACAAATTTCTGTAGCATATCTGTACCCCAGTGTTTCGCACTAAGGCGCGTAATTGCGGGAAGCCCCGTTTTTGTCTTTCGACTCCCACACATAATTAATATATGTGGGAAAATCCTCACACCTCGCTCCCGCACATAAGTCATTCAATAATCTGGCAGCTGGCCGTTCTGAATCCAGCCAAACTTCCCAGCGCACTATCTCCGCCGCTGTGAGTGTACAGAAAATTGCAATTAATAATACGCACATAATTGCAATATGTTAGAATCATCCCAGCAAGCCGAATCGCAACCCCAAGCTGAAGCACCTGATTATGGGTAGCAACAAATACCATCGTAATCTGCCTTCACGTGCAGCTCTTATATGCGCTGCTGGTTGTATAGAATAAGAGCGAATCTGATTGGATTGAAATCAATCACAGTCCCAGGGTTGGGCAAACGCAACGTTGTATCATGTACAGTACAGTACTTTGGTTACACAACCTGTAGACTGTGGAGTCCTGACATTTTGATATTGAATATGTACAGTATGAACTTTCTCATTTTACTTCCATACAGTGCTCTCATTAATTTCTGATCGTATGTGTATCTCCAATGCAGTTCACTCATATCTTCCACTTCAACTCCAAGATTTGGTACTCACTCATTCTTCAGAGCAAACACCAGTGACGAATTGAGCCTGTATCGGAGGAGGCTTTTGAACTGGGAGAGAAGCCTAGTGACATGCATTAACGGCTGTTCAGCAAGTGGTACCTGCTAGTGTGGGGGTTTTTGGTGTCAACGGAAATCCCGCTCAAAAAAATTTATGGGCGGGTAATTCTCCCAGTTTCAATTTCCTTAAGGCGAACACTGCTGTACCCCTCAGAATCTTGACCCAAAACATTAACCTAATATTATGTAAACCATTTAATGGTCAAGGTCCAAGCTAATTCCGCGTTGTTTCGTATGGGACAATCAAGTTTTTCAAAACTCTGAAACTTCAGTTTGAGAGCTTTTTTATTACAGTTTTATGAGCTAATCTATTGAGTATAATAACTAGGTCTATCATGGAAAAAATTCAGCTTAATGATTTTTATATGACGAGTGAGGCTCATTATGTACGCATTGTCGTATGGCCAGAGAAAATGCAAGTTTTGGGGGGGGGGGAACCAAAGTAGTTCATTTCTCAAATTTCTCTGAAAGTATTTGTCAATTTAGTTTTAGGAATACATATTATAGATACAACAGTTATGGACATATATAAAATAGATTTTCCAGAAAAATTTTGTGTGATGTGATGAACAATGGATATGTTTGAAAACTTTAGTGTTTCGTATGGGACAAGTTTCGTAGGGGAACATTTTGTCCCTACTACACTACAATGTTTTTTTAAGGATTAAACTAAATCACATCCCACCACCAGAACACCAATGTTTGCCTAAAACAATGAGCTGAAGTTCAAACTGTCATTGTAACATAAGTTTCATGCAAAAAACAGCATTTTCCAACCGAAAACTGTTTTTTACGCAAGTGGCTAAGCCGTACACATACTGGTACTGTTGTGTCTACACTTTTTACTACAGTAGTTTACTGATTGTGAAAGTGGGCTGCAGTGTGTACTATTGACAACTGTATAGTAGCTGTTTGCCTTGTCCAATTAGTTTGGTGTGTCCTGGTTAATTCTTTACAAAAGGGTTTCCCACTATTTTATTTTCTCTAACCTGTTTTGAAATAGACAATCGAACATAAACTAAACCGAACCTGTCCCGGACAATGTATACCCACACTATCCACACACACACAGCAATGTAAACCAACAGTCTTTGTTACCACTATAAACGAAACACGTCACCACACCCATCACCAACGCCACCCGCACTACAAACACTTATCCCACAGCAACTACCTCAGCCCCAGCACCCAAGCAACACCTGAGCCCCCAAACAACCACAGACCAAATCACCCCAAATCGCAGCACCTGAAGGCAACACATGTCACAGGTAACACACTTTCAGAGGCCACCACGCCCAAAGGCAACACGCCTAAGGCAAGAAACCCCCAACAAGCCCTGGGCGAAAGACTATGTAGAGGTGCCCTTGCCCAATGGTGCTCCAGAGGTAGTTGTGGTAGAGGGTAACCCCATTATTCCTGTGTTTAAACAAAATCCACAGGAAAAAAAATTGAATGCAGTTATCCACCCTACTACTCAGTGATAGTTTTTATCAGGAAGGTGTACTGTATGCCTGGCTACATGAAAGCCTATTGTACAGTAGTCTGGGTGCTTGTATTTTTGCAAATAATCTATATTCTACACTTTACCGTATGTCCATTCAACACAACAGCAACCTGCAGACAATGTTTGCTTGAAGGCCATGTGCCTGCGTAATGTCCCATGTCCGGAGTGTGGTGTGTGTGTAACTTGAAGGTGTAGGGGTGTGGGGGGGGGGGAGAGGGAGGAGAAAGGTATAGATTTTGAAAATCGTTGTTGATTTGGACTGTCTGTTGCCTTTTTGGAGTATCAAAGTGAAATTGACAATACCTGTGTGTTTACAACTGTGATTTGTGTCTGGTGTTGCTGCAGGTTGGCTTTATGCTTTAAAATGTGGGGATGGGAGGGGCTATTATGTGGGTGGGTAGGAGAAAAGACCACCCCAAGTTTGATTTGGGTTTCCAAATCCCCATGTACCTATTCCTAGGCCATAACTATGGGTATACCGTACATAAAACCTCCATTGTTAGGGAATACCCTCTGTGCAAATGTCCATACGAAACGAAAATTTCCCATACAAACAAAATAAGTATAGCCATTAATTAGCCGCAAACAATATTCATGAAACACAAAGTGATTTAATAAGATGACTGTCTTGGTAAATTAGAGGGTTTTGAGAAAATCTTGAAAAAAACCCTCAACTCTTCGGTGGGTCAAAATATCGAGTGCAATGTTCTAGGGACAAAATGACCTTTGGCCTCAGCCTAATTAGCATATTTAATTAATTTTTACAAACTTTTCATGCCTTATTTGAAACCCTTGTTGAATTAGTTACATATGTTCCCATGGTAAAAAAGTAGATTAAATGTCTTCTTCAGTAAGTTACATCAATTAGAAATGTCCCCATACGAAACGCCGTATGCAAATTATGCAAATTAGGTTGTATTATTCCCCTGATTTATGGATTTTTTCATGAAACAAAAGCTGTCATGGATTTCATATGAACTGTTAGTCTTACAATGATTACCATTATGCATTCATATTATTAGTTTCATAATTTGCTGTTTGAGGACCTTAGCTTGGACTTGCCCTAATCTTCTAGCAGTGTCAACTTGGAATCGGTAAATATAGGTATGTGCTCAAAGTTGTGACAAATCCCAAACGTAAAGAGCTAAGACCTTAGTCCCATAAGTCATAGTACGATTGCACAGACCAGCTCCAGCTTTCTTCACTCAGTGCATACTGTAGACAGTATGTCTCAATTGAACAAACTGATCGTCCAAATTCAGGCATCCAAAATACCAAACTGGTCAAGAATATCCAAATCATGTCAGTGGACATGTGCAACACACCCACAAATGAGAATCTGAAATATTTTCGCAAGTTTCAGCTTAAGTATTTCTCTCTACGGGGTAATTTTCTACAGAAAGGCTTACAACGATTTCCATTGCCTAACCGTGTTATACATCGACGCCTAACCTACAGCATGTGTATCTGTGCTCAAGTTAATGCAAAGCTCCCAGAGCTGGAGACCCACTAAAATCGTTCAATAATTGTTGTTGCAAAGTGGTTATAAATGTTGTATTTGTTCTCTAACATTGTGCTTTGCATGAAAAGTGTTATTTATGGATAGGATGACATCCAGTGTTCGCCTACATTTCTTACTTTAACAGTTTTTTGAGTATATATTTGCCCATATATACTGTAACACTGTTACGAGAAAGTGGAAAAATATGACTTCCCCCACAACAAATACTTGGGCAAATCTGAGGTATGTAAACTGGACTCAGTGATGAATGGACATTAAAGGGGTTATCAATGATAGTCAGTGACTGGAGTCAAAGGTCTTCTAGGAGTCACTTGGATCTTTTTCCTTAAGTAAAAAGTACTCTTGTTCTAATAGTTGAAGCTGAAGGTGTCGTATAGTGATGTACCTTTGGTATGATTTGTATCACTGAGTGTGGGTCAGAATGTTTTGGTCAATGGTCATGTAGAAGTCATTTTGGTACTGTTTACCAGTATTTATACAGAACATATCTTCTGTTTTCCAACTCACAGGACTCATTCATGTTGAAGGTCTGTTTTTGGGGGGGGGGGGGGGGGGGAATGAAGCCCTTTAAATTTTCTTGAGTCTTTTGAAAAAGAAGTGGGTCCTTGGCCTTTTGGATTTAAAACTCTTATATATAACTGATATAATACTTATAATTGTCTAGGCTTTCACCCTTGAATGCAAAGCAATTGTGATCATGATTCAGGGAACGCCTGTGGCAGTAAAAAAAAGTTAAAAAATTGCAAGAAGAGGTGAATGGGGACCCTCCACAAAAGTGCTATACAATCTGAGGTAAATTGCTATGCAATTCTGAAAATGCATAGCAGTATTGCTATGCAAGGTGAAATTCTTATTTCCATACTGTACCTGTTTTGACATGCAAAGATGCCACCCTGTCAATAAAATCAGACCCTGCATACTCTTTAAGCGCAAGTTAGAGAACAAGCATTAGGGAGCATAACTTTTATAGGCACTCAAGAAGAAAAGATTCTCGTGTTGTGTAAGATCTGTCAATTGGTAAGCAACACATACGTGTAGCGTGCTAAAGGCGATGCCCAGTACCACGATGGCATTGTATGCTCTCCTACTTAGGAATTACAAGCTGGTTACAGCTCAGCGATACACAGTTGTACATGCTAGTGTAATCTGATGCCGCACTGCTTCGTAATCATTGGGTGGACAGATGGTTGGCCATGAACACAAACTTTATTCATTATTGTTTTTCACAGTACATATTGCAAGATTTCAGGACACTTATTTTGGACACATCTGTGCAGCGAATTTTGCCGTGATTTTGAGATTGCTTGCCTCATGTACTGTACCTGGCACTATTTTTAACTCCAGACAGACACCCACTTTTCTTTTTATGGAGCAGTCGCGGAGGTCTCTGGAGCTGTTGCTCCAGAGCTCCAGTCTATTTTTGAACCCTGCTACTGTAAGTACTGTACATCATGAGTGTAATCTTGCTGATATATGCCTTTTCAAACTTGTATTACTGCATGCAACAGCAAAATAACATTGTTCATCCAAACCTATTTCGTGATTTTTTTTTGTCCTTCCAAGAGTTACATTAGCAACACGCCATATACATTGTATGTTTCACAAATACTAATCTGAAATGGGTTGCTTTTTATTTTCACACTTTTAATGTAGTCCGTTTGCAAAATGTGAATGGATTATTGCAAGTTAGGAACTGTCATGAAAAATAATTTGGAAATTTCAAACATTCATGGGATGATAATTCTAAATTTTGTCCATCCACAAGTAATTAGCAACACCTTGTTTGTTCAAAAGTTATAACAACAGACACATTGTGCCTAAAAACATAACAGGTCAAAAATATCTTGAAGGACGTATATTTTGTATAGTGGGGTGATGGTTGAATGCGCACAAGTTTAAGAAATCCATCATTTCAAGATAGTGACATGGAATGTTTGGCTAGGTATGCACTCAACAGGCTCCTGCAGTCGACGGTCATTCCATTATACTGGACATATTAAAGGGAAAATGCAGTCACCCCAATCAGAGTCAGTGTGCACCATCACTCTAGCTCATGATTGGCCTATTTTGATCATGTGACAATATTTTTGTCACTAAATTGTTAAATTCAAGAATTTCACCTGCTTAAATACCTAGTACTGTTTGTAATAGTTATGTTCAAAATGTCTTTAGAGGTGCTTGTAATGCAATAAGAGGAGATTTGCAAGAGTTTGCTGATTTGCAGAGCAAATTTTGGGGCGACTGCCTATTGCCTTTAAAGATTATCACCAGCAAAAAAGTTCTGAAAAAGCACATTTTCTAAATTTTGGTGCCTTGTGGGAGTTTAAATGGACCCCACTACTGTGAAATATGAAGTAGGCCTAGACACCCCCCAAGGAAAATAACTTGGCCTTGAAAAGTTCATGAGTTCATGATTTGAAAAGAGCAGGCTACGTTTTGGTAGTAAATTTAGAACTTTGGCCTAGGTCCTAGGATTGCTATGAGAAGAAAATCAGTTTCGACCAGCACTGTGCTGGTCCCAGTATGGAAAGTATGGCAATTGCACACCCAAGATATTTTTTCTAGATTTTTATTTCACACTTGAAAATTCACATTGCACACCTGATATTTTTAAGCCGACGGCGATTGCCTTGTATGACCCTAGGTAGGCCTAGGCTATATGTTATATATTGATGTGGACTAGCCTATTGGATGATCGCAAATCGTGATCATGTCGTGCTGATGACTTGATTGAATGATGTATGCAGTGTCGGCCATCACTCGGCTAAGACCCCTGGAGTGAGGCATATTTGGAACTTATGATCCGGTATCGATCGCATACTTTCCACTCTGGATGTTAAGGAGGCAGGCTTCGACAATTCTTTTTTCACTACTTGTCCATCGGGCAAGCTGTTCTCTTAGTCTACTTGTCCGCATGAATATCTACTTGTCCGGTTTTAATATGCCATTCAACTCCTTTGTGCAGGAGACTTCGTAAGTACTTCCCCAGCGGGCTATGAGATTGAACAATGCACTTGGCCCAAGTAACTTTTTACTTGTCCCAGACTGTCGGGCAGGGGATTTGTCGAAGCCTGTAAGGAGGCCTTCAAGGGTTTTGTTTAAATTTCTCCCAAGTATTTACTTCACACTTGACTTTTCGTGTGCACACTTGAAGTGTGCATTTGACTCCTTGTTGCACACTGCACACTCCAATTTTTTTCGTGCACACCAGAGATCTCGGTGAAAAGTGCCATACTTTCCAATCTGGTGCTGGTCGAAGTCCCCAGACTTTCAATGGATCGTTGTAAGGGCTGTATAGACTATAGCCTAGACCTAGGGAGCTATCAGCGACGGGCTATACATGTGCCTCTACTCCAGTATGGAAAGTATGGCAATTGCACACCCGAGATTATTTTTTCTAGATTTTTATTGCACACTTGGAAATTCACATAGAACACCTGATTTTCTTAAGCCGATGGCGATTGCTTCGTATAACCCTAGGTATATGTATATTGATGTGGCCTAGCCTATTGGATGATCACAAATCATGTTATGCTGCTGAAGACTTGATTGAATGATGTATGCAGTGTAGGCCTAGGCCATCGCTCGGCTAAGACCAGGAGTGAGGCATATTTGGAACTTATGATCTGGTATCAATCGCATACTTTCCACTATGGGTGTTTTAAGGGTTTTGTTTAAATTTCTCCCAATTATTTATTTCACACTTGACTTTTTGTGTGCACACTTGAAGTGTGCATTTGAAACCTTGTTGCACACTGCACACTTCAATTTTTTTTCGTGCACACCCGAGATCTCGGCGAAAAGTGCCATACTTTCCAATCTGGCCTGTACTGAGGACTTTAGGCCTAACATTAGGCCTACAGCAGAGCCTAGGCCTAGTTCCTGTCTACTGAACATGAGGCTATGGAGAGAACGTCATGAATTCCTAGACCCCAAAATATGGTTAAATAGCTACTCATTCGTATGATATCCTTGTTATTTGTGTTTTGGAGATTGCTTATTTAAGAGGCCACTTAGGCCTAAGCTACCTTAGGAACCAGGGATGTAGCTACAGTGGGAGGCGCTGGGCGGTGACACCCAGCACTCGATATTCCCGCCCGGCACTCCAGGCAAACACACGTCCCCCTGCCCACCACAAATCTGCCTACATAGACCTAAAAACTAGCCCTAAATTTACTCCCTAAAGTAAAATGAGGAAAAAATGAAAAAATAATGGCTGAAAAATGGGGTAGATGCCATGGGGTGGGGTGAAGTACTTTCCCCAGATCAGACAATTACCCGGCACTCAAAATTTTGCTAGCTACATCCCTGTTAGGAACCTCTGTGGATGCATGTGTGTTGACCTCTAGGCCCTATGTCCACATCTTCTTGATCTTCACCATCGGCGACTGTAACAATGATTAAGATCCGTGGTAACTTAACCCCTAAACTAAAAAGGCAATGCCTAGGTGGTCACCCCAAAATTTTCTTTGAAAAATCAGCAAACTCTTGCAAATCGCCTCATATTGCATTACAAGCAACTCTGAAGGCATTTTGAACATAACTGTTAGGCCCTAGGCCTACAAACAATAGGTAAAGCAAGGAGAAATTTTCCTTGAATTTCACAATTCACTAACAAAAATATTGTCACATGATCAAAATAGGCCAATCATGAACTAGAGTGACCAGGCACACTCACTCTGATTGGGGTGACTGCATTTCACCTTTAACCCTAATGAACCCCAGGCACAACTGAACCCCCAGGCCCAGGTGGAACCCCTGACCAAACCCCATTTTAACAACAGGGTGATGTTAATTCTCTCCTTGCATGTCAGTACTGAGGACTAGCCTATATGCAGTAGGTAGATAGAATCTTTCCTAGCCTAAGGTACCTGGTCTATCCTTATGTTAGTTCTCACATAGGCCTAGCCCACAGGCGCCCCTTACGTTGTATAGTATACCCTATACTATGTATTATATAGACATAACATTTAACATAACATAACAGTTTAAAGGGCAAAGGAGGGCCAAAGCCCCATAAGATGCCCTGAAGGCCATACAACCTTACCTGAAAACAAAGAACCAACCAACAACAAACGAGCCCAGCACAATTAGATTCTACCATACTTATGGAAGAACTTGTCAATGTTAACCTTAAAGCAGTGCACAGATGTGGAGTTAACTACCCACTCAGGCAGACTGTTCCACTCGTTAACAACTCTATGAGAAAAGCTGAACTTCCTAATGTCGAACCTTGCAAAACACTTAACTAGCTTCTTACTATGGCCTCGAACCTGAGAATCACATTGAACCTTTAAATAATTGCAAGATGACAAAGGATTCCTTTCAGAGAGAAATTTGTACACCTGAAGCATGTCCCCCCTAATCTTCCTCAACTCCAGGGTGGTAAGCCCAAGATGCTTAAGTCTAACATGATAAGGTAGGTGTCTCACCTCGGGTATAAGGCGAGTGGCTCTCCTCTGAACTTGCTCTAAAAGAAGCTTGCCCTTTTCATAGAAGGGACTCCAAGCCTGGGCTGCATAGTCAAGGTGGGGTCTTACCAACTGCTTATACAGATTTATACAGACGGAAAGGTATGTCACAAATCTCCTAGCTCGAACAAACAACTTACGTTTCTGGCACATTTACTGCATTTTTCTCGCCAAATTTGTCTGTGTCAAGACTTTTGATCATAAGGTACCTGAAGGCAGCTCTTTTTCCTGAATAATTTCACGTGGGGTTGTCTGAAGGACGAAATTTCGATGGAGTAACAGTCTGAGGATGGTAGCTACTGACAGGAGAGCATTCAGCACTTCCACACTATATAATAAAATACTCCTAAAATATTCTCTAAAGTTCTCTTAACTTTCAAGATTACTTCCTAAATTTGTTAATTATGTTTTGCTTTTATTATTACAAATCTTACAGATACAAATTAGCATTAATATGCAAGATTTTTGAACACAGAAATTCATAAAATTTGAAAACCTTTTGAAAAGTGGAAGGGCTAGCATTTTCTATGAGCATCTGTGGCAGTTGAAGACTGCGAAACAGCTACAGTTCAACTGTCACAAATGCTTGTAGAAAATGCTAGCCCTTCCACTTTTCAAAAGGTTTTCAAATTTTATGAAATTTTATGTTCAAAAATTGTTCATATTGATGCTAATATATATCTGCAAGATTTGTAATAATAAAAGTGAACCATAATTAACAAATTTTGGAAGAAATCTTGAAAGTTAGGAGAACTTTCGAGAATATTTTAGGAGTATTTTATTATATAGTGTGGAAGTGCTGAATGCTCTCCTATCAGTAGCTACCATCCTTAGACTGTTACTCTGTCGAAATTTCGTCCTTCAGACAATGCCACGTGAAATTATTCGGGAAAAAGAACTGCCTTGAGGTACCTAATGACCAAAAGTCTCTAGGCCCCGGGTAAGAGGGGGGGTTTTCGACCGCTTAAAGGGCAAGAGCAGTCGCCCCAAACTTATTTTGAAGCATCAGCTAAATCTCACAATTTTCTTCTTATTTCTCTTCAAAGTATCTTTCATAATATTTTAGGACTTCAGTATTTCATATTCAAGGTAAACCAATCAGTTACTTCTAGTAAATTTCACATTTGAGGAGAAAAAATATTGTCACATGACTCGAAAGAGCCAATCATGAAACAGGACAGTCTACTACACTACTTCAAGTTGGGGTGACTGCATTTCCCCTTTAAGGGTTTTTGGTTTCAAAAATTAAAAGGAGCAAAGTAATTGAACCAACTTACCTTTGGTCAACATCTACAATACCTGTACTACCATCCAGTGTATGCCCTTTTATTTTATTAATTTTGTCCAACTGGAATATGTAATGATGATAAAAGTGGTCGAAAACTGGCTATTTTCAACCTACCTTAGGGTATTTTCAACCGCCCCATTGAAAACCATGCTAATTTAAGGCAAAATGAATTTTGTATGGGTCATAAGTGGTCAACGTGCAGATGTTGTGATAGAAGTTACATATGAAGGTAACGGTTTTACATTTGATATATGGCCATAAATTATATCACTTAAAATTAATCAAACTGTTGTAGTTTCCATGATTTTATGCTAGTCAAAAACTAGGCGGTCGAAAAAAGCCTGTTACATTGAAAAGTGGTGGGTGGTTTTCGACCTCCCCACTAAATGAGGGCAGTAACAATTTTGGAGCAGGTTCTTTTCATTACAATATCCCAACAACCCTTATCTATCTTGGTTATCAAATTTGACCACTTTATAATTAAGTTTTATGGCTGTAAAGGTATGTATAAGTAAGTCATGTGGCTTATCGCCCATTGTAAGAAAACATGATTTTGAAAAATATGTATACACATTCGGTTTTCAGGTTTGGATTTTTTATATTAAATGGTTAGCTTGGGTTAAAAGTTTGGTGATTTTAAATTGCCACTAGTTCATAGTACTTGGTGGCAAATACATTTTTACTACTGTTTCTTCAAGAAATTCAAATTTGGGAGAAATGTTCATGGTGGACTGAAATACAGTACTGTTCTGAATTAACTGCCTGATCGCGGCCGCAATCCAACAAATTCATTGCGAAAGATCGCGGAGATTATCCATTGTTATAGCCAAGATGCCTGCGCGAATCTTCGCGGAAACTTTAAGCTGCTTAAAGTAGTGGTTTTCACCTCAATAGCTTTGCCGGCACGTTCATGAACTTCAAAGAGACAAAGGGAAGGCTAAGCAATGAAAGGCCCAGGACACTAGAAAATCAATACTCTGACTTGACCAATTTCAATTGAAGCAGCTCTAAAGGAAGTAACATTAAATAAGGTTAGGCTATAGGCCTGCTACGGCCGTAATAAATGGTACACAAAGATGAGGCTCCACGTCAGGGCTGGTCATGAAAATTTTTCAGGAGGGCAAGCAACTGCCCACCTTACTTGAGATGTTGTGCTTCTAGGCGGGCAATTAGTTGCCCACCTAAGATTTCAGGCGGGCAGTTGTGTAAATATACAAGTTTCATTTAAATTTATCATTCTTTTCGGTTTACGCTCTTTGCCCCCCCCCCCCCCGTGTCCCTCCCTGTGTTCTACCCAGTTCCCAACAGGGCATATATGCGACACACTGCCAACAAACAGTGGGGCCATATGTTTTCTGACATCATTTAAATCAGTGAAGAAATGAAAATGACTGCATCTCAACTTGCCACAAAACCCCCATCAGCAACATCATGGCGCCCTTCAGGGTAGTGTTGGCGCTCTATTCCCTTCTACCATATGCACCACTGTGGACACAAAGCAGGCCAAGTCCAGGGTAACATATGGCGGAGCCACTCCATGGATGCATGCTAATAGGGGTCCAAGGAACCATTAACTGACATCCATGTACCAATATTCCTTCTTCCATGGCACATAGTTGGGCCGAAGCCTACAGTCGGGAAAATGGCAGTGACAAGTTAAATCTCAAAGCTTTTTTGTCCTTCTGTTGAGTTATGCCTCAGGGTCTGAATTTAAGTATTGGGGATCAGGGGTAAAGTAAAAAAAAAAGTGCCACTCCAGCCTGAGGCCCACAGGATTTTGCTGGTGAGCCTTATTTTGAAGGACCAGGATAATTTTGAATTGGTGAATTGCAGTTTGTTTGCCTAATATAAAACTTGTGTTTGCAAGGGTACAAAAACGTAGTAACCCGGGTACCCGATCACCATATCCATTAGATACCGATAACCGATATAATAAAGTAAAGCAGCAAAGGCACGTAATGACACTTGCCTGATATTTCACCTGTCTCGGAGTGGTAGTTACCACATGTTCAAGAAGACTAAAATTCTCACAACGAAATCGTGTCGTTTCAAATAGAAAATTAACAATATGAGAAACCTGATAAAAACTGCCAATTAATAAATGCAGTACTTCGTAAGGCCTCTATCTATCTACTGCACTGAATTTTGGGGCGTTTTCCAACTCAAAAAACAAGCTTAACTCGAAGCTGTCTAGGTTATACCAATTTAAACATGTCAACCAATCAGAGCCGTCAGAAGTAAGTATTCTCTTACACGTCCGAAATTACAGAATATAAACAAATGACGTCACGCTAGTGAAATTTGCTACAACAGGGTGTACACATTATCACTGACAGCTTCGTGCGTTCTAACGTAGCTATCCTTGTGTTGACATCCGGGCTACTCACATTAGCTTGCACATGGAGTTTTGCAATTTTTACGATCGTCATTTTGGTGCAAACTAACGTTAGATACAATAGCACAGTTAATTTTGAAACTTTTCTTTAATATTTACCGCGTTATTATAGTCGTATCTAGGTAGTTTACACATGGCGGGAAGATGTTGATTTGCACAATAGTGACACGTTTGAACGTTGGGCGAGGTTTTTTATTTTCTTTTTGGCATACTCAAGGAGGCATGCCGTATTGAACTGAAGGAACAGCATTGCGTAGTATAATACTGTACATGCAGGGCTCTGTAGCACGCCGAACATTATCGCAACTTGCAATGGGTCGGGGCGGCGTGTCTAGTATGCAAGCTACTGTAGCCTGCTACTACGTAATTTACTGTGTACAGTACAAGGATCGTAAGAAACAACGTTGCTTCGAACTCGACGATTCGTGTTCATGAGGCTGTCAGTGCAAAACGCTAAGTTGCCGAATATTATCGGGGTAAAAATTCTGAATTTTTGGAGGTCTTTTAAATGTACTAATGTAAATATATTTGGATGTTTTTAGCAATGCTCTTTCACACGGGCGATCTATTTCTCAAGGTGGGCTATTTGTTGCCCACCACACAATTTAAGGGGGGCATTTTGATGCCCGCCTTGGGAAGTATTTTTGCTTCCAAGCCGGGCGATAAGGCGGGCCCGGGCGATCGCCCGGGTCATATGACCAGCCCTGCTCCACGTACACGATATACAGTACTATACACATTCTTTGCAGCATGGAAGTATGGCGGGACGTTGTTATTGTACGCAAAACGTAAGATCACTTTTTAAGGCTTGAGTAGTTGGGCTAATCACCCCATTCGTGAAAAAATAGAATTATGTGATAAGGCCATTTCGTTTAACGTTACTGCGATGCCGGGACCATATACTGTACTAACCTGCCGACTAGGCTGCATGGCCGTCGTCAAATTCGCCGAAAGCCGAAGGCCGCGCTGAGTGTACATTTTCTGCGCGTGATGGCGGAAATATTCAGAGTCGAAACGTTTTTAAAAAGTTCCGTTGACCAGCCAGAAAAGCTGCGTCGTAATTCTTTCCGCAGCGTCCCGAATATTCCAGTAATTGTGAAATTTGGAGCCTTTCATTTAAAAAGATTGATGACGTTTAATAAAGGCCCCAAGCATGTGAAGTAACTCATGACACACGCATACAGTACATAACCTTTCCGCAAGTTCTGCTAGGCTTGACTTTATTATAGCATACCCGCGGGCCAATGCCAGATGACTGCCCTACTTAGGCATCGGGCCTGTAGCTAGACGAGGAGCTGTTTGGGGCGGGTGAGCTTACACATCGGCAAAGTAATTTTCAGGGGATGCGATACCCAAAGGATAAAAATAACTCTGAAATTCCGGCCTTTTTTCTTTTTCTTTTTTACCAAGAAAAGGGCCTGGTTCGTACAGTAGGTTAGATCAGAAAACGAAAGTCTATGCAATATATGCTGAATACTGAGCCTGTTCTTTCTTCTGTATTGCCTATACAGATACAACTTAAGTAGTCTGATTATTTCGTAGGATTTTACGAGACTTCAAGTGTTTTGTGACCAGTGTTCGATTTCCCTGGTATCGCATCGCGAAATGCGATTCAAAATGAGGAACTGCGAGACATTTTCAGGACTGCGTCGCACTTCGTGCGATGCAAAATTCTAGTCCCATGCGGGATCACATTTACAGAACTCAATCCTGGTGATCAGAATCACCAAAAATAGTAGGCCTTCATTACACTAAACATCAAAAAAAAGAAAAAAAAAATGCCGTCAGAACATGCGTCTGTATATACGTAACCACATTCCCCCTCTCCCAGCCAATAATTTATGAATCACACACGAGCTGTCCGCTGTGCAGTTCTTTGATCATCAGTACGATTTCTTGTGTCTTTTTTTTTTTTTACATTGTGATAATTAAAACTTTGACTGTTTTATCTTGTATCATACAAAATTTATATTTCCTAAAATCCCCTTAAAGAGAATATTTTCGGCTTTCTAGCGATATCGTACTGTAATTCTCGTGTTTGTGAACCTCCCGAATTTTGAATAATTATAAGTTGAATGATCTTCTGAAAAAGTTTTGGAGCACTATTTTTAAAAGAAGTCACGGCGTATTCCTCAATTGTACGCTAAGAATCGCAAGGCACAACCCACTGGCCGTTATTTATGCATGGGGAAAACCCGCGGTAAAGAGGGGATAAATAACAAAATACTGAGAAATGAGAATGCAATTCTGCAAACATAATAAGATGAATATAGCTCCAATCGATAAATAAACATTAGTAATTTCACGTTCATTGCTACGTCATTACTTGACCTGTCTTGCCCTGAAAATACAAGTTTCAGTGCCCTGAAATAAGCATTTTCCCTGCTCTGGGAGGGCTGCAGCCCCCCAGACCCCCCGCCTCTTACGCCTTTATGGAGGGAACACCATTGCAATGGTATCACATCTTATACGTAGTTCCAGCACTCTCATGTTCCGGTACAATACAAAAGCCTCGCCCATAACCGTGACTGTCTTTCTCAGGGAGGGCGGTGATTTTTGCCTGATACCAGACCTAATTTAACTGTCCAATTTTCCATTCGACTGAGACGAAATATCTGCCCGATTTAGTCAGGTTTCTGACAATTGGAGGACCGCCCCCAGCTCCAAAGCCCGTACGGCCATGGCCTCGCCGCTTTTTCGTTTTCATTTCACACAGATGTTGCGATGGATATGGATCCCATTTTGACCCCACCCCTAGCCACTGAAACCTTTCTAACCAACCTCCCTATACATTAACCTCTACGACGCAACTGCTAAAATTTTGAATCTTACCTACTGAACAAATTTTTGAAGTCCGAGTCCTTGGGTAAAATATTAATCCAATTATAGTCCATTCAGTGAGAGAGAATGAAGATGGAAAATTCGGCAATCAATTTTCGAGACTTTGCCTCTGAATCTCTGACTCAGGGCCCTACAGAGGAGTGCAATACGGTATTGTCGGGATCTCCCTAAAATTCACCCGCGGCATACTGTGCTAACATGGTCCGAATTTTAACCCGCCCCTTGGGAAACCGTAGGTGCATTGCCATTTTACTGTCACACGCTGTATACACTATAGGCACCAGCCTGCAGGTCTAGTCATGTTCAATACCATTCATTCACACATAGCATAACACTGTATTTCGTTATGTGCAAATACACGTATGTTGCATGCTGTTATTATGAGGGCCGCTGCAAATACCTTTGAAATGTAGCTCCTTTTACGTGAAACAGCCAATCGCAGCTCTGGGTATTAACACTCATTCATTCACAAGCGGCCAGCGCCCATTTTTGCGTAACCTTTTTTGGAAGTCGTATGCCCAATTGGTCCCCGTACGTTTACGTGACGTCACACATATTGCCCGGGATTTTTTTTTCAACCTTCGACAGCCAGCGCCATCTTGAGATTCACACATAAGCGATATTTCGTCCGATACCAAACTTTTACCGAATACTTTTCCCAAGAGCAGACTTATTCTACACCCATGAAAGAGATAAGGTACAAAATTTAGCTCGTAATGGTTGATTTTGCTGAAAATCTGCATGCTGAATTTTGGCCCATGGCAGCTGGTTCGTAACATACGTAGAGCAGCGCGTTTACCCAGGATATGAAATTTACTTCGTTAGGTTACTGTACTGTACGTACTACTATCAGCCTACACGCTGAAGTGACAGTGCGATCGTAAATAGACCATACAGTAAATCAGACAGTGCTGTATGTTTTCAAGAGGTGGGCGTAGCCTAATAGGGCGGGATTGAACAGTTGGTCGTTAACGGTGATTGGTAGCAGCCAATGGAAATTTTACATGTGTCAAGTCTGTGAAAAAAAGGGGGGGGGGGAATCCAATGACGTCACTAGCAAAGCAATGCACAGAACGTTGCATGCAAATAAGTTGGGCCCATTGCAGGTGCCTGGGAAATTCTCGAGTTGAAGGTTTCTCATGGAATTCAGTATGTACCTGTAGTCTACATTTGAAATGTAGCAACGACCTACAGTAAGCGAATAATGCGTGCTGCATTGGGCTATAAAAGTAATACAGTAACGAATGATGGGCTGAAAAAATAAGACTGAAGTGGGGTGTACAGTAGTTTCGTTTATGCGGGCCTAGCGATTATCTATTACAGGGTCATTCACCATCGTATTGCCGCGGAAAAATTGTATTTGCGGTTGTTCGAGAAGAAAGGTACATAGAAACATCCTTCCATGGCAGTTAAAACGATAGTGGCATTTCGCCTTTCTATATGCTCTGAAGATGCATTAATACACAGAGGAAAGCGCCACTCATTTCACAAACTAGGAAATATATAGGATATATCCAAAGAATGACGGTTCGGGACGGCTGATTAGGCTACCTTTCATGCTTTCCATGGTAAGAGAACTTTCTGCAAAAATGAATTTAGGCTAACACTGGATTGCAAATTTGGGGGGCAACTATTACAAACAGGCCTCAACACGAAAATATGTATGATTTCTGAGAAAGGGTGGGTGGGGAATCCAGCCCCTCCAAACTGGAGAGGCCAAACCTATTTCTTTGGAGAATTTGTTGAAAAATCGGGTCAGACCCTAGATAATGCAGACTTTTTTTCAAGCAGATGCGGTTGGGCCCTTCCCCCGAAAATATGCAAATGCCTGCCCTTGTTGAGTTGTTGACGATGATCATCTAATCTATGTTTCGACGGCACCTTCTTATAGATGTAAACTTGGCGATCGAATATTACTTAGGGCCTAAATGTCTTTTAATAACAAGTTACGAAAGGTGATATGTTAGCACAATACACTGTAGCACAGTTGGATTAAGAACACGCATGGCGGTGGAGTCCAAAACGGTGCCCCAGCCAAAAAAAATAAAAATTTTCGGTGGTAGTTACTTCCACATACCAAACTTTAAAATATACTTTTAAAATGCATATAAAAATGAACCTTTCGCCTTTAATCGTTATGTTACAGCGTACACCTGTATACATAACGAGTAGTGCACCAGTGTTTGCAATGAACACACGTTTTGTCCGTTCATCTGAAGTGTATGAAAGCTTATCCTGCTACATAAAACAACTGCAACGTTAAGTGAATGATCGGTACTTTTCCAGCTCAACAGTTTACATTTTAAACTCGCGTTCGATTATTGAACGACATTTTGATTTTTAAGAGACTTTGTCAACGGTTTTGCGCGGTTTTGTACGGTGAAAAACTGACCGCCAAACCCGCAAATAATTGTACGAATTTTCCACGAACCTTAGCGGTCGAAGTTTTGTACGATTTTTGAAATCGCGCAAAATTGCAGAAATTCGAACAACTTTGCACAAAATCGCGTGAATTCGAAGAAATTTGATTCTTCGATATTGTTCGGGAGTTAAATGATCACAGGACTGCACTGTATGTAGCAGCTACCAAGCCTGAGGGGCAGTGCGGAGCACAATACGAGGCTGCTATTGCAATAACGCTTCTATCGGTAAGGACGGCTTGCCCGGCAGGCCAGTCCGTAACGGTACGTGTTTACAGTAACAGATGCTTAAAATTCGTGTATTTTTTGGTCAATCCCACGTTGCAGAGGCTAGCAGTTAGCTCACAATTTTCTTTTAGTTCGCGCACGTCGAACCTATACTGTAAAGCACAGCACTCCGTTTGCTGCAATTTTGTACTTTTGTGTTGTAAGGGTTCAAGCTTATTTATCGATCCGTATTCGTGTGCATCATGCGAGTGCACAGGAAGCTACTTGTACTGCTTGTTATGGGCATTGTCTGTTTGAATAAACACTGCAGTCATCTCCGCTTTTGTTGATTGTAACCACAGGGCTATCGATGTCATTCGCTTATACTAGACAATGCGCTGTCTGTTGGTAATCCTCTGCGATCATGTCTGCGCGGCCTAAGAAGCTTTAGAGATTATTTCGCGCAGAATTTCAGGTAGTTAATTCAGAACAGTACTGTACCCTAGTGGTCGAAAACCCCCCGTCTTACCAAATATGTCGAGAAAAGTGCAGTAATCATGAAAGAAACTTAATTTGTTTGTTTGAGCTTAGTCCTCAGTAAAGGCCCGTGTATAGCGGGTCGCCGATAGCTCCCTATACACGGTCCTTACTCCGACTCATTGAAAACCCGGGGTCTTCGACCAGCACAGTGCTGGTCGAAACTGATTTTCTTCTTATTGCAAAGTTAGGACCTAAAGTCTTAATAAACTAACATAACTTTTCCTTTCCATGTCTTACACTTATATTGCAGTTATTTTTTATCACTTTAAACCTTGGAAAAGTTCCAAAAATTTGAAATAAAATCATCAACTTGGTCGCTTCTTAACAATTTACTGTAGCGTTCGAAATATTTGTTGACATCTGAATGCCATGTGCGTAACATTGTGACGTCACCCAAAACATTTTGATTACTGTAGTTCCTATGCATACACATGGCAACTGCCTCTGCAGGCATTCTATACTGACGTAACGACGTAGCTTATCAGCATACTGTTGTAAACAAAGTTCCAAAGTCACACAATAAATTTTACAGAGCGAAAAAGTTGCTGATTTCATTTCATATTTTTGGCACTTTCCGGAAATTCTCGGTGATCCAGAACAGCTGCAATACCAGTGTTCGAAATAACACATGCACACATGCACCAGTGCATGTAACTTTTGGCGGTGCATGTAACTTTGAATTGCATACCTGCACGCGTGCATGTAGTTCTAGGGCACAAAGATTGGCTTTTTCTTGCCTAAAATTGTCCTTCATTCGAGTGAGATAGATTTTTCCAACAACCTAAAAACTGGTTGGAGATTAATAAAAAAAAAAGATTAAATAGACAGAAATCTACTTGTTAATTCGTGCTATGTGACTGCAGGAACTTGCGTACGGCAGTATTTATGTTCGGATCGCATGTAGACAGTGTGTCATTCATGTGTTTTTCATTTGCGTAAATTAAGAAACACGTGGGTAGCATAGGCAATAAAGAAGATCATACACAACATACGTTAGGATATTTAGTGCAACTGTGCAATGTCTGTTTTCATTTACTAGACAACAGTTCGGTGATTTCGACTGACGTATGTAAAATCGCCAGTTTGCAAAACGTTCCTACATGTACTGTACTAAACAGTGCAGTGTGCGTTAATTATAGGCCTACTATATCGTAACGTACACGCACACATGTACAAGATAAGCTCCGTTAGAGGTAGCCTCTGCCGAGTCTTTCTGGCATAAGTTTCTTCTACCTCCTTGCAAACACTGGCTGTTACCTCCTGTGTAATACTCCCCCCGGTAAGCGCTACGCCGAGGCTAGATCCGTGGAGGCGCAGTAAATACGAGGCAAGCCAGGTGAACCCGAAGATTTGAATCGAAATAACGAAGGAGGGCTAATAAATGGCAGAAAAGCCTTGACAAAGGCTACGTTAGAGGAAGTAAGACGAGTAGGCTTAGGTTCGTAATTTTTTCTGTCATAGACACAAAGAAACATTCTGTGTGTATTACAGATATTTTTCAGAAGAGTTAAAAGAAAGTAAATAATGGGAGATTCAGCACATCACAGCAGTATTTTTGCGCAAGGCTGTGGACTTGTGGTAATGATCGGCAGGAAAAATCTCAGGGCCTAGAATGAGTTACGTCTACTAGACTCATTGCAAGTAATGAATAGCCTATAGTCCATAGTCCAGTAGGCCTGCCTTTGAGATTGTTGGCCTACTGTACATCACCGCACAATGCTTCACAGAACTGGAGCCATAATAAAATTAGTAAGTCTGACTTATTCACTACCGATTTTAACGATTGTTTATTTGTAACTTTGCCATTGTTAATATGAAGTTACGAACAGCAAAGTGCAAAATCAGGCTGTGCCAAAACTGTGTCTACGTAAACTGTAAATTAATTTCAGCCAATCGTTACACGGAATGATTCTGCAATTCTGAGGAATACAAGTGCGATTAATCGATGTTTAATTGCAAAATATCTATGTGATTAAATGATTACAGTAACTCATTATTAATAAATCGCAAATCGACATCCCTAACACATTGTTGTGAGTTGGTGATAGAACAAATGCAATTCATTATCATATTTTAATGGTGCATGTAAGAATTTATTTGTGCAGGTAAAATTTTGTAGCTACATGCACAGGTGCATGTAACTTTTTTTTCTAATTCGAACACTGTGCAATACTCTTGTAAGATCTGGAGAAGAAAATTCCTGGTTGTAAATTAGGATTTTTCTTTCAGAATTTGCTGTGAGAAGACAGAAAATTTCAACCATTACACAGATGGCCGATCCCCCGCTATTTTCAATGGTCGGTGTAAGGACTGTGTACAGAGAGCTGTAGGCGAACGACCACAGTCCTTTACTGAGGACTAGTTCGAGCTAGGGAATTTGTGACATACCTTTCCGTCTATATAATACATAGTATATGGTATACTATACAACGTAAGGGGCGCCTGTGGCCTAGCCCACACTTTTTCCTAGGCTATAGTGTGGGAAGCCACACAGCGACCAAAAAACTAGCCTAGGCCTAATGTCAGGTCCTAACGTTAGGTTAGCAGACGTCTACTGACTGTTGAATCATGTTTCTATCAGTAGGAAACATGATTCAACAGCAGTAGACGTCTGCCTAAAACTAACGTTAGGACCTGACCATTAGGTCCTAGGCTAGTTTTTTGGTCGCTGTTGTGGCTTCCCCACACTATAGCCTATGGAAAAAGTGTGGGCTAGGCCACAGGCGCCCCTTACGTTGTATAGTCTACCATATACTATGTATTATATAGACGGAAAGGTATGTCACAAATTCCCTAGCTCGAACTAGTACCAGTTAAAGGGACTGGCGTCGTTCGCCTACAGCTCCTCCTATACACAGTCCTACACCGACCATTGAAAATAGCGGGGACGGCCGTCTGTGTAATGGTTGAAATTTTCTGTCTTCTCACAGCAATTTCTGAGGAAAGAAAAATCCGAATTTACAACCAGGAATTTTCTTTCTCCAGAGTCTTACAAGAGTATGCACAGATTGTTCGAATTAGAAAAAAAAAAGTTACTGCACCTGTGCATGTAGCTACAAAATTTTACTCGCCACAAATAAATCTTACATGCACCATTGAGATAATATGATAATGAATTTGACATTTGTCTATCACCAACTACACAACATGAGATGTGTTAGGGATGCGATTTGTGATTTATTAATAATGAGTTACTGTAGACCATTTAATCACATAGATATTTTGCAATTAAACATCGATTAATCGCACTTGTATTCCTTCAGAATTGCAGAATCCATTCCGATGTAACGATTGGCTGAAATTAATTTACAGTTACGTAGACACAAGTTTTGGCACAGCCTGATTTTGCACTCTGCTGTTCGTAACTTCATATTAACAAGGCAAAGTTACAAATAAACAACGTTAAAATCGTAGTGAATAAGTCAGACTTACTAATTTTATTATGGCTCCAGTTTTCTGTGAAAGCATTGTGCGGTTGATGTACAGTAGGGCCAACAATCTCAAAGCAGGCCTACTGGACTATGGACTATAGGCTATTGCATACTTCGCAATGAGTCTAGTAGACGTAACTCATTCTAGGCCCTGAGATTTTCCTGACGATCATTACCACAAGTCCACAGCCTTGCGCAAAAAATACTGCTGTGATGTGCCTGAATCTCCCATTATTTACTTTCTTTTAACTCTCTGAAAAGATATCTGTAATACACACAGAATGTTTCTTGTGTCTATGACAGAAAAATACGAACCTAAGCTACTCGTTTCTACTCCCTCCTCAAGTTAGCCTTTGTCAAGGCTTTTCTGCCATTTATTAGCCTCCTTCGTTATTCGATTCCAAATCTTCGGGTTCACCTGCTCTTGCCTCGTATTTACTGCGCATCCACGGATCTTAGCCTCGGCGTAGCGCTCCTTACCGGGGGGAGTATTACACAGGAGGTAACAGCCAGTGGTTGCAAGGGAGGTAGAAGAAACTTATGCCAGCACAGAAGACTCAGGCAGAGGCTACCTCTAACGGAGCTTATCTTGTCCATGTGTGCGTGTTACGTTACGATATAGTAGGCCTATAATTGAGACGCACACTGCACTGTTTAGTACAGATACATGTAGGAACGTTTTGCAAAACTGGCGATTGACATACGTCAGTCGAAATCACCGAACTGTTGTCTAGTAAATGAAAACAGACAGACATTGCACAGTGTGCACTAAATATTCAACGTATGTTGTGATATGATAGTTCTATTGTCTATTGCTACCCACGTGTTTCTTAATTTACGCAAATGAAAACACATGAATGACACCTGTCTACATGCAAGATCCAGAACATAAAAATACTGCCTTTCGCAAAGTTCTAGCAGTCACATAGCACGAATTAACAAGTAGTTATTCTGTCTATTAACTTTTTTTTTTATTAATGACTCCAACAGTTTTTAGGTTGTTGGAAAAAAATCTATCTCACTCGACATGAAGGACAATTTAGGCAAGAAAAAGCCAATCTTGTGCCTAGAACTACATGGCACGCGTGCAGGTATGCAATTCAAAGTTACATGACCGCGCCAAAAGTACATGCACTGGTGCATGTGGTGCATTGTGTTATTTCGGGAACACACTGTATTGCAAGCTGTTCTGGCTGCACCGAGAATTTCCGGAAAGTGCCCAAAAAATATGAAATGAAACTCAGCAACTTTTTCGCTCTGTAAATTTATTGTTGTGACTTTGGAACTTTGTTTACAACAGTATGCTGATAAGCTACGTCGTTACGTCAGTATAGAATGCCTGCAGAGGCAGTTGCCATGTGTATGGCATAGGAACTACAGTAATCAAAATGTTTTGGTGTGACGGTCACAATGTTAACGCAACATGGCATTCAGATGTCAACAAATATTTCGAACGCTACAGTAAATTGTAAGAAGCGACCAAAGTTGATGATTTTATTCAATTTTTGGAACTTTTCCAAGGTTAAAGTGATAAAAAATAACTGCAATATAAGTGTAAGTGACATGGAAAGAAAAGTTATGTGTGTTTATTAAGACTTTATGTCCTAACTTTGCAATAAGAAGAAAATCAGTGTGTTTCGACCAGCACTGTGCTGGTCGAAGGACCCCGGTTTTCAATGAGTCGGAGTAAGGACCGTGTATAAGGGAGCTATCGGCGACCCGCTATTACACGGGCCTTTACTGAGGACTAAGCTCAAACAAACAAATTAAGTTTCTTTCATGATCTACTGCACTTTTCTCGACATATTTGGTAAGAATAAGGGGGGGGGGTGTTTGTTTTCGACCACTAGGGTACAGTACTGTCTCTGAATTAACTACCTGAATTCTGCGCGAAATAATCTCTAAAGCTTCTTAGGCCGCGCAGACATGATCGCAGAGCGATTACCAACCAGACAGCGCAATTGTCTAGTATAAGCGAATGACATCGATAGCCCTTATGTGGTTACATCACAAAAGCGGAGGGAGATGGACTGCAGTGTTTATTCAAAAACAGGACAATGGACCCATAACAAGCTAGCAGTACAAGTAGCTTCCGTGCACTCGCATGATGCACACGAATACGGATCGATAAAATAAGCTTGAACCCTTACAACACAAAAGTACAAAATTGCAGCAAACGGAGCTTTTCGTGCTGTGCTTTACAGTATAGGTTCGACGCCCCGCCGTGAGCGAACTAAAAGAAAATGTGAGCTAACTGCTAGCCTCTGCAACGTGGATTGACCAAAAAATACACGAATTTTAAGCATGCTGTTACTGGTAAACACGTGACCGTACGGACTGATGCCTGACCGGGCAAGCCGTCCTACCGCTAAGAAGCGTTAGTGCAATAGCAGCCTCGTATTGTGCATCCGCACTGCCCCTCAGGCTTGGTAGCTGCTACATACAGTGCAGTCCTGTGATCATTAACTCCCGAACAATATCGAAGAATCAAATTTCTTCGAATTCACGCGATTTTGTGCAAAGTTGTTTCGAATTCTGCAAAATTTTGCCGCGATTTCAAAAATCGTACAAAACTTCGACGCTAAGGTTCGTTGGAAAATTCGTACAATTATTTGCGGTTTTGGCGGGGTCAGTTTTTCACCGTACCAAAACCGCGCAAAAACCGTTGACAAAGTCTCTTAAAAATCAAAATGTCGTTCAATAATCGAACGCGAGTTTAAAATGTAAACTGTTGAGCTGGAACAGTACCGATGCATTCAATTAAACGTTGCAGTTGTTTTATGTAGCAGGATAAGCATTGGGGGGGTTTCATACCACTTCAGATGATGAAACGGACAAAAACGTGTTTCATTGCAAACACTGGTGCACTACTCGTTATGTATACAGGTGTACGCTGTAACATAACGATTTAAAGGCGAAAGGTTCATTTTTATATGCATTTTTAAAAGTATATTTTAAAGTTTGGTATGTGAAGTAACTACCACCCGAAAAATTTTTTATTTTTTTTGGCTGGGGCACCGTTTTGGACCCACCGCCATGCGTTGTTCTTAATCCAACTGTGCTACAGTGTATTGTGCTAACATATCACCTTCGTAACTTGTTATTAAAAGACATTAGGGCCTAAGTAATATTCGATCGCCAAGTTTACATCTATAAGAAGGTGCCGTCGAAACATTCAGATTAGATTGATCATCGTCAAACAACTCCCCAAGGGCAGGCATTTGCATATTTCGGGGGGAGGGCCCCACCGCATCTGCTTGAAAAAAAGTCTGCATTATCTAGGGTCTGACCCGATTTTCAACAAATTCTCCAAAGAAATAGGTTGGCCTCTCCAGTTTGGAGGGGCTGGATGCCCCACCCAACCTTTCTCAGGAAATCATACATATTTTCGTGTTGGAAGGCCTGTTTGTAATAGTTGCCCCCAAATTTGCAATCCACATGTGTTAGCCTAAATTCATTTTGCAGAAAGTCTTCTTACCATGGAAAGCATGAAAGGTAGCCTAATCAGCCGTCCCGAACCGTCATTCTTTGGATATATCCTATATATTTCCTAGTTTGTGAAATGAGTGGCGCTTTCCTCTGTGTATTAATGCATCTTCAGAGCATATAGAAAGGCGTAAATGCCACTATCGTTTTTAACTCGCCATGGAAGGATTTTCTATGTACCTTTCTTCTCGAACAACCGCAAATACAATTTTTCCGCGGCAATACGATGAGTGAATGACCCTGTAATAGGATAATCGCTAGGCCCGCATAAACTGAAACTACTGTACACCCACTTTCAGTCTATTTTTCAGCCCCATCATTCGTTACTGTATTACTTTTATAGCCCAATGCAGCACGCATTAATTCGCTTACTGTAGGTCGTGCTACATTTCAAATGGTAGACTACAGGTACATACTGAATTCCATGAGAAACCTTAAAATCGAGAATTTCCCAGGCACCGCAATGGGCCCAACTATTTGCGTGGGAATGCAACGTTCTGTGCATTGCTTTGCTAGTGACGTCATTGGATTCCCCCCCCCCCTTTTTTTCACAGACTTGACACATGTAAAATTTCCATTGGCTGCTACCAATCACCGTTACCACGACCAACTGTTCAATCCCGCCCTATTAGGCTACGCCCACCTCTTGAAAACATACAGCAACCAAAAACACTGTCTGATTACTGTATGGTCTATTTACGTATCGCACTGTCACTTCAGCGTGTAGGCTGATAGTAGTACGTACAGGACAAGTACAGTAACTAACGAAGTAAATTTAAATCCTGGGAAACGCGCTGCTATACGTATGTTACGAACCAGCTGCCATGGGCCAAAATTCAGCATGCGCAGATTTTCAGCAAAATCAACCATTACGAGCCTAACTTTTTGTACATTATCTCTTTCATGGGGTAGAATAAGTCTGCTCTTGGGAAAAAGTATCGGTAAAAGTTTGGTTATCGGACGAAATTATCGCTTATGTGTGAATCTCAAGATGGCGCTGGCTGGTCGAAGGTTGAAAAAAAAATCCCCGGGGGCAAGAATTATGTGTGACGTCACGTAAACGTACGGTGGACAGATTGGGCCATACGACTTCCAAAAAAGGTGTACGCAAAAATGGGCGCTGGGCCGCCTGTGAATGAATGAGTGTTAATACCACAGAGCTGCGATTGGCTGTTTCACGTAAAAGGAGCTACATTTCAAAGGTTTATTTGCAGCGGCCACTCATAATAAAAACAGCAATGCAACATACGTGTATTTGCACATAACGAAAATACAGTGTTATGCTATGTGTGAATGAAGGTATGAACATGACTAGACCTGCAGGCTGGTCCGGTGCACTATAGTGTAACAGCGTTATGGGACAGTAAAAATGGCAATGCACCTACGGTTTCCCAAGGGGCGGGTTAAAATTCGGACCATGTTAGCCAACAGTATGCCGCGGCGGTGGAATTTTATAGGAGATCCCGACTGATAACCGTATTATTGACACTCCTCTGTAGGGCCCTGAGTCAGAGATTCAGAGGCCAAAGTCTCGACACCACCAACCACACCAACAATTAAATTGATTGCCGAATTTTCCATCTTCATTCTCTCTCACTGAATGGACTATAATTGGATTAATATTTTACCCAAGGACTCGGAACTTCAAAAATTTGTTCAGTAGGTAAGATCAAAATTTTAGCCGTTGCGTGTAGAGGTTACTGTGATAGGGAGGTTGGGTTAGAAAGGTTTCAGGGCTAGGGGTGGGTCAAAATGGGGATCCATATCCATCGCAACATGACTGTGTGAAATGAAAACGAAAAAAAGCGGCGCGGAGGCCATGGCCGTACGCTTTGGAGCTGGGGGCGGTCCTCCAATTGTCAGAAACCTGACTAATATCGGGCAGATATTTCGTCTCCCCCAGCGAAGCAAAAAATGGCCCGACAGTTAAATTAGGTCTGGTATCAGGCAAATAAATCACCGCCTCTCCCTGAGAAAGACAGTCACGGTTATGGGCGAGGCCTTTGTATTGTTACCGGAACATGAGAGTGCTGGAACTACGTATACGATGTGATGATACCATTGCAATGGTGTAGTTCCCTCCATAAAGGCGTACGAGGCGGGGGGTCGGGGGGCTGCAGGCCCTCCCTGAGCAGGGAAAATGCTTATTTCAGGGCACTGAACTTGTATTTTCAGGGCAAGACAGGTCAAGTAATGACGTAGCAATGAACGTGAAATTACTAATGTTTATTTATCGATGTGGAGCTATATTCATCTTATTATGTTTTGCAGAATTGCATTCTCATTTCTCAGTATTTTGTATTTAATCCCTCTTTACCGCGGTCTTTCCCCATGCATAAATAACGGCCAGTGGGTTTGTGCCTTGGAGCGATTCTTAGCGTACAATTGAGAGGAATACGCCGTGACTCTTTTAAAAATAGTGCTCCAAAACTTTTTCAGAAGAATAGCATTCAACTTATAAGTATTCAAAATTCGGGAGGTTCACAAAAACGAGCTTACAGTACGATATCGCGAGAAAGCCGAAAATATCTCTCTTAAGGGGATTTAGGTAAATATAAATTTTGTATGATACAATATAAAACAGTCAAAGTTTTAATTATCACAATGTAAAAAAAAAAAAAGACACAAGAAAATCGTACTGATGATCAAAGAACATGCACAGCGTGGACAGCTCTTCCTGTGTGAATCATAAATTATTGGCTGGGAGAGAAGGGGGGGCCAATGTGGTTACGTATATTACAGACGCATGTTCTGACCGGCATTTTTTTTTTCTTTTTTTTGATGTTATGTTTAGTGTAATGAAGGCCTACTATTTTTGTGGATTCTGATCACCAAGGATTGAGTTCTGTAAATGTGATCCCGCATGGGACTAGAATTTTGCATCGCACGAAGTTGCGACCTCGCAGAGTCTGAAAAATGTCTCGCAGTCCTCATTTTGAATCGCATTCGCGATGCGAATAACCAGGGAAATCGAACACTGCGTCACAAAAACACTTGAAGTCTCGTAAAATCCTACGAAATAATCAGGACTACTTAAGTTGTATCTGTATAGGCAATACAGTAAGAGAAAGAACATGCGAGCAGTATTCAGCATTATATTGCATAAGACTTTCGTTTTCTGATTCTAACTGTGTTGATTTTAGAGTGCGGTAAGGTTGGAGGAAGCGACAGACTACTGTACGGAACCAAGGCCCTTTTCTGGTAAAAAGAAAAAGGAAAAAAAGGCCGGATATTCAGAGTATTTTATTTATCCGTTTGGGTATCGGCATCCCCTGAAAAATTACTTTGGCGATGTGTAAGCTCACCCGCCCCCAAACAGCTCCTCGTGCTTAGCTACCAGGGCCCGATGCCTACGTAGGGCAGTCATCTATGGCATTGGCCCGCGGGTATGCGTATAATAAAGCTCAAGCCTCAGGCAGAAAAACTTGCGGAAAGGTTATGTACTGTATGCGTGTCCTGTGTCATGAGTTACTTCACATGCTTGGGGCCTTATTAAACGTCATCAATCTTTAAATGAAAGGCTCCAATTTCACAATTACTTCAATGGAATATTCGGGACGCTGCGGAAAGAATTCGACGCAGCTTTATGGCTGTGTCAACGGAACTTTTTAAAAACGTTTCGACTCACTGGAATATTTCCGCCATCACGCGCAGAAAAGTTTGACACGTCAGCGCGGCCTTCGGCTTTCGGCGGAATTTGACGACGGCCATGCAAGCTAGTCGGCAGGTTAGTACAGTATATGGTCCCGGCAATCGCAAAGTAGTGTAACGTTAAACGAAATGGCCTTAATCACATAATTCTATTTTTTCACGAATGGGGTGATTAGCCCAACTACTCAAGCCTTAAAAGTGATCTTACGTTTTGCGTACAAATAACAACGTCCGCCATACTTCCATGCTGCAAAAGAAATGTGTATAGTACGTATATCGTGTACGTGTGGAGCAGGGCTGGTCATATGACCAGGGCGATCGCCGGGCCCGCCTTATCGCCCAGGCTTGGAAGCAAAAATAGCTTCCCAAGGCGGGCATCATAAAATGCCCCCCCTTCCCCCTTAAATGTGTGGTGGGCAACAAATAGCCCACCTTGAGAAATCGAGTCGCCCGTCGTGAAAGAGCATTGCTAAAAAACATCCAAATATATTTACAGTGAGTACATTTAAAAGACCTCCCAAAAATTCAGAATTTTACCCCGATAATATTCGGCAACTTAGCGTTGCACTGACAGCCTCATGAACACACGAATGGTCGAGTTCGAAGCAGCAACGTTGTTTCTTACGATCCTTGTACTGTACACAGTAAATTACCGTAGTAGCAGGATACAGTAGCTTGGCATACTAAGGACACGCCGCCCCGGACCCATTGCAAGTTGCGATAATGTTCCGGCGTTTGCTACAGAGCCGGACATGTACAGTAAGTATATAATACTACGCAATGCTCTGTTCACTCTCAGTATCAAATACGGCATGGTCCCTCCTTGAGTATGCCAAAAAGAAAATTCATAAAAAACCTCGCCCAACTTCACAAACGTGTGCCCACTATTGTGCAAATCAAACATCTTCCCGCCAGGTGTTAAACTACCATAGAGATACGACTATGATATAACGCTGGGTAAATATTAAAGAAAAGTTTCATCAAAATTAACTGTGCTATTGTATACTCTAACGTAGTTTGCACCCAAAAATGACGATCGTAAAAATTGCAAAACGCCATGGCAAGCTAATGTGAGTAGCCCGGATGGTCCAAAACACAAGGATAGCTACGTTAGCAACGCACGAAGCTGTCAGTGATAATGTGTACACCGCCTGTTTAGTAGCAAATTTCACTAGCGTGACGTCATTTTTTTTTATTTTTTTTTGTTTATATTCGGTAATTCGGACGTGTAAGAGACATACTTACTTCTGACGGCTCTGAGGATTGGTGGAACATGCATTAAAATTGGTTATAACCTAGACAGCTTCGAGTTAAGCTTGTTTTTGAGTTGGAAAAGCCCCAAAAATCTCAGTGCAGTAGATAGATAGAGGCCTCCTTACGCAAGTACCTGCATTTATTAATGGCAGCTGTTATCAGGTTTCTCATATTGTGAATTTTCTATTTGCAACGACACGATTCGTTGTGAGAATTTTAGTTTATTAGGAACATGTGGTAACTACCACTCCGAGACAGGTGAAATATCAGGCAAGTGTGATTACGTGCCTTTGCTGCTTTACTTTATATATATCGGTCACTTCGGTATCTAATGGATATGGTGATCGGGTACCCGGCGTTACTACGTTTTTGTACCCTTGCAAACACAAGTTTATATTAGGGCAAACAAAACTGCAATTCACCAATTCAAAATTATCCTGGTCCTTCAAAAATAAGGCCTCACAGCAAAATCCTGGTGGGCCTCAGGCTGGAGTGGCACCTTTTTTTTTTACTTTACCCCTGATCCCAATACTTAAATTCACAGACCCTGAGGCATAACTCAACAGAAGGACAAAAAAGCTTTGAGATTATAACTTGTCACTGCCATTTCCCGACTGTAGGTCTTCGGCCCAACTATGTGCCATGGAAGAAGGAATATTGGTACCATGGATGTCAGTAATGGGTTCCTTGGACCCCTATTAGCATGCATCCATGGAGTGGCTCGCACATATGTTACACCCCTGGAATTGGCCTGCTTTGTGTCCACAGTGGGCATATGAGTAGAAGGGAATAGAGCGCCAACACTACCCTGAAGGGCGCCATGATGTGCTGATGGGGGTTTGTGGCAAGTTGAGATGCAGTCATTTCATTTCCTTCACTGAGATTAAATGATGTCAGAAAACATATGGCCCCACTGTTTGTTGGCAGTGTGTCGCATATATGCCCTGTTGGGAATGGGGTGAACACAGGAGGGACACGGGGGGGGGGGGGGCAAAGAGCGAGTAAACCGAAAAGAATGATAATTTTAAATGAAACCTTGTATAGATTACACAACTGCCCGCTTGAAATCTTAGGGGGCAAACTAATTGCACCGCCTTAGAAGCACAACATTCTCACAGTAAGGTGTGGCAGTTGCTTGCCCTCCTGAAAAATTTTCATGACCAGCCCTGACGTGGAGCCTCATCTTTGTGGACCATTATTACGGCCGTAGCAGGCCTATAGCCTAACCTTATTTAATGTACTTCCTTTAGAGCTGCTTCAATTGGAAATTGGTCAATGTCCAGAGTATTGATTTTATAGTGGCCTGGGGCCTTCATTGCTTAGCCTTCCCTTTGTCTCTGGAAGTTACATGAACGTGCCGGCAAAGCTATGAGGTGAAAACACTACTTAAGCAGCTTAAAAGTTTCCGCGAAGATTCGCGCAGGCATCTGGCTATAACAATGGATAATCTCCGCGATACTTTCGCAATGAATTGTTGGGATTGCGGCCGCGATCAGGCAGTTAATTCAGAACAGTACTGTATTCAGTCCACCATGAACATTTTCTCCCAAATTTGCGAATTTCTTGAAAAAAACAGTAGTAAAAATGTATTTGCCACCAGTACTATGAATCAAGTGGGCAATTTAAAATCACCAAACTTTTAACCAAGCTAACCATTTAAATTATAAAAAATCAAAACCTGAAAACCGAATGTGTATACATATTTTTCAAAATCATGTTGTTTTACAATGGGGCGATAAGCCACATGACTTACTTATACATACCTTACAGCCATAAAACTTAATTATAAAGTGGTCAAATTTGATATAACCAAGATAGATAAGGGTGTTGGGATATGTAATGAAAAGAACCTGCTCCAAAATGTTACTGCCCTCATTTAGTGGGGAGGTCGAAAACCCCCACCACTTTTCAATGTCAACAGGCTTTTTCGACCGCCTAGTTTTTGACTAGCATAAAATCATGGAAACGTACAACAGTCTTGATTAATTTTAAGTGATATAATTATGGCATATATCAAATGTAAAACCGTTACTCATATGAACTCTATACAACATCTGCACGTTGACCACTTATGACCCATACAAAATTCCATTTTGCCTTAAATAGCATGGTTTTCAATGGGGCGGTTGAAAATACCCTAAGGTAGGTTGAAAATAGCCAGTTTTCGACCACTTTTATCATCATTACATATTCCAGTTGGACAAAATAATAAAATAAAAGGGCATACACTGGATGGTAGTACAGGTATTGTAGATGTTGACCAAAGGTAAGTTGGTTCAATACTCTGCTCCTTGTTAATTTTTTGAAACCAAAAACCCTTAAAGGGGAAATGCAGTCACCCCAACTTGAAGTAGGTAGTAGACCTGTCCTGTTTCATGATTGGCTCTTTCGAGTCATGTGACAATATTTTTTCTCCTCAAATGTGAAATTTACTAGAAGTAAATGATTGGTTTACCTTGAAATGAAACATACTGAAGTCCTAAAATATTATGAAAGATACTTGAAGAGAAATAAGAAGAAATGTGTGAGATTTAGCTGATGCTTCAAATAAGTTTGGGGCGACTGCTCTTGCCCTTTAAGCGGTCACTGAAAACCCCCCCTCTTACCGGGGGGCCATAGAGACTTTGGTCATTAGGCTACCTCAAGGCAGTTCTTTTCCCGAATAATTCACGTGGCATTTGTCTGAAGTGATTCGAAATTTACGACAGAGTAACAGTCTAAGGATGGTAGCTACTGATAGCACACGCTACGCATCAGACTGTCCACACTATATAATAAAATACTCCTACACACACATATTCTCGAAAAGTTCACTAGATAACTTTCAAGATTTCTTCCAAAATTTGTTAATTATGGTTTCACTTTATTATTACAAATCTTGTCAGATTATATTAGCATCAATAGAACAATTATTGAAACATAAAATTCATAAAATTGAAAACCTTTTGAAAAGGGAAGGGCTAGGCATTTTCTACAAGCATTTGTGACAGTTGGAAACTGTCAGCCTGTTTCGCAGTCTATCAACTGCCACATGATGCTCATAAGAAAAATTGCTAGCCCTTCCCACTTTTCAAAAGGTTGTCAAATTTAGATGAATTTCTGTGTTCAAAAATCTTGCATATTTGATGCTAATTGTGTATCTGTAAGATTTGTAAAATAAAAGCAAAAACATAATTAACAAAATTTAGGGAAAGTAATCTTGAAAGTTAAGAGAACCTTTAGAGAATGAGTTTATAGGAGTAGTTAGTATATAAAACAGTGTGGAAGTGCTGAATGCTCTCCTGTCAGTATGCTACCATCCTCAGACTGTTACCATCGAAATTTCGTTCCTTCAGACAACCCCACCGTGAAATTATTCAGGAAAAAGAGCTGCCTTCAGGTACCTTATGATCAAAAGTATTGACACAGACAAAATTTCGGCGAGAAAAAAGGCAGTAAAATGTGCCAAGAAACCGTTAAAGTTGTTTGTTCTGACGCTAGGAGATTTGTGACATACCTTTCCGGTCCTGTATAAATCTGTATAAGCAGTGGTTAAATGACCCCACCTTGGACATGCAGGCCAGGCTTGGAGTCCCTTCTATGAAAAGGGCAAGCTTCTTTTAGAGCAAGTCAGAGGAGAGCCACTCTCCTTATACCCGAGGTGAGACACCTACCTTATCATTGGTTAGGACTTAAGCATCGTTGGGCCTTACCACCCGGGAGTTGAGGAAGATAGGGGGGGACATGCTTCAGTGTGTATACAAATTTCTCTCTGGAAAAGGAAATCCCTTTGTCATCTTGCAATATTAAAGGTTCAATGTGATTCTCAGGTTCGAGGCCATAAGTAAGAAGCTAGTTAAGTGTTTTGCAAGGTTCGACATTAGGAAGTTCAGGTTTTTCTCCATAGAAGTTGTCCCTAACTGAGTGAACAGTCTGCCTGAGTGGGTAGTTAACTCCACCATCCCTGTGCACTGCCTTTAAGGTTAACATTGACAAGTTCTTCATAAGTATGGTAGGAATCTAATTGTGCTGGGTAGTTGTTGTGGTTGGCTTGCGCGCGAAGCGCGAGCTGGGATTGTTACAGGGTAAGGTTGTATGGCCTTCAGGGCATCTTATGGGGCTTTGGCACACTCCTCTTGCCCTTTAAAACTGTTATGTTAATCGTTAAAATGCGACTTACTGTCACTATATAATACATAGCTATAGGAGCCTACCTACTGACAACGTCAAGGGGCGCCGGTCACAGGCTAGGCCTATGTGAGAACGCTAAAACATAAGAATAGACCAGGTACCTTAGGCTAGGAATAGATTCTATCTACCTACTATGAGCATATAGGGGCTAGCACACACTCAGTACTGACATGGCAAGTACGATGAATTAACATCACCCTTGTTGTTAAAAGGGGTTTGGTCAGGGGTTCCACCTGGGCCTGGTTTAGGGCGGGTTCAGTGTGCCTGGGGTTCATTAGTGTTAAAGTGTGAAATGCAGTCACCCCAATCAGAGTGAGTAGGGTGCCTGGTCACTCTCGAGTTCATGATTGGCCTATTTTGATCATGTGACAATATTTTTTGTTAGTGAATTGTGAAATTATCAAGGAAAATTTCTCCTTGCTATTACCTATTGTTTGTAGGCCTCGGGCCTCCCAACCAGTTATGTTCAACAATGCCTTCCAGGAGTTGATTGTAATGCAATATGAGGCGATTTGCAAGAGTTTGCTGATTCAGCAAAAAGAAAATTTTTGGGGTGACCACCTAGCATTCGCACTTTAGTTAGCAGGTTTAAAGACCCAACGGATCTTAATTATTGTTACAGTCGCCGATGGTGAAGATCAAAGAAGATGTGGACATAGGGCTAGATGTCAACACACATGCATCCACATGAGGTTCCTAAACAGGGATGTAGTGCTAGCAAAAATTGTCCTCCCACCAGTGCCGAGGTTAAGGTAAATCGTCCTTGCATTCTGGGGGAAAGTACATTCTACCCCACCCCATGGCATCTACCCCATTTTTCAGCCATTATTTTTTCTTTTTTTTCCTCAATTTTACTTTAGGAGTAAATTTAGGGCTAGTTTTACGGTCTATGTTTAGGCAGATTTGTGGGCGTGGGCAGGGGGACGTGTGTTTGACTGGAGTGCACGGGGGGGAATATCGAGTGCTGGGTGTCACCGCCCAGCGCCTCACCACTGTAAGATACATCCCTGGTTGTCCTAAGGTAGCTTAGGCTAAGTGTCCTCTTAAATAAGCAATCTCAAAACACAAAATCACAAGGATATCATACGAATGGAGTAGCTGATTTAAACCATATTTTGGCCGGTACTAGGAATTTCATTAGACGTTCTCTCCCATAGCCATCATGGTTCTAGTAGGACAGGGAACTAGGCCTAGGCTCTGCTGTAGGACAGCTAATGGAGGCCTAAAGTCCTCAGTACAGGCCAGATTTGGAACGTTATGGCACTTTTCGCCGAGATCCGGGTGTGTGCACGGAGAAAAAAATATTGAAGTGAGGCAAGGGGCTGCAAACAAGAGTTTCAAATGCAACACTTCAAGTGTGCACACAAAAAAGTCAGTGTGAATTTGAAATAAATAATGTGAGAAATTGGGAGAAATTTAAAGACAAAACCCTTAAAAACCCACCATAGTGGCGAAGTATGCGATTGATACCAGATCATAAGTCTCCAAATATGCAACTGAGACTCCGGGCGTAGCCGAGCGATGGCCTAGGCCTACACTGCATAACATCATTCAATCAAGGTCTTCAGCACGAATAACATGATTTATCAGACGTGAGCATCCATACCCCAATAAGGCCATAGGCCACATCAATTATAAAACATATACCTAGGGTTATACCGAAGCCATCGCCATCGGCTTAAGAAAATCAGGTGTGTCTATGTGAATTTCCAAGTGTGCGAATAAAATCTAGAAAAAATAATCGTCGGTGTGTGGCCAATTGCCATACTTTCCATTACTGGAGTAAGAGGCAAATGTATAAGCCCGTCGCTGATAGCTCCTAGGTCCATATCTGGCTATAGTCATCTATACAGCCCTTACAACGATCCATTGAAAAGTTCTGGGGACTTCGACCAGCACCAGATTGGGACAACAGCTATGGCACTTTTCACCGGAGATCCTCTGGTCGTGCACCGAAAAAAATTGGAGGTGTGCAGGAGTGTGCAACAAGGACGTCAAACGCACACTTCACCTCCCCGTTTCCCCCTGTCGCACACGAAAAGGATCAATGTTGGTGAAGTAAATACTAAATTGGGAGAAATTAAACAAAACCCTGAAGGCCTCCGTACAGGCTTCGACAAAGCCCTGCCCCGACAGTCTAGGGACAAGTAAAAAGTTACTTGGGCCAAGTGCATTGTTCAATCTCATAGCCCGCTGGGGAAGAGTACTTACGAAAGGGTCTCCTGCCCACAAAGGAGTGAATGGCATATTAAAAACGGACAAGTAGATATTCATGCGGACAAAGTAGACTAAGAGAAACACGCTTGCCCGCATGGACAAGTAGTGAAAAAAGAATTGTCGAAGCCTGCCTCCTTAACAATCCAGAGTGGAAAGTAGAGCGATCGATACCGGATCATAAGTTCCAAAAATGCCTTCACTCCAGGGAGTCTTAGCCAGAGTGATGGCCGGACACTGCATTACCATCATTCAATCAAGTCATCAGCACGGACATGATCACGATTTGCGATCATCCAATCAGGCTAGTCCACATCAATATATAACAATGATAGGATCTATGACCTACCTCGGGTCATACAAGGCAATCACGCCTTAAGTCGGCCTTTAAAAAAATATCAGGTGTGCAAGTGTGAATTTTCAAAGTGTGAAATAAAAATCTAGAAAAAAGATATCTGGGGTGTGCAATTGCCATACATTTCCATACTGGGACCAGGCACATTTGATGGTCGAAAACTGATTGTTTCCTTCTCATAGGCAATCCTAGGAACCTAGGCCCACAAAAGTACTAAATTACTACCAAAACGTAGCCTGCTCTTTCTTCAAATTCATGAAATCTCATGAACTTTTCACGGCCAAAGATCTATTTTCCTTGGGGGGTTGTCTAGGCCTACTTCATATTTCACAGTAGTGGGGGTCCATTTAAACTCCCACAAGGCACCAAAAATTTAGAAAAATGTGCTTTTTCAGAACTTTTTTGCTGGTGATAATCTTTAAAGGCAAATAGGCACAGTCGTCCCCCAAGAATTTGCCTTCCCGACTCTGCAAATCAGAAAACCATCTTGCAATAATCTCCTTTCTATCTGCATTACAAGAAACCTCTAAAGACATTTTATGGAAAACTAACATGATTTCAGGGGGAACAAATACGTGGGTTTATTTCAATCTTTGAATATAGGGGAAGGTGTGAAGACTAGGAAGGCACGTATGACTTCCAGTGCACAGTTTAAGAATTTGGGGGGGGCTTTAATTAAAACCCAGCACCCTCACCACGGCCTTCTGTACTCCTGTGCCTTGTGTTAGCCATGCCATTCGTGGCTGCCTACGTACGTCAGGCGCAGGGCTCCCTAGAAAAATGTTTTCACTCCTGCTTTCTTCAAGACGGACTGTGCATTGTGTTTTCTATTGTGCATTGCAGCCCTTGAACTGTTTCTTGTGGTCTGTCCTGACTGGAAAGGTTAGCCTACTTGCGGTCGCGGCCATCTGAAGTATACACGAGCTTAGTAGTGGCGTAATGATTCTTTTCTATCTGAGTATCCCTCGTCCTCTCACCGTGACCATCTCCTATCATGGCCCCTCCCAACATATGGCACCCCACCGCGACCCCGCGGCGCCGTCACCGCAAGGTTTCTCAAGCCGGAGTATTAAACGCATGCTTATCTCTACCAGTTTTCACTCTGACTGTTTACCCCCAGAATATGCAGTGCACGAGTTCGCCGGAAAGTTAACATATTTTGCCAGGAAATCGCATATATATAAGCACGTCTACCTTCGTTCATTGCCATTGTGACCCCTATTCCTTACACCACATACACGACCGGTTACAATGACAATGACAACAGTAATATGAATATTGAATAACTTGTGACGTTTTGCTGTCGTATATACTCATTAATATGAAGCGATTGTCAAAGGGTTCTAGTTTATCACTTCCCACATGAAACAGTGCTTGTGGAAGTGTGGATGCACTTTGAGTTAGACCCCATTTTGAAGAAATACGATCCTTTTGGAATTTAGATGTGAGAAAAGCTTAGAAATAATGGAAGGGAAATGGTCTTCACTCCAGCTACCTCTTTGTAAACCAGTTGTGGACACTTTGACAGAATTTGGGTTTTCACATATGACACCTGTTCAGGTTTGTAACATTGCAGTTATCATGGGGATAGCAGTTTCGCGATAGTAGAATGTGGCAGAACTTCAGGGCTACAACACAGAGCAGGATATCCTTCTCCATTACGAACGTTACTTACACAATTAAAGTAGTAAGTTACACGAGTACACGAGCCCTAGGGCCTACACCTACACTTTTGTCATCTAGGAGCCGTCATCTGTGTACTAGGACAAACGGCTATAAATTTAGTTTCCTGTCCAGTACAATGAAAGACTGGAATAGAGTAGTCTTCCTTAGTCCTCAGTAAAGTACTAAAGGCATGTGTAGGCTTATGGCCGGTCGCCAATTTTACATGGTCCTTACACCGACCCATTGAAAACCCGGGGTCTTCGACCAGCACAGTGCTGGTCGAAACTGATTTTCTTATTGCAAAGCTAGGACCTAAAGTCTAAATTTACTACCATTCCTTTTCCTTTTGCATTATTGGCATGGATCTGTGCCAATAAGATTTTCATTTGTCCTATTGGCATGGAATCCGTTCCATGCCAAGTAAGGTTTCTATTTGTCTTAGAGCCTATTGTTATGGGCATGGATTCTGTGCCAATAAGATTTTCAGTTGTCTTATAGGCAAGTATTCCATGCCAATAAATTTTCTTTTATCCTATTGGCATGGATGATTTCCATGCATGCAAGATTTTCACTCCTCTTATGGGCATGGACAGATTCATTGTCATTAATGTTGTAGTGCTCTGCTATATTGGTGTAGTCATTAGACTGGTTTCATCCTTGTCTCTCTTCAAATGAATGAATCATATGAGGGCCCTGGGGGCTGCCGCATGGAATAACTTACAGGAGAAAGTTGCTGTTATTCGTATTTGTGTCAATCCTAAAGTGTAACTGTTCCAAAAAAAAAAGAAAATTCCTTGTCTCTCTTCATTTGAGCTTTACCATTTTGGGCAGGCTCTTCTGCTTCTGGTTCTGCTTCATACTGTGCAAACACCTCCAAAATCGGTTATCACGCACAGGTCAGTGTAGAAGGGGAGTTGCCTAGATTTTAAAGTGCGCCTTAGATGCTAGATTTTGAAGATTAACGTTGGCTAGGCTAGATTTAAAAGAGCAAACATCAGATGCTGCACGTATGTTTGTTGGAAGGAAATTCCATTCACGAGCAGTTCTTGGGTACATCGAGTATTGATAACATCTCTTACTAAAAGGAGGGGGAACAATTATGTGGGTGCCTTGATTATGCCTAGTGGTCCTACTATGGTTACTCTGCAGCTGGATGGTGGGGGGAGTGAAGTTATGAACCTCCTTATAGATAGCGATGAGACGAAGTCTGGTATGGGGCTCTTCAAGTGGTTCCCATTTGAGATCTGTTAACATGTTGGTGACGCTATCCTTGTAATATAGTTGTTGAGAACAAAGCAGGCTGCATGTCTTTGAATATTCTCGAGTGTTGTTTTGTCACTTTTGATGTAAGGATCCCATATGGCCCCACAATACTCCAGCTTTGAGCGAACTAGCCTTTTGTAGGCAGTTTCCTTGACACCTTTGCTACAAGAGTGGAGATTTCTTTGTAGTAACCCAAGCATTTTATTTGCGTTGTTGGTAATTTGCTTAATGTGATGGGTCCAGGTAAGATCATGACTAATTTTGACTCCTAAATAAGGCTGATGCTTAATAGCTTGCAGAATCCTCCCATTCATGTAGTAATCCACAATAAGAGGTTTGGTTTTATGGGAAACGTGCATAGAGTAACACTTAGAGACATTGAAAGACATTTGCCTCTTTAGTAGCTTGTCCACACGGAAAAAACAGAAAGATAATTTTTATCTAAAAATAGTACCATAAAATGCGACGTAAAATCTTCAAGCGAACGAAGCAAGAATCATGTAAATCGGTGCACGAACATCTGAGATATGAAATTTTTTAATTCTAATCAGTTCCAGTGACATTGGCCACCAATACCACTGTACCTTGGAACAGAATGAAACAGTACTGTACATACAAGCAAACGTGTGATACAGGCAGTAAACAGCAACAGCCTGCAGAGCATCTAGTGGAACTGTTATTGGGGTTGTAAATTGGGCAAATGCACAAGCTCCACACAATGCAAAGAACGTAGTCTACTATGCCGTTGAAAAGCTGTTCTCACTCTTCATTCACAACTCTCAGCCAATTGCAACTGACAGTACCAAAACGTCACACATACGCACCCTCATACATATTAAACATGTATGATAGGTTTCAGAATTTGCACTCGGAACTTCGCAAGAAATACCACATTTTCGGAATGAGCCGGGTCATTTTCAATAGATAGTGAAGAACTGTAGCATTTTTGAAAGATTTAACAATATAGCTTTGTTTGAATGAAGTACTATTGTGCTTTCAACTTTACGAAATATCAAAAAAGAAATATGTGTCCACATTCGTGACGGCGAAAAGCTGAAGCTAAACTTATGGTGTAGGTGCCTACAGAATGTGATTGTAAATCTTGTAAAAGCCAGGCTATAATAAATTGTTATTTTCGGGATGAGCTGGGTGGTTAAATTGAGTAAATTTTATATGAATTTGAAGAAAATGAAATGAATATTCTTACTGTAATCTTTATGAAGGGAAATATTTAATTCACAAAATGATTATTAAAAATGGACTTTACTGTGTACTTACCTTTGAAACTTCTCAAAATCCAGCCAAAGCAAGAGATTTTTGCTAATTAAGTGCTGCTAAGAAACTATGAATGTTTAAATTGATAGGATATATACTTTTCTACAACATTTTACATTGGGAACCATTCAATTAAGCATTTTTGAAAGGGTCTCCCTACGTACTACTGTACAGCATACCTGTAGGTCAGATTTTAGCTGGCTGAGGGCCTCTGGAGACACGCATGCGCAATGACATTTTACACACTGTTTTCAAAGCAGCAATAAGTCATTGAAGGAGCTCGCAAAAATACCACATTTTTGGTAAGATAGCCTAGCAACTGGACAAATTGGGCATAATATCTGATTATTTATGTGCATTTTGTGTATTTGAAGTGCATTTCGAATCCTGAATGAAAGGTTAAAGGTGAGACTTTGAAGTATTTCTATGTACGAGATTGTTCCTGAGAGTATGTCGTTGCTCTATTAGTGTGTGTGTGTGTGGACATGCTATCTTTAGGGCTGCTAATAATAATCATTGTCATGTGGTAGTGCCCCTTAACACCCTCGTTAATTTATTGATATCAAATTAATATGCCCCTTTAAAATTTAGTGTATCTACTTCCCAAAAGCACCACTTTTGAGGTGGCACCGCCATTTTTAAATTCTAACCCAAATCAGGAGGAGTTGTTATACAGTAAGTATAAAAAAAAACCAGTACCCTATGTCTTGCCCTTAAAGTTACCTGTTTAAAGTACATACAAATATTCCAATCATCGTTTTAAATCAATTGTGTGTTATTTATTATGCTTCGTTTGGACCTTAATACGTTGCCAAGGAAGTGACATTGCCAAGAGAAAGCACCATGCAATAAGTGAATCCCTGTGATGGCCATACTTGGAAGAGGAGAGGGGCAAGGGATTCTGTGTGAGGGGGATGCCGAAACGTCATGTGATGTTACCTTTAAGCAACAACTGAACTCCAGTTGTTAATTTCGTATGTGCTGTAGATGATTTATATGGAACGAAGAATACAGTAGTAAAGATCTGTTCAGTCCTTAATTTGTCATCCTCGCACTAATTGCAGTTACTACCTTAAAACCATTGTGCAATGGTCATTATTGTATCTGTAAATCAATCACAAATAAAGACTTACAGAAACTTTTGAAGAAGAAAAAATGTACTTGGGTTGCCAAAAATAAAATCCTTTCCCTCTTGAAGAGCCTAAAACTGTGACTTTTTTTACATGCAATCTATGGTTGAAACTTGTTTCTGATACTGTACCTACTTCTGGGTGGCAATATTTCAAAGAAAAGGCACACTGTAGCTGTTTCAGAGAAACTTGGATCACATCAGTTACATACTGTGTTCGTTCCAAATAATCCCACTCTCACCTACTGTATAGGCTTTGCATTTGTTAAAACATTGTTGACATTGTATGATCCACAACTCCTTTCAGAGTTGCATGTCCTAATGCCATGAGTGCTTGGCTGCAACAGTATTGTGGTTGCCCCTAGGTCTAGTACAGGCATGGAAGTACTCCCTCAGATCCATGGGATAGGACAGCTACATCAAAATTTGCACACAATATTTTCTCATGTCTGAAGTCAAGAAAAACTTTCCAAACAAACTGTCATCTGTTTCCAATTTGTCAGTTTTATGTTTTTTTATTCTGTTTCAGCTGTATTTGTAATTCACAGAGAGAGCCCCCATTGGTCAATACTATCACCATTATGCACTTTCAAAACCCCATACAGTTTACAAAATACCCTTGTAGTTGATTGCTGGAGCTTCTTCTGACAGGCTTCGACAAATTCTTTTTTCATTACTTGTCCATCAGGCTAGCTGTTCTCTTAGTCTACTTGTCTGCATGAATATCTACTTGTCCACTTTTAATATGCCTGAAAACTCCTCAGTGGAGACTTTGCAAGGGTACTTGCCCGGCGGGCTATGATATTGAACAATGCACTTGCCCGAGTAACTTTTTACTTGTCCCGGACTGTCGGGCGGGGGATTTGTCGAAGCCTGCTTCTGAATTACAAACCCTGGTTTAGTATTTCTGGAGAAGAAAATTCTTTCAGAGGGTAATACATTGTCGACTTTGAGGTTTGCAATTTCAAAATGATCTGATTTGTTCTTTTTCAGGCAGCTGCAATTCCATTATTCATGACAAACAAAGATGTTGCTGCTGAAGCTGTGAGTTAAGTTTTTGTTTTCCACCATTACTAAGATTTACCATCGATTCTTTGTTGTTATTGTACCAAATATTATTGTCAAAAATGTAATCTAAGTTTATAGCCCCATACAGTAATGTTATAGTAGTATTGTTACCAAGGCCTTAAACAAAGTGCATGCAGTAATAACCAGGGATTACCCTGTGGATCTAATCTTTACACTGTAATACAGTACAGTATACAGTAGCTGTCATTATTTAACCCCTTGCACGGAAATTCACTTGGCAAGATGTAGAAACCTTTACCAGCTTGTAATTTCATTTAAACTGTTTTGTGTTTCAGATTACCGGAAGTGGTAAGACTCTGGCCTTTGTGATTCCCATATTGGAAATCCTTCTAAGAAGGGAGGAAACCTGGAAGAAAAAAGAGGCAAGTTGAAAATGTTTGTAAACTATCTTGAATTGCCATCATTTACATCTTAAAAAGTTTCATACGGCATTAAGATACAAGAGCTACAAAACTAGAACTTTTTTCTGTGACTATTTTAAGTCAGTATTAGCCTTCTCCCTGCATGTATCAGGGTTTTCACTCATCATTTTTTTCAGGAGTCATAGACCCTTCAGAATAAATTTACAAGAGTCAAATTTAGAAAAAGGAGGGGTCAAAATAAATTTGAGTGTAATGCAACTAACTTTATTCCTGTTTTTTGTTTATTTTCTGTATGTGATGCCTTTCCACTATCTTTTTCTTGTAAGATATGATATTCAGTCTGTCGATAAACAATATGGGGATTGAAAAGTGCTACTTTGTGTGAATAAATTTTCACAATGAATGTATTGGCAAAATTGCTGAATATCATTAATGATTGTTGGGGTGAAAAAGGTGTGCATCAGTTTGACCCCAAAGGTTTTATGTCTGTGCGTCAAAATCAAAAGTTGTGCGTCATTGACCCGGGTGCCCGAGTCAGTGAAATTACTGTGTATTATGGTACAGTTTAACTGTAAAGCATATTCTTCATAAAACGTCGTTTTTTTAAATTATCTTCCAGGTTGGAGCAGTCATCATCACCCCAACCCGAGAACTAGCAATACAGATCTATGATGTCATCTCATCTTTCCTTAAAAGACTGCCACAGTTTACACAGGCTCTTCTGATTGGTGGAGTGAATCCAGTGAAGGATATTGAAAAATTAAAAAATGGGTGTGTATCTAGGTTGCTGCTGAATGTTTGTACATTTTACATGATATAGCTTGAAAGACTGGTACTTTCTGACAACTTTATAAAAAGTTTGTCTTCATCTTGACGTATTTAGGAAAAGTGTTCCATTTATGACATGTTGACAACTTACAGAACTGTTTGTCAGGGTTGGCGCTAGGCAGCGCGATTATGAGAATCAGGCATCGTCAAGTGAATTCCCACAAATTACACAAGGATTGAGAGGGAAAGTTGCACACCTGATTTTCACTTACATTTAAATATACCCATCTTCCTTGTGCCCAGGCATTTCCACAAAGCCACTGAATCTGAAAGTATGTGCCTGGTGAGGACAAGGTTTGTAATGACAAACCGCTCCTATGAATATTCTCATAAGACACTGTCCACAAACTGCATTGTTCCAATGGAGCACAGTGCCCATATCCAGTATGGAATTGAACGTAAAATCATAATGCCGAGGAGACAATGTACCTACAGTCTGTGTGCTACACAAATTTCGTGGAACAGGTACTATACAGGGTTGCGGGTCACCAAGTTAGCAGATTCATTAGCGTGGCATTTAGAAAATCATTGATTGATCGATTGATTACAGTATGACTGTTCAAAATTACTTGTAGCTTTGAAGTAATAAATTCAAAGAAAGATAAATAAGATGTGGAGAGACATTCAAAAAGGGCAATTCAAAATTATTATTTGGAGTTTCGCAGATATTGGCATTTGGCAAGCCAGTAAAATGCCCACTGTGCCATTAAAATCTTGCTAGGGACTTACTGTGGGTAGGTGGGGATTACATGTGTTAAATAGGAGCTAAGTATCATGGCTTGTAGATTTTGCTATCCCTCTATTCCAGAAAACTCAACGAAGGAATGATCCCTCTCAAAATCTGAGATCCTTCTTTTTTTATGCAGCTAAGGAGGGAAAATCCCCCTCAGAATTTCTGAGGTAGTGCCAACCCTGCTAATTGTAGGATTTTCCAAACTCTGATCAGGAGGTACTGTACAGTAGTAGATTTTGTTTATGTGGAATTTTGTGAATGTGGAAGTTTCATATGCAAGGAAACTTGCAGTGGATATTGTTGGATAATAAAAGAATAAGAACACTGCATGTGCTATGGTTTGTTAGGTGCAAAGAGTTCTTGCCAACATATAAGAAGTAGAATCTACTACAATTATTAGAAGTTTTCCTGCATCATTTACAATTTTTCTTTTGTCAATGCTGTAACTATGTTTTGGGGGTTATATACTGTACAAAGTGTTGAACGTTAAGCTTTGTTTTATTTATGTGTGCCAAACAAGGTCCATTACTCTTGGAGACTCATTGGTATAGTATGTTTTCTGTTCTATCAGTAATTTCTTCCTACTTATTAACAGAGCAAATATAATAATTGCAACACCTGGCAGACTGTCTGATCTGCTGGAGAGGAAAGAACCAAACTTCTGCCTGGCTAGCATGGTGAAATCTTTAGAGGTTCTGGTGATGGATGAAGCAGACAGGTTGCTAGAAATGGGCTTTGAAAGAAGGTCAGTCATGTGATTTTGTGACTTACCCTTAATCATATGCTTGAAGACTCGTAGTGAGAGTACAAAGCCCTGAGTAATAGAGCAGTGTCTCTCTGTCGTTGTGATTACAAGCATGAGCATGTACATTTTTAACCAATACTAAACTGTCCATTAGCACCAACATTTAACTCTAAAAATCTGTAAGTGTATGAGAATAAATCTATTCCAGCAAGTACATGTACAGACAGCTTTGTCAAATTATGGTATACATCACCCTTCCTTACATTTTGTTTACCAATGTAACCCTGAATAGCCCACAATTAAGACCAGCCATTGTCTGTAGCACAGTGGAAAAAAGCCCCCACCTAGAACACCCATTGAAGTCATTCCCATATTTTCCCTCAAATTATGAATACTAGCACACATTTACCTCAAGTCCATTTCTTTGATGGTTTCAATATTACTGTTAGCAGGGTTTTGAACAGTCATGGAAAATCCTGAAATTTTAAACTGTGATAGAAAAGTGCTGGAATATTTACATTTTATGACAGGACATCAAAAATTGAAACATGAAGAAAAAAAAAGGCGTGAAAAAGTCATTCAATCTTGCAGAACCCAAACATAACATTGTGTACCATTTGCTAATAGTGCACAGTTTGCAAGCCATTATTTTCCATTCGATGGTAGGTCAGTGTGCTGTGAAAACTCCTGAAATATAAATATCTTTGTGAGAATTGATCATGAACGGCCCTAATGTAGTAATGGAAAGTTATGGAATTCCGGTTTTGGATTCTGTGCAAACTGTTTAATAGTTGATGTTAAAGCTAAAGTACTACAAGATTTCCAGAAAAGAAGTAAGCACATTGTGTGACAAATTATATCACAGCATATTTACAGTATAATGTCATTAATGTCACATAACTGTATTATATTATTTCTTAGTTGACTTTTTGTGCCTTAATATCAAGTACTTATCCCTAATTCAACAGCATCAACACCATTTTGAGTTTTCTGCCAAGACAACGACGGACGGGATTATTTTCAGCAACTCAGACAGAAGAAGTAAGAGCTTTGATAAGAGCTGGCCTGAGGAATCCTGTGAAAGTGGCAGTGAAAGAAAAGAGGTTGACCTCTCAGGTAAGTTATTGAAAAGTTACATGGGGTAAATGTTGTTAAGAGTGAAGTTACTAAAGTAAACCTCCAAGATCACTTACATGAAACTGATATCTCAGCATGTTGTTGCGAGGGTGAATGGAGTGTAAGTCAGGTGAATGGAGTGGCACATCAGGTGGAAGGAATGTGACAAATTTATATAATTTCAAAGTCCTCACTTCGTGTGTGAAACTCAACTTTCGGAGTGGATGTGGAGTGTGTGGTGTGTTATGCATTCCACTCAGTATTTATTACCATAACTTGTCTAATCTGAGTTGTCTGCAATCTATTTACTTTTTAAAGAAAATGTACACTGTGTTTATTTATTAAAAGGACTGAATAAATGTCAATGAATTAAATTGAATTGAACTTATTATTCACCCTTTTACTAATTCTATTATATTACTGGCTTCTCCTTACGAAGGTTATTCAGAAGACACCAGTCTCTCTCAAGAATTACTACCATGTAAGTTTCCTTTGCTCAAGAATGAGGTGTTTTCTCCTATCAAGAAGAGGTGTCATTTACCTAAATATATCTCTAAATCTAAGTTATTTCGGTGAAATCAGAAATAAAGTGCCTTTATCAAACCACAGTTATTTGGTTCTAAAGTAACTTGGCTTGCAGTTTTTACCTAGCTCTGTTATCATTCTGCTCAAAATGTGCCAGTACTTTGACTACTATTTTGACAGGCAATTTAATGAATTGTTTCATTTTATGAATTGCTTTAGAATGGTGTAAAATGATAAAGACAAAATGGGCTCATGATGTGGTACAAACTTTGTTTATCTATTAGAAGTGATGCATTTAGGGCTGAGACTATGGGCCTGGCTGTAGAGAGCTCAGGAATAAGACAGAGATCAAAGATTGAAGTCTCAGCCTTAATTTAGACGTAAGAAAGACCAAAGGTTGGAGACTGAGACCAAAATTATCAAAAGATGTCCCAAAAACAATTTAAACTGTCTTAAATTTCTTAAGTTCAACAATGGTAAATCACCAAAGTAAGATTTATTTTGTATTGCACATCTTCACTCAGTTCACTGCAAACATTTTAGAATTGGTGGGTTGCTAAGAAAATCATGCGATTATTTTTATTGACTCCTTTACATCTTTAGCAAATGAGTTTAAATGTTTGCCTTGGTTTTTTTTTTTCAGATCTGTGAAAGTGATGAAAAGCTCAATTTCTTGGTTTCATTTTTAAGGAAACATAAGGTATGCCTCATCATTTTGGGAATAAATACTAATAAATTAAAATATATTGGATAAAACTTGTTATCAGGCTTGATGATAATAGAACCAAAAGCTAGTCTGTGACTGTTGAAGTTGTGAGACATGTTAAGTATGATTTGCTTGTATTATTAACTTACAACATTGAAAGTACTGTATTGTCAAGAATTGATTGAACAGTTCAAAGCCATGTTTTGTAGCATAAATGATAAAGCTTGTGTCTGGAATAATTCTTAAACCTGGAATTGTGGTTTGAAAGGGCATTAGAATCTTTTGTTAAAGAGGTTTGATTGAGTGTTTCAAAACAGTTTAATTACAGCAGAACTTGCAGTTCATTGTACCTTGTTACTCAATAAGGCATGCTCCACATTAAAGTTTGATGTTTCACCGAGATAGAATCTTTAAATGAAATCCTTTCCTGAATAAAATCTGCAGGATTTGAAGATCATGGTCTTCTTCAGCACATGTGCATGTGTGGACTATTTCAGCAGAGCCTTGGAAGAATCTGTCAAGTATACCACAATAAAGTGCATTCATGGCAAAATGAAGAAAAGAAGAAACAAAATATTCAGTGAATTCAGAGAATCAGAAAGGTGAGTTAAAACTTGTGGATTTGCAATAGCCACTGTAGAGAGGGTAGTTTACAGTCAAGGGTATGCCCAGAGATGATTCTTCCTTCTTTCTGCCCACTTGTTCAGTCTTTCAGACTTCACTGTATCCTCTATTGCAACATGTATTGGGTGGCACTGAGGATGTAAATTACTGGTTGTGTTACTGTACTAATGTAGGTGTTTTGTTACCATTAAATTTTTTACACATATTCAAGTTTCATCGTGAATAATCGTGTGTTCAGTGGTCAGCACTGATACTGAATTACAGAGGAATCAGGGAATGAAACAAGTTTTAGTACAATTTTTGAGGTGATCCATAGACCCTTTTCCAAATAGCAATGGCAATGGCTTGTGGGATAAGTTCTGGAATGCGATGTTTTGTTAATGGCATTTTGCTGTGGCAAAAAATGCTGCACACCAAAAATCTATCCCACAATCCTTTGTAATTCCTTTTTGGAAAAGAGTCTATGAACAGGTTGTTGTACATGTTTTATACCTAGAAAACATTAGATCAAGTCTCTGGGTTTGATATTTTACTATATTTAATTCATCAAGGGGATTTGCAAGACTATAATAGAATCCAATAATTGGAAGATTACCTCAATTTAATCAGTATGACAGACTCCTCCATACACTCATCACAAAGTACATTCTTTTGCCTATAAGGAAAAAGCAGTATGTGAAAATGTTCTAGCACAGGGATTCTTAAGTGTTTTTGGCCAATGGCTGCTGTTTTATCAAGTTCTTACTTTTTAAGAATGGTTGTAACCAGAATTGAGTTACACAGTTTACTTCCTTATCTAAATATTGGGCATCTTGCCCCCTTTTTTTGGAGGGGGGACGGCATTTTAGAGCATGTTGTTCTGTAAATTCCCTGGGTGCCACTTCTTGAGAATCAAGGCTCTAGGATATCTCCTTGAAGTCATTGCTTCATTCACTTAGACCGCAAGATCCCTTCCTTAGAAGCATGCTAATTGGCTAGCAGAGCCTTGTTTCACTTCCACAGATGGCAGCTTGCACCATCCTGGATGAGCTCTGTGTTGTGAAACTCTATGCCAAAAGATTGAAGGTGTCCCAAGTCCCTCCAGGATTTAATTCAAAGTTATTTCACGAATGATTTCAAATCAAAACGTTCCTCGTAAATGTTGCCTGTAAAATGTGAACAGTTTAAGTGCTTCAAATATACTAATTATTAAAATTAATTTTGTTGTTGCAAATTTCTTTTTCTTCTTCCAGAATTGTACAATTGAACTTTATTCGCAGATCATTTTTTGATGGGTTAATTCTTTCTTTTCAGTGGTATCTTGGCCTGTACTGATGTGATGGCAAGGGGTATTGACTTCCCTGAGGTGGATTGGGTGATCCAGTATGATCCTCCTAGTAATGCCAGGTAGTATTTAAAACTGCTCTTATGTGAAATTTCAAAATTTAGACTTGACTTTGAATGTGGTGAAGAATGTCATACTTGCCAACGGTTCCGTTTTAAGAGCTTTAAAACCCATAAAAATCAGAATGTTCCATTTTTCTGACTTTTAGTATTGAAATGTAAATGATCAGAAAAATTGTGAAGCAACAGCTTGGCAAAAATAAAGTCAATCTTTGCATCACCTAAGGGATTTCAACATATACTGTGAACATTTACAGAGGATAAGAGGAGTTTCACCCCCTGGACCCCACCCATTGAGGCTAGCGCGTGTGTGCTCGCTGCACACAGTGGATCATATGCTACATATGTTCCGTTTTCTGAGATGACGATGTTGGCAAGTATGGAATGTGTTGTTGTTGAGTAGGAACTTCCTGACTATTAAAGGGGCACATTGAGTTGATATCGATAACTTAACGAGGGTGTTGGAGGGTACTTCCACATAACAATGATTATTATTAGCATATTTAGTCAAGTTTCACATCCAATAGTTATGCATAAAGCTAAAATTGTGAATTTTTTGGTATCCTGGCTTGTAATGGTTGTGTGCATAATTTGAAAAAGTGTCTGGTCACGAATTTTTGAAAACCGAATTGAATTGTTTATTACTCACTTATGAAACTTTTATTTGCATGCAAGATGTGGGGTTGTTTAAGTGTGACCATTTGTCATTAGTATATGAAGAAAACTTAACAGGTTTGGCAAAATTTCGTGAATTTCATGAACAACTCAATGTGCCGCTTTAAGGTCTTTTCCCATTTTTGTATCTCTCTGGATGTTTCCTCATTCCAATACTTTCTCAGAAAATCGACTGCTTCCTGGAAATAGGAAATTAATGGTTCTTTTGTACAAGTGTAAGAATTAAAACAGGCTTGTGAGCTAGCTAGTGATGGTGATACATGATTGTGAAGTAGAATGTGTATGTAAGACCTATATGGTTAAAGGCAAGGATAAAATACTGAACTCTGTCTTTTTGGTTTATATAGAAATACATTCTGTTAAAAACAAAATGTGTAATTTAACATCAGAACAGGATTTGTAACAGGATTAAGTTAGGATCTGAATAGGATTAAAAAACTCAGCAGTGAGCAAGAACATTTCTCAGGTCAATGTTGAATCGATCTAGAAGATTCTGTAAATCATTTCATCCAAATGCCACTGCTGCTGAGTGCTCAATTCATGTACAATAAAATTGGTGAAAGATAAATAAGAGATTGAAATGTACGGTACCATTGTATTTGACATTAGCAGGTAAAGTGAACTCTACATTTGCATTGCAATAAAAAAAAGTGGTCTTACTTGAATGAGCTGGTCTAATTGCAGCCATCAGTTTTAATCTTGATCTTCCCTCATCTAGCCTTCACTTCTGCTAGATATTTCCAGAACTATTAACAATTTTAAGATACTTCATGCAGAAAACATTATTGTATAAATGTGCATTCATCCTCTTAAGAAGATGTGTAATTGTGATGCATGGTAGATTGTCTTTTAGCCCTGATGAGGTTTAGTGTGAAGAATAGACGGTAAACAACCAAAAAATGTTTGATTTATTTATTGGGAAGCTTTGTAGATATTGATCAAGTTATTAGACTTATTGTCTTTTTCTTTGCCAGTGCCTTTGTGCATAGGTGTGGACGAACAGCAAGAATCGGCAACACTGGCAATGCTTTAATATTGCTTAGACCGAAGGAAGAATCTTACATCAAGTTTCTTGAAATCAATCAAAAGGTATTTACAGGACCATTGTGAGATTATTTAAGATAAAATTAGTGATGTTGCTAAAGAAAGATGTTCATGAGTAGTTTTATTAGGCTGTCAAATTAGTATTAAAAGCTATTTATTAATGTAGCCCTGAAATAAAATTGCATTCTGATTGTTAATTATGTGTAATTTCAGTTGTGTCAATTACTAGAGGGAATTTGGTCCTAGTGAGTGAAGAAACAGCTGTGTCTCTCACATGATAACACTGCTTTAAAAACCAAAAGAAGTACCTTAGGGAAGATGGATTGGCCAGAGGGTTAGTATGTCAGGAGATACAGCATAATGGATGTTTTTTTTTTTTTGGAGGGGGGGGGTGGGGGGTGGGGAGAGGGTGTATAGCAGAATGTACAATGGAAGTCATTGTCAGTGCAGGTTTGTTATGATGGAGTGTGGCAAGTTAAGGGCAAAGTCACATTTGTGGAAAGGTAGTGGTGAATGGTATTCTTTTTGCCTATCTATCTCCTTGTAATATGTAAAAACTGAAATGAATTCTGGTTTCTATGACTTCCTTTGACATAGGCTCCTGTTCAAGAGTACAAAGGAGCTTCAGAGCTTACACCTGTCCAGGTGCTTAACAGGCTTAAGAAGATTGCCCTGAAAGACAGGTACATTGCTACACAGATTTAATATGTAATATGATGCCGTGTTCATGCTAGGGAGAGTGTGTGTGCTAGGGCACAGACATATTCCCCCCCCCCCCCCCTCCTCCAAATGGCATACAGCTTTCTAAGTACTAGAAATATGGGATATGTTGATTTTTTTCCAAGTACAAAGTTTGTTGAAGTAGGGCAAATAATGTGTATAAGTTACTGAAGTGAGAAATATTGTCCATCTAGTCTAGGTTGGAGGCAGTTCATTGACTCTTGTTTACAAAGGGATGGACAGAAAATTTTCAGTTTGATGTGATATTGATAAAATGTATGGGCAGTAGCTAGCTAGATCGACAGATGATGGTTAATTTGTCTGGCCCCAGGTGTGTATATGCACAGTATGTAGGGATACACAAACTGCAAAGTGTTCATATCAGTATGACATTGGTGTTTTGAAGAAGAATTAAAGTCTATCAATATAACAAAAACCATACCCTACCAAACCATACCATACCATACTGTAACTTGCCATAGATGCCATGTCTTACCTTACCATGCCATGCCATACCATAGTATACCATGCCATGCCATCCCATGCTATGCCATACCATAGCATAATATGCCATGCCATGCCATACCATGCCATGCCATACCACACCACTGGCATGACTAGGCCCTATTTGACCCTATTTGAATTTTATTTGTATAATGAAGGACATTATGTGTACTGTATATGAAACTCATAAAATGTAATTTGAATAGCATCAACAAAATATTACTAACAAATCTGAAATTTTTGTCTGTTTTCTTTCTGCCAGACCATAGTGTATGTGGTATATGAAAAATTACTATTTAAAGTACATGCTTCCTCCATGAAACAACAGTATTGATAGAATTAATATTTCATTCTTTCTCCCTACAGAGCTGTGATGGAGAAGGGCACCAGGGCTTTTGTATCGTTTGTCCAGTATTATGCCAAACATGAGTGTAGTCTCATCTTCAGGTTTAAAGGTAACATGGGAAAATGGAATTGCTTTCTTTCCATCTGAATTGGATCCTGGTATCCCAACATTTTATTTGAAATACAGTGGTCACTTTCTAAACATGAATATCCTTCTGGTACTGACACCATCCAAAGTGCACTTGAAGTGCATTGTATGTAAACAATATGGTCTTTGCAATTGTTCAAGAGTGTAAAACTAGATATGAATAAGGGAATTTTATTCAAACCTAACTATACCTTGTTTCTTGTGTTTGTGTTTATAAATAGCAGTGTTGTAAGGAGTCACACAATTTTGCAGTTGAGTCAAGTCATTTACTACTTTCAATGTGACTCGAGTCGAGTCAGTGACTTGAGCCACTGTAGTAGTATTTCTGTGAAAAAAAATTATGATACAATTGCTTGAGTCATTTCCCTTCTGAAAATTGCGACTCGAGTCATGACTTGTTACAACACTGATAAATAAATATAAAGTGCATAGCTGGACTTTTATTTAATCCCTTGTGGTAGACAGATGAAATTACCATATGCAGTACCATACTGTATGCTGCCACAAATAGACACAAATCTTCATTTATCCCACAGGGTATTAATTTTTGTAACAATCTCTGTATTTGTTAGTGTTTAAGACTTTAAAGTGTGTTTCTGTATATGTTTATTTGACATTCTTTGTCTCGCTTTGGTGTCTTATCCACTTTGAATCTTTGCATTTTACTTTTTTTAATTCTTTGGTACTATATTTTGTTGGAACTTTATCTCTTCAGTAACCTTTTATGTGATTCTTTTATTCATTAGGGTTCTGGAATTTGACTTTTCTTTCTGTTCTTGCCTTTGCTGCTACTTTTACCTGTCTTTACCTTCTTGTGCATTTGTTTATTTATTATTTTTACATTTGTGTGTATTTGTTTCAGTTTAGGAGCTTTAATTACCCTTTTTGGGATTTAGTAAAGTTGAACCCGGACTTTACACCAATGAGTGAAAATTGTTTACATCATTTTTGTTGTATAATATAACAATTTGCCAATTACTAGTTTAGAAATGAAATGAATCCATTTTGCATGATGTGTTTATTTTCTCATGTACTATTATTAGGATTTTGTATTACAGGGTGAAGTAATCAGATTAATATATGGTAATTAATACACAAAGTAATATTTTTATAAATTGATTTGTTTCATCTGTTCCTCATTGAATATTAAATTCAGATTTGGATCTTGGTAAACTGGCGGTAGGATTTGCCTTGCTACGTCTTCCCAAGATGCCAGAGTTAAAAGGAAAGCACATACCAAATTTTGTCCCTGCAGAAGTAGACTTTGATGCCATAGCCTACAAGTAAGTTACACATTGCTGACTTTTTCTCAAAATCTCTCCACCCTTTGGAGTCATCCATTTATCCTTCTTTTTCACATGTATGCAAACATACTCTTTCTCTGGACCCCTTCCTTGTTTAGAGGGGTATCCATGGTCTCCAATCCCTGCCATCCCCACCCCAAATACTTACATTTTGTACACTTGTGGAAGTGATGAAAAATGGATAAATTCTTAGATCAGTATCCTTGCGTGTGCTCAGTATCCTTGCATGTGCTTATTAGACATTAGCAAAAAAATGCTATCAAGCATATATGTATGATGTATTGGATATTGTACAAAGAAGTAGAAGACTGGACAGTGTACTCATAAAATATAATACAGGAATAGGGGAATACCCTTGAGGGAGCACTATGAGACTCATTAGGCCTATTGAGGCGAAACCTCTCGCACTGTGATAAAGATACTGAGACTGCAGCGTACTTTGCTCTTGTTCGACCCATTCTCGATTATTGTAGTACGGTATGGGACCCCTATACCCAATCCGAAAAGAATTCTATAGAAAATGTCCAGAGGCGTGCTGCCAGATTCATCTTTAACAACTACAGTCGCCAATCAAGTGTTTCTGAGATGATTAAAGATCTTAAATGGGACAGCCTTGAAACTCGACGAAGTAGGGCTCGTCTTGTTGTTATGTATAAAGAAAGGCATGGATTACTTCCAAGTAATGTAAGGAATCATCTTATTGACCCTTCAAATCTTAATCGACGGACTACCCGTCGTACTAGTGGAAGGTATCTATACCATTATCCCTCCACTAACAAGCTTTGCTATCAGAAATCTCTCTATCCAAGAACTATCCCTAGCTGGAACCTATTACCGGAACAGGCTCGCTGTGCCCCATCAGTGGACAGCTTTAAAAACCAGCTCTTAGCCCTTGATCAAAATCGTTCGTAGCTAGTTATTCTATTCATCCGACTCCCTTAGCCCTAGTTCAACAGCACGGGATAGCCTTGTCTGGCGTTTGTGCTGCATTTGAAAGAAGAAGAAGAAGAAGAAGACTATTTGTGATTTTGCTTTCTTCTTAAGTTATCTGAAAGTTCCTTGCTCTACCAACTGTAAGTAGGAATTTAACAAAAAGGCCTATTTTAATTACTTATAAGTGACCCACACTTCATAAAATCACATGAAAGTTATTCTTTCTATAATAAACATATTTTGCCCATCAAGTAGCAAAACTAATATGTCAATTTTACATATCACCGGAAATTTTCTCCCTCAGTCCTGTGCTTGACTTCCCCAGACAAGATAGTGTCCTGCATGACTGGATCTAAACTTTATTGCAAAACAGTGTTTTCTGCTTGAGTGGTGTATGGCCTGTATTCAGATTTCTTTATCTACAGGGTCCTAGTACAGCCTTTTTGCATTCCATGCACTTCCAATCACTGCCCCTGAATACTCATTTTTAGTGTCAGTGATTCATCTGTTCTCTCTGTTAGGGATAAAGCCAGAGAGAAGGCCAGAAAGAAGAGGCAAGAGCAGTATGCTGCAGGTCTTCTGGTTGACAAACATAGCAAAGTAAGTGTTATGATGAGAAAAATGACCTCTACAAAATCCATTCACAGGCTGTCAACACTCCCAGTTAAAGAAATGTTTTCCTACCATTCTGAGTGGTCTCATGAGATTGGTACAGTAGGCCTTGAAATCCCCTGTCAGCCTGGATCACAGGAAGTTTTGTTTAGTTTGCTTGACTGGACCTTTATACTATTACTGGTTCCTAAGTTGTACAGGCACATTGTTGCAGGCAGGTGGCTAACTACTGTATTTAATGGCTGGATAGTTTATTGCTTGCTGTCAGGTTTACATTTATCATTCATGTTGAAGTGCTATTGAATGTTATTTTTCTTGATTGATGTTGGTCGGGTTGGTTAATGGGCAACCACAGTTATCAGCCAAAAAAATGTGGTGGTCAGGTGCCCTGTCTAGTAGCAGGATAATTTGTCCAATGTTTAAACTTTTTTATCTAATGGGTCATAAGTATCTCTTTTTTCCCGGTATTTGAAAACTAGCAGTTTTGCATTAAAACCTAGAGAATCAAGAATGACTAACCTACAGTGGTTTGCAAACATGAACATGACAAATTCATTAAATCTTTTCTTGGGGCTACCAAAAATTTCAGATCAGCATTACTCAGCCTCGTAAATTCTTGAAATTTGAAGATGGTTTATCTCTCTTGTCCAGACAACATAAGGGTGGTCTGAAAAAAATTTTGAATGAGGTGGTCTACAAATGCTAATCAAGCATTTGAAAAAAGCTGTGTTGTGACTAGTGTAGGTTCATTTGGATTGAATATGACTTAGCATACTCTTAAAAAGTAGCCCGCCCTGGGTAGAAACTTTCAAGAGATAATTTCTCTGCACCTGGCCCAAGTCAAGATGGAGCCAGGGGGCAGTCCCTACCCCCTCCCAGTTTGCAGCTGCATGAAAATTGTAAATTATTATTAATACATTTGAACACATATTGCCCCCCCCCCCAAATGTTCCCCCTGAAGCTATCTCCCCTCCCCCTTTCTTCCAGTACCTTGTTTGGCTTTGGGCCTGGTCCGTACCTTACAGTAATTGTAAATCCCATTGAGTTTTAGTCATGTCCTCATTGGTGCTGATAAAGATGTCTTCTTTGATACTGGACATGACTCAGGTATTGTGGAAACTAGAGGGTACATTTTGTTGTCTTATAAAGTTTTAATTTGTCACTCATTTGTGATTATGTTTTCTGTCAGAAGAAGATTGAATCTGTTTCATGGTCAAAGAAAAAGGAGAAACTTGAAAGGAGAAAAGATCGTAAGAAAAGGAAAGAATTGGCCTTGAAAAGAAAGCATGTAAGTACCTGCTATGTGTCATAAAAGGTACTTGTAAGGGGAAAAGCCTCAAAATATGACATTTGATAGATTCAACAAAAAAGTGCTGCTGCAGTAGAACCACACAATTGACCTTAAAGTAAACAGTGTGATAAGATGTGTGAAGATTTTAATTAGACATATAAAGTCCTGTGATATCATAGAAAATAGTACATACGATAATGAATTTCCATATGTCGTGGTAATCAATGCAAGAAAAGCTGGCAGACAATTCTGGGCTACTGGCATGGCAGGGATTAAGTGTAAGCATTGTATATCCATGAAGTTATGTTCAACAGGTTATCTGAATGAACCTAAAATTTTGTTTTGTAGACCTTTGATGAGGAGGATCTGGAAGAACTTGCTCGTGATGTCCAACTTTTGAAACGACTGAAAAAAGGAAAGGTATGATCTTTATGATGCAAAATTGACTGCCTGGACTAAACTGTCTCAGAAAGAATAGTATTTTTGCAGGAATACTCTTTATTGCACAAGTGGCAATTATAAGGATAGCATTTATTATTTGGAGGACATAGTAATCGTTGAAATTGGTAGCTTGAGGAATCAAGAACAGAGGGACTGATGTTTTTGTCTGGTTAGGACTTTCAAGGTCAGGTTGTCAAAAGCTCTAAGACTTCTGATAGAACTTTATTTAGTAAGTTTCATGATGTCTGACATGATTGTAAATTGCATGGTTGAATGGATGATTGTGATTACAAACCTTGTTTCTTGGAGAGGGGGGAGGAACAGGGATGCCCAGTTGTTCTTCTAATAACGATGTGCTTATGCTCTTTAGTGTCTCTATGACTTCTTGCCAAAGGCTTAATGAAGCTTTGTTTTTGTGACAGTGTTTGTGTTCAGTATGTGTATACTTCTACCCAAGTTTGTGTACATGTGCACATTCGTGAAATGACTTCATCAACTGTTTTCCTTGTGTGCATTTTTCAAGCTGGAATGGAAATGGAGTAGAGGGCTGAATTTACTTTTTTTTTTGCCAATTTATGTGATAAATTGTAACTATAAGGTAGTTTTGGTAGTATATTTATTAAGGAGAAACCTTGAACTCAAAAACAAAGTGCCAAAAAATGATGTTAGTAAGGAAGGTTTCTGACCTCCTGGAACTCCCCCCACAGACTCACTCCTAGCTTTTGCTGGCGGATTTTGATTTATTCATGATTTATAAGACATTGGGGTTGTTTTAGACTTTGTATGAACATTTGGGAGCTAGAGTTGCCCCCTCCCCCTCCAGTTTGAGCTTTTTGCCTACCTAACACCTATCAATAGTCCTTTCTGATTTGTAGTACACAGTCCTTTCCCATCGTAAGCAGGGACCTAAACTAGATCTCTCGTACTTTTGTTCTTGTCACAGGTAACTTCAGAGGAATATGAGAAAGAAATTGGTCTTCATGATGATCATGATGACGGGGAAGAAGGTTGAAGAGAACTCACACCTCGAAGCATCAAGCCTTTGGAAGAAATGATAGAAGCCAAGACGTGTGTAGGTCTGGGTGTGTGGGACATAGAGGATGGGAGTGTGGTGAAAGATGTAGAGATTCCAGTAGAGTGAACAGATCTATCCTTGATTTAGATCACTAGCTGGTTGGATGAATTGGATGATGCACTGTACCATGCTTATCTGTGATGATCCATACTTATGTATCATCTGCCTATCATAATATGTTAAGGACAAGCTGCAAGCCATGTTTTGTTACTAAAAGCAGCCTGCTTTATTATAGTAGATCTCGGTAATGGTATAACTTTGTAAGTTTCTAGGTTCTTAAGAGGTAAGGGGAAATGATTGCAACATCCATGATCACTGTGTAGGCTAACGTTCAAACCTTGAAAGTAGGTAATTGTTTGTAGGTAACACATCTAGATGTGTTATAGAAAGAGGAAGAACCCTATCGATTTTAGTTTAGGTCAAAGGTCATTTGGGGTCAAACACTGAAAACCTTGTTAATACGATATCTCGATATAGGAAGCTTGGATAAATTTCATACTTAGTATGTAGATGCCTTATGGTAAGGCAGAGAATCCTATTTCTTTTGGTGGAGGTCAAAAGTCATCTGGGGTCACCAGGGGTCAAATGCTGAAAACCTTGTTAACACTATATCTCGATGTAGGAAGCTTGGATAAAATTCATACGTAGTATGTAGATGTGTTATATTAAGGGGAAGAACTTTGTCGATTTTAGTGGAGGTCAAAGGTCATTTGGGGTCATTGGGGTTCAAACTCTGAAAAACTTGTTAACACAATATCTCAAGGTAGAAAGCTTGGATGAATGTCATACTTACTATGTAGATGCATTATGGGAAGAGGAAGAACCCTATTGTTTTTGGTGAAGGTCAAAGGTCATCTGGGGTCACTGGGGGTGGAACATTGAAAACCTTGTTAGCACAATATCTCAAGGTAGAAAGCTTGGATGAATTTCACACTTAGTATGTAGATGCATTATGGGAAGAGGAAGAACCCTGTTGTTTTTGGTGGAGGTCAAAGGTCATTTGGGGTCACTGGGGTCAAACTGAAGACCTTGTTAACACGCTATCTTTATGTAGGAAGCATGGATAAATTTTGTGCATAGTATGTAGATGAGTTATGGAAAGGCAAAGAATGCTATTGTTTTTGGTGGAGGTCAAAGGTCATCTGGAGTCACCGGGGGTCAAACCCTGAAAACCCTGGTAACATGATATCTTGACTTAGGAAGTTGGATGAATTTCATACTTAGTATGTAGATGCCTACTGGTGAGAGGAACCCTATCACTTTTGGTGGAGGTCAAAGGTCATTTGGGGTCATCAGGGGTCTGGCCTTAAAAAAGTTTGCAGTCACTTCATACTACTGTAATTCCATGATACTGTAGGTGTGTATGAATCATCGAAACCACAATGCATTTTTGCATTCTGGTTGTTATATATAGTAACAGCTTTTAGAATTTAAGTCATCTTCTAAAGTATTTATCAAGTTGTAGATAAAAATTTTGGTGTCAGCTGTGATTCTAGAGAAATAACCTCATTAGGCCCCTGCTTATCTGACTCAGCGTAAGAATATCAGGGTCGGAGCTGTAAGAGATGTAGAAACATCAACCAACTCTGTCAGACAATGTGTAATTGAGAATAACTGAATTCTTTTCAGGTACCACAATTTGATTGAAAGGTCTCTTCATGCCTTTTTTTTTTAAGCCACTATTGACTTCCCTTTTAATGGTGATCTGCTCCTTTCAAAGCCAAGTATTCCTAAGACAAATACCATTGTAAAGACTATGCTTTGGAGCAAGCTGCACAGCTGATAAGCGTGAAACGTTCATCCCTTTTTAGTTTAATCGAATGTACATGCACTTTCAAGTTACACTTTTCCATCCTTTTTCTAATTTCATCCTTAAGTAAGGAGTATCTCCTTTTGATGAAGCATTAGGAGTCTAAATTGTGCTAGCGCCACCCTTGGTTGAGGACATTTGAAACAATTCCAAATCCTCCTGAAATAGCTAAATATGTATCTATGTTCAAAAAGCAAAATAAAGATATACTGCACCCTTTTAAAGGGGTAGGCTGCAAGTTAAAATAATTTAACTCTCCTTGACTACTGGCAGTGTTAGATCGATGGGGGAAATCATCCCATGAGCTCTCAGATGTAGCAGATAACAAGAATCATTGTCTTCAAGTCACTGCCTAATCCCTGCTTAAGATGGCAAACACTTAGTTTCAAAGGAGAAACAAGCATTGGATTTCCATCTCTAATAGCTCCCTGGGGATGTAACATTCAAGTTTGTGTACTCCATGTAGATAAGTTTGGTTTTATTTGCATACATTACATTGCTGTAGCCTTGGCAAAATCTCCAGAGGGTAGTCCATCAAAAAAATGCCCAGTAGTGTACCAAAGACAGTTGGCACCTGGGCAGATCCATCCTTTTTCATCTGGTGCACTGGGTGAAAATGGCACCTACTCTTTATAAAGATACTTTTTTCATTAAGGTGATGTAGAAACAAAATGGTGCTAATCTTTAGCAAGTGCTGAAAGTATAACTCTTGAAATTCTAATTGCTTGTTGGATTTGCCCATCTTTTTGGCAGGCTGTAAAAAAGGGGGAGTTGTCTAAGGGGATGGGTATCAGCCTTTCTCTTTAAAATTTTTTGCTAATGTGAAGAAGCTTAGATGTGACAGGGTGCTATCTTTGGCAAAGCTTTGAACTGACTTTCAGTAATTACTGAACTGTTTTTTTTTTTCTGGCTGGGTGTGAGAGAAATTTGAGAATTCCTTCATAGTACCTAAAATGCAAAATGCTGTTTTCTTGGTTTATATGTTTACAAATTCTCATTTGTAGTTTTTTTTTTATTGTGTTTTTTTTATTGAGACAGTCCCTAAATATACTTTACAATATCTATAAAAATTTTGATTGCCAGATGCCAAGAAATTCCACTTAAGTGTTCAATTGCAAGTTTTCCCCTAGACACCCTTCCCCGCCATTGCAGCTTTATGCATTTGACTCTTGTAGGTTCAAACTTTGCACTTATGGAGTGGGTACCCCTCTTTGAAATCCACCGCAAAAAATTTTTGTCAAAGATACAAAAATTTTACAGGTTCCGGGATCTCCAGATCATAAGGACAATGAAAGTTTCAGCATTTTATTTTTTTTTTAAGCCCTTTCAAGGGTTTCAAGGTAGTTTGCAAGGTCAATGCCTAATGACAAGATAGTGTTGCTTGCAGTGGACAATGCCATTAGCGGCAGATAGAAAGCAGTGAGGTATGTCATTGTCATGTGTTTGACGGTTCACTTTGTGAGCTGGTGGTGACCATCCATATGCTTTGTTGGTTCTTACACAAATATTTATTTGAATAAGTAAGCATGTTGTAACAATACCATAGCACTACAATAGTTTTATAATTTAATACCACCTTTCGGGGCAAAGGGCATGGAAGTGTATCTGCAGCAAGTAGTAAACTGTCTATTGCAGTAATTAGTTTGCATGCTATTGTTGTTGATGCCTGCCAATCTGTCAACAACCAACTCATTGTGCAGCTGCTTGTACTACTAGTGTTCTCTATAATGTAAAGCAGTTTTGCTAGCTAAAGGGAAAAAAATATTGTGTTTAAAATGCACCAACATGGTATATAAAGAAAACAGCTTTGATCATTATTTAGCCCTACAGTCTCACCAATGAATTCCAGCAATAGCTTTATCTCCTCAAAATATTATTCATTACAAGATTGATGGAGGTTGCATCATTTGAATTTTTGAATGTTTGGGCCAACAAATTACTTTTGAGCAACAAATAACTGAATTTCTTTCTATGAGAACCTTATTTCTTGAAAAGAAGGCTACCGTACTGTCTTATTTTGAATTATCTATCATTCTGTATCTATAAACATTGGTTTTAAACATATGCAAAATTTTCTGTACAACAAATGCAATATTTCCCTTTAAGTAGTTTTGTGAAAGCTCTTGGATGCTACTGCCTATGTCCCATTTTAGAATGACTTAATGATTCCTGCTTTTGTAACATCTTAAATAAACGGTTTATTTTAGGAGCTCATAATACATAAAACGTGCTGCCTATAACTCCATCCTGCAGCCATTGCCTCACTCGTGTAACCCATTGATGTTGCTTTCCCAAATCTTGGCAGAAGTTTTCTCTGAAACCTAAGTTCTTGCCCTTTTGAAGATATTCATAGGGTAAATTATGAAATTTCTACACAATCTGCTCATGGGAGTGAAATCAGCTTGTAATTTATACCACATCTAAAAGATGTTGAATAAATGACAAAAACTTTTGTAAAACTAATTGTTCTTTCTTTTTTTTTAATGATTTATGTGAACATAATAACAAAATCTGCCAAATAAAAACAAATTCCATGATATCCCTCTGACTGACATTCCAAGTATTGCCAGCTACATATCTACAAAGTCTCTGCAGTTCATCTATACCATAGCTTCATTAGATATGAATCATAAACTGTTACAATATTCCATTTACAAAGATTTTGTGATCACTTTTTGGAACCTTTTTACAAACCTTACTCTTTTCCCTGACCTGATATTGAAGAAGATACAAGTAGGTTATAAAGCAAGAAACATTTAAGGAATAAAGTATGTATCCACTTATAGCCCCAATCCCTGCCATCACCCCCCCCCCCCCCCCCACAACCCACTGTTTCAATACATGTAACTTCATTCCATAATTGTACAAAAAAATTTTACTTGATGGTTAAGTCATGCCTTGCAAGAGCATCCAAAAATTTGTCGCATACTTCCTGATGAAAAGTTTTGCAGGCAAAACTCTGAAACTTCTCCAGAGGAGCAACCCCAAAGGGACACAAAACTTTGCTGCCCAGGCAATTATCCATAATATACACATATTACCTCATCACCCTCTAATCCAAAATGTCAAAGGGATTTTCCTAGCCAGTCAGACCCCATGAGTGCCTTAAAACGAGGTATCCCAAAATGTAGACTTCCAGCCAGTTCAAGTTGTTATTATGCATAGTTAAGCTGTATGGTCTGTCCCTACATTGACAAAACCTTTCATGAATACAGAAAGGTGTGGGCAATTTACAACCTCTGCTACACAGTGTAAGGTGTAATCTACCTGATACTACTTGTGGTAGATACTTAAATCCTCTGACAATCAAAATCCTTCCTAGGTTCAATATGCAAGCTGACTAATGAAAAAGTGTACCTTGCCAACAAGGAACCTGAATGTGCAACCAGTCACTGGCTCTATGTTCTACGCTGAAAGATTCCAAACTCTTGAGTGAACTGACCAGAGTCCTTTATGTCACCCCTACCCTGTGTCTGCAATTGAGAGTGACTCTAAGCTTAACCTTTCATGAAACCAAAAACATTTGCACTCAAACCATGATATTACAAAACACTAAAATTTATCCTGGATACAGATCAGTTGTAATTGCTGCTAATAATGCAAACAAATTTCTTACGGACACGTGGCTTTGAGAAAAGCTTTCACCATATATTTATGGATTACAACAAAACTATCCTTGGCTTCATTGTCAAGAGATCATAACACACATGAGGTAGCAATGATTTCTTTGGGTACATTTTACATAAAATCTCTTGCTACACTCTCTGAAGGAATCCATCAGGCAGGAATTTCATTTTGATGTGATGGAGATACAAATTGTGTATGAAAATTTCAAAACTGCACTCACTACAAAGTTTTCACAAAAGGAGCTAGGACACCAAGTAAAGCTCAGAACTGGTAAAACAATAATAAGGTAAAATTTTAATACTAAGGTATTAATGGTAATTTTAATGCATAATAAGAATAGAGAGCACATCTCTTTAACCAAAATCCTTAATACAATACTTTCAAGATCAATACAACAAAGTAACTCATAACTCCTTGAATATGTGAAAGTGTAAAAAGTATTCTGTATAAGCAGTCATTAACTCAGTGCATTACCTTGCATCAATACATTAATACATAAGGTACCTTCTGTGACTCTGTCGGAGTATTTCATCAAACAGCATTGTTTTTAGATTCATCTGTGTCGTTATAGTATCTTTCAATCTGAAATGGAAAGATCTTTTAGAACAAATGAAGTATAAAAGTGCATTCTTAAGTCCAAACTGTTATCCATAAAAGTTACCTATTATAGGAATGCAACACTGTGGACTGAAATAATATACCATCATCACACTCCTTTAAGACAGGAACTTGTGTTGTGGATTATTCATGTTAAAAACCAGCTGAGATGTTCTTTCCGCTACTCAAGCTTTCTGCCACACACATACAAGGTTCTTGTTTGTCACTGAGACAATGTATTTACAGTCAGAGCTGATGGAAACATCGTTGACGATAATCCTGTCCTCTTGTTCTTCTTTGTCTTTTTCTTCTGATTTTTCTTCCTCTTTCTCCTCCTTGTCTTCATCTTTGCTCTCAGGCCAAGGCAACAACTGAAACAAATCAAGATTGCCATTTAGAGCTTTTCAAAATTTAGCTCCATTACAGTACTTATAAGCCTACAAAGCTGAACTGGACTCATGGTAAACCGCTACATTTGTGAAGTAATGAAAGCATGAGCAAACCATGTAGAAGGTGATGCTTTCAAAGTTAACATTTGCTCCTCCAGGATGTTGTAAGGCACCTTGTCAAAATCACAGGCTGCAGCTACCTCAGCAAAGCTGCAGCCATGTTTTGTTGCTAGATGCAAAGCAAGCAATCTGTGTATTAACAAATCATAGCACAGAAGCTTATCCTTGGCTGAGGCAGCTGCAAATTTGCTATACTGACATGGTGCCTGGCCAAAATGGAGAATATGCAGAGCTCCTGAGGAAACCTACAGTCACCAAGCTATTGCACCATCATTTTGAAGTAACTCTTCAAAAAACTCTGTAGTAGTAACTCTGTGGAAGTAACTCTGTAGCTCTCCCTTTCAAGCTACCTAAAAGATATTCACTGATGCCACAAAAACAGCAAAACTATGAACACAGGTTTAGTATTATCTGTTGTGTTGGGCGATATTGAGTTTTGTACCATCGCAATAACAGAACAAAATTTATCACGATAATTCAATATCCACTATAAATTTCATAACGACAATTTCCCTTGAAGTTCCCTTTCAGCTCATGCATGTTAGAATATTCAATGATGAACTTTCATCGACTATTCATCAGTTCAATGCAAAAAAAAAATGTCTTCGATAAAAAATCATTTTGAAGACAGCATTACAAGGCAAACTTTTTTGATTTTTTTTCAAGAATTTATCGTCACTTTTGAATTCTTGTTATCGTATCGCGATAATGAAAATTTTCAATATATCGCCCAACACTAACTAACTGGGTTTTCCTCACAACTGGTCAGGTCATAAGTTCAACAGTTTTTAGGCCAACTAAGAGTTACAATAATTACATAACATTTGCAGGTTAACTTTCCATTTGGGATATTTCTTAAGTTTAAGTAATGTTTGCTCTTTGATTTGAAATATTGATACTTCATCATGAATCAATTGTGTGATTCATTATTGGAAAATTAGTTGAGAGAATCTATGGATGAAATCAATACTTTACATTCTGTGTTAGGTGAAAAGTCTGGAAAAATATTTAAGAATAAACATAATCTATAACAAAACTAAAACTTCCCTGTCTATTTTTCTGTTCTTGCTGACATAATAAAGATTCAGAAACAAGTTCATCCCAAGGGTATGGGGCTTGTAATAACTAAATGTAACTGGGATGTGGGTATATGACAGGTGAAAGGATCAATGACAGCATCCAGAACCAGTTTTCATTTAAAATCTTCAGTCTGGGGGATATGGTTACTTCATTTGAAAGTTTTGAGGATTGCCAATGTCTAATAAGATAACTGATAAAATAATGTCAAGGTCCAAAGTAAAACTAAAATCGTCCTAGCCCTGGTCAGCATCATCATCAACTAATGGTTTGGTGAATTTTACCCAACAAAACAGGGATCTTCTTTAATTAAAATGAAAATCAGTTGCAAGTAAAATTACAACAAAACTGAATAACTAGAGCACCAATGGTGCAGAAGCTCATACTTTTGATGATTGTTGTCGTATGGTGTTTATTATTTGTGGTGGGGGTGGGGTGGCATGATAGTGAAATTGTCATAAGACTTAATTGAATTGATTCTGATGAACAAAGAGTGTTGGCACTAGTTGAGTAGCTGGAACTGGTGGGGAAATAAGAAGCATTTTGGAGAACTTTTAAAAATGGGCTTAGGCTTTAAATGTGCTACCATAGTAACGAGGTCAAATATTTCGCGGGGATTTTGTCGTGGTTATCATCTGTACTGTGTACATTGCCGGTGAAACTTAAATCATTCATTATAGCTTGTAGCGTAAATGCCTACAACATGGAAGTAACCACCATCTCCCTGTTGGCATCGTTTGCATTGTCTGTGCTTTGCTTTCCGTCGGATGCGAATTCAGAGGAATGAATTGAACCGTCGAAGAAGAAAATATAGGGAAACTGCCGTAAAACAACAACTGCTGCTTAGGAAAAACTTCAGTCGACAAGTTAATATGAATGGTCAAGTGCGGCACATTGTCATGCTGATGCTCACGAGCAAGCGAAATGCAAGAGCAAGATCAGTACGGATGAGGCCGCATACATCGGCAGTGTTTGAAACAATGTGGGCAAATTTCAACGATTAAGAATGGAAGGAGAACTTTCGGGTGGATCGGGAGACGTTTACATTCATGTGTGACCGATTGAGACCTACTATAGAAAAACAGGACACCGTCATGAGGAGGGCCGTATGTGTTAAGAAGAGGAGCTATATAACACTCTGGAGATTGGCCACGAACGCCGAGTTCCGAACAATGGGAGCCATTTTTGGTGAAGTAAGAAATACAGCTTCAAATATTGTATTCGAGGAGTACAACGGCATTTACAATTAACTATTAACTTTACGAACCTCGCATTGTGCACTGTACTATTGCGTAATGTTGCCGTATACTTACTACTACCAGGGAGCTGCCACTCTACTACAGCCTCTTATCCCAATGCACATTTCCTGAAACGGAATTAGAGGTCACATAGCTCCGTAGACCACCAGTGATGCATGATTAATTACACAAACACGGTGTTTAAAACCGCAGAACCCTCCGTTCGGAGGTGGATCGAAATTTTAACACCGACCCCGAGTAAACCCGCGTTCTCACGTTACTCGCGCTCAGGGTAACACGGTGTTACCCCGAGCGCGGGGTACGTGAGAACACACTATAATTGATTACTGTCTGACCTTAGCAGTGCAATCCTTGCTTTCAACTGCTAGATTACAACATCTAAAAGTCCAGTAGCTTCTGGTTTTTACACACATTATTGATAAGTTAACAGTTTGTAAACAATCTAGTATTAGCTCTCTGGCTGCCACATGGAAGAATGAAAGTACTACCTCAGATGGAACTTAGAATAGTTATCAAGGAACAGGTAACTTTGAAAGGAAGAGGCATTGTCAATTACCACTCATGCACGATGATGAATTATGATGCCAACAGACCTACAATACAGGAATTGTTCATACTGTCCAGCAGGTCCCTTTAAACTAACCTAAACAAACCGCACAGGACTGACCTCTTGTACACAGACAGTTTTAAAGAGAGTGCAGTACAGAGAAATATATAGGTAGTAAAGTGATTTTGTGAGACTGGTAAAATAGAGGGGTGGCACATCATTGGTTAGAAAGGTATCAAAAGTATTCTTTATCCCAAATTAGAGAAGTAATTTGTAAGAACCATTAACAGAGCTTCATTATGACAAATCATCAACATTGTACAACACAATTTGTAGGAGAAAAAGCATTTTGTAAAATTTCATAAAATGAGCCATTGGGGCCCACATGGGACCTTCAACCAAAATTCAAGGATGCCATACACAGATCACTAAGCAAGCATCATTATCACAAACTGTCAACTCTATTTAACATTAACTGGAGGAGGGGTTGACCATTTTGCAATATTTCACAAAAGGGACCCTACAGCCCATCTTGGGCCTTGGACCCAAAATTCCTGAACACCCTGAAGGGACCACTAACAGAGTAACATTATGACGAACCACCAACATTGTACAAGAGAATCTGTAGGAGGAGAAGCATTTTGCAGAATTTCATAAAAAGGGCCATAGGGCCCACATGGGACCTAGGACCAAAAATTCCTGAACACCCCAAATGGCCCACCACCCAAGGAACATTGTGTCCAACTTTCAAACAAATCGATGAAAGCATGCGGGAGGAGAAGCATTTTGAACAAGTGTGGACAGATAGAAGGATAGATAGATAGATAGATAGATAGATAGATAGAGTGACGCTGCATGATTACAATAGCTCACACCAGCATGCTGGTATGAGCTAATAAATGGAAGAAATAAGAAAAGCCTCTTCCTTACAACATTAATCAGAGAACAGAATAGAAATTGCAACAAGAAAGCCAAAAAGGCTTAGTAACTCCTTGACTCTGACAATATTTTTGAGTACAGTACTTTAATTCTCCAGGTTTTCAAAAAGATACCATTTGATCACCAAATGCTTCTCAAGAAAAAAACAGTAACTCTCTGGTAGTTACATATGCAGTATACCTTCCCTTATAAGAAAATGGAACTCAATAGATTGTAGTTCTTATTCCAAACAAACCATTAAAGTGAAATCAGGAGCAACTCTCATCACTAACTGAAGTTAGCATGTCAACTAAATACAGTAATTCCAGGAAATTCAAAACTTGTAAAAGACTTGACCAGGACAGTAAACAAAATGTACATTACCGCATCTGGCTTGGCCCACTTTCTTTGCAACTATAAGAAGAATAACCCACAATTTTAAGTCTGCATGAGACACTAACTAAAACATTGGAGTACAACATTAACTAGTGGATCAACAGCACAATGTTATGATATCAAAGTCATCCTATCATTAATAAAGCCTGGTTAACATACTTCTGTAATAAACAACAAATCTTACATGATGATCAGCCAACATCTTGCCAACAGCAAGCATACTGACCAAACATGTACTTTGCTCCTATTTTGAGCAGTAGGTTATAACCATAAACCAGCGCTCTCTTTGGCTTGAAGTCACATCTAGCCCTGTGGCATGACACCCCTCTTCATCTTGATTTTACCTTGTTACTTTCTGTAGCCAAGGACAGTCTGGGTTACCATCTTGTGTGATGATGTGTGTGTTATGATGTAGTGTGAGTGATGATGTGGTGGTAAGATTGAAGGTACCAAGATAGGCGTGTGTATTTAAGTTGTATTTAACACTTTTATGAAGCCCCATGGTTAAGATAGGGCTCTGTTAAATTAAACCTTCCTTTCATGGTGCTACATAACATATATTGTGTATTGAACAACAGATGATACTTGTAGCATATCTCAGCTGACAGAAGTACCTTGGAATATCCACAAAGTCACTGACACTTCCTGGAATAATGGTGTCATCCACCTATTTACCCATGGGTTAATCTTCAAGCCCTAGGTTACATATTCCTCTTCTAAACCCTTCCTTTGCATTGAATGCCATTGATGTAGAATTATTTGACATTTGTGTAATAGGTTTTCTAGTTCAATGAGCCCTCTGTTAGACCTGCTCATATTTTAGAAACAAATGGACAGCATACCTTCTTTTCCTACTAAATCCCATTTTTCCTTACAACATCTTTCTCTTCTCGGCTAACTGCATCCCATACCTCCTAAAAAAGTCCTATAACCATTCCAAAATCACTTCTCTCAAGGACACATCCTTCTGTCCAAATTACGTCACTTTCCTGCAAAGTACATCGCTTCACTCCTAACCAAATCACTCCCTCCTTATAATCCAGTCCATCTACTGCTTGCTTCCATTTATGGTATATCTGGTCAACTAACCTGGTTTGGTTTGAAAGGGCCTTTCTCTCCTGCTGCTTCAGCCAGTTCTGCTTGCTTGAAAACATCGTAGACCCAAACTTCACCTTGATCATCCCCACTCACAAGAACACCACAACCTGCAAGCAAAAGAAAAGAAAGACATGTTTACAACATTCACAATTTTTAAACATTTTGTCTTCAGTTCCACAAAAGATGTAATAGTCACATAGTACAATGCACAGTTAAGTATCAGTCACAGCATTCCTAATTTAATGAAATCTTAATGTTAATGAAAGGCTAAATAAGTCTGCACAGCAAGATTTAAGGGTAGGACTAAAGAGGAGGCGGTTGCAGTTGTGATGGTATTATTGTTTCACATGAAACATTAACTGTTGTCTTGCTTGCAGTCTAAGGGATGACTTATCACCTGTCTTTCACTGTAGCCAACAGGGCTAGTTTCAAACATAGATGTTTAGTTCATATGTACCAACTTTGAACAGAAACAGTCAAAGAACCTGCAGACAGTAGTCTGTAACCATTGTTGGATGGACGGACAGACAGACAGACAGCCAGACAGACAGATGCATTGCCATGACAACAGCTCACCTTGGTGAACTAACATTTGTACATTCAGAAGACTAATGAGGAGGATACAAACCTGGCCATGTTCCAATATCCAGATAGACACTGTCAGAGTCACACCACTCCAGGGAGTACACAGGTTTAATGGTAACCTCCTTGACAGGCCCCTTCTTCATACTTCTAGCTTCTTTCAATGACCAGATGTGAATGGAACCATCACAGGCAACTTTACTTGCTGATGGGAACCAGACAAGACAAACTTTAACATAAGTATCTTTGCAACTAAATCAACTACAACACAGTATCAGCATAGTACTGTACAAGAATCCCAGTCCTGTACAAGTATTTGTATCTTTGCATCACCTGACACTGCATCCGTTATGCCTAGTTATGTACAACATCTTCAGTACAAGACTTGCACATCATATCATACTGACGTTGGCATTCCTTTACATCAAACACTTCCATTTTGCATGGAGGGGAGGGAAGTGTTCCTTTTGATAGCAAATCTGTTCAAAAACTCAAAATTATATTCCTGAGAAAACATAGATAAGTCCAAAGTAACACTGGTTGTCAAAAGTAATAACTTTGTTGTTATATTTCTCTTTGAATCAAATCCAACCAAAATGCATCTCTCAGCTTTAGGTTTCATGGTTCATTCTCATTCTGTCACAAGCATTGACATCATTACCTGTCATTCACCTACCACAATCTACTAGCAGATTCTCAATTTATGTTACCAATATGTACACATTTTATGAATCTTGTACTCACCTACAAGCTGGTCCTTCAAAAGTGCCAAACCATCAATCATGTCGCCCTCTTTCTCTTCATCATCCTCCCCATCTTCATTGATTGCAGAGGCAAGTCTGGCTTTACTTGGGAGCAAAATCTCCAGGCTGTGATTTCTTTTAAAAGAGACAGTAATTCAGTTTACATTACATCTGAATTTAAACCATGGTACTTAAAGGTACTGCAATTGAAACAATGGTACTTAAAGGTACTCATAAACATTTAAACTATGGTACTTAAAGGTACTCATAAACATTTAAACTATGGTACTTATAAACATTTAAACTATGGTACTTAAAGGTACATAGTACTTAGAGGTGCTCATAAACATTTGAATTTAAAACCTTAAAGGTACTGCAATTTAAACCATGGTATTTAACAGTAATCATAAACATTTGAATTTTTGAACTTACTGCACTTAAAACCACGGTACTTATGGGTACAGAATGTACCACTTCAGTCATTTTCTTCCACATAATTTGAGATTATCAAACTTTTCAAAATACAAAAGAATGGTGTGTCCAGATGGCATAACACCATAATATTAAAGACACAGTTCATTCTGCTTACACACAAATTGTAGAACCTCATCTATAACACTTAATACACATAGGCAGCCATGTTTTTAATTCATAATTATCAAACACCACATCACAGCCCTTCTTCCTACTAACATACTAGAATGAAATGAATTAAATCTGCAAATATATGAGTCTGAAATGATACAATTCTTCATACATGGCAGTTCTAAAAGAATAAAACATTTTTGTGAAGCAGCAAACCCTTTTGTAAGCAATTAAAATACTTGTCTACATAATTCACAGTGCTAATGCAGTCACTTAATTTAAATTGACATACCCACTGAGCTCATTCATTGTTGGTTCTTTTGTGTGGTGTGACAATACTTTAGTCAGTAAATTGTTAAATTTAGCACAATAACTCACTGGTTTACTTTTTATATGCACAATGGATACTTGAAAGGGAAATCAGAGGATATTTATAAGATTCAGTTGCTGGTTCAAAGTAAAATTGGGTGACTGCTCCTGCTCTTCAAAGTTAACGGTTATAAATCACATTCTTCATAACATACTTCTCTCTTTTACTGAAGGCATTCGTGTCAATATTCCAACCATAACAGCCATTGTCACAGCCAGCCAGTAAGAAATCTGCAGAAGGAACAGCTATCAAACCTAGGACCCTTCCAGGAGCTGACAAATTGAGAAGCTTTCTGCAAACAAGAATATCATCATTTTGATCATTTTTGAACAAACTATGAATTTTTCCTGAAAAAATATTGTGTTGAAACTGGAAAGTCAACGAAGTAATAGAGGCAATGTAGTTATTTTGAATGTAAGTTTACATCAACAGTCTAAAGAATTCTCTGAGGGAAACACCCCCAAGGATATTGTGACAAGGACTGAAATTTACCTGAAATTTACTTGCGTTTGAGGGACAGGATCAAAGTTTCTTGCAATACACCCCTACTGTTCCCCTTCAGCTACCAAGGGATACTATTCAACAAAATCTGTTCTTAGGATATAGAGGAGGAGAGCAAGCTTTAAATTGAAGCTTTTGTCACCTCCATTTCCAGGTTCATTAAACATCACATGGCTTAATCTACCAGAACACCAGATGTGTATGCCTACTTTCCTAACATGGGCACTTCCTCTATAGACCTTATGCATATAACATAACAGAACAGAAAGTGCACCCGAGGTGGAGGTTAGTCCATATAATTGCAACTTACACCAACAAATGCGGACAGACGATTTGTGGACCAGTCGGATACCTGGTTAAGTCTATTACAAGCATTTGCCAAGTTCACATCGTGCATGCGGCCTGCTTCATTGTTTACCCTCCAAATAACGTCCCGTGACATCAATGCACAAGATCTTTTCTCATTCTACAATGATCCTACATTATTTGCTCGACATCTTGTAAAGCTGTGTATGCATACTGCACATTGAGAGATAAATATGTCTTTGCAGTGATCCTAGCTCCAAAACTTCATCTTCCGGGGGGTGGGTGGGGGTGGGGGTGGGGGGGGGGGGAGAATTTTAGGAAGGTTTAATTTCACATATATTAGCTGTTCATGAACAAATAACATCCTAGAATGAAGTTACAGTAACTGCTAGTATTTTTTAAACCCCTCTAAATAATAACATTTACTCTCTCCTTTTATGGCTATGTAATGGTTAACTAAAGTTGCTTACAAAATTATGAGCATTAAAAACCAAGTTACATACTTGTGTTTACATTTAAAGTCTGATCCTTGTGGTATTCCAATATCCCAGATGACAATGTCTTCAGAACCACCTGACAAAGTTAAAAAGTGATCAAGAAATTGAAAAGAACTACTTCCAGTCTGTAAACTTTGTGAGATATGCTGTTCAAAAAATAAATACTTCAAAATTTAATGTACTTCAAAGAAAAACACAGAGATGTTGAGTTATAAGTACTTTTTAGAAATGTAGTACATACTTGATATGAATAACGGAAGCATTACATTCAAACCTGAGATAAAAGCAAGAATTTAACAGTTCAAATGACTGTTGCTATGGCAAAGTAGACAAAGGCATGACAATGGAAACAATGGGGATTAATTCGTCTGTGGCTAGAAGTTCCATCCAAGTGGTATACACTGTTTTGCAATCTATGCCCACTACCTTAACTGGAAAGACTTCAAAACTTTGATCTAAAATGAAAGACTGGATTTCAAAATATGTGAAGATGTAATTTAAAAGCCCTTACGTATTCAAAACCACGTTTCATATTCCTTCCCACATTTGTAGTAACTAAGCTGTTGTAAAATAATTGCTCTTAAAGCCTGAATTGTTCTATTGTTTCCTCATGTCACTAAACTGGCTGAAAAATTTGCCTCTGTGGACTATTTTAGAACTGAAGGGATGAAACTGTCCCTTTTACACCAATTTTACTAAATGTTCATGGGGGACATCTTTTCATCTTATTTGCTGGTTCCCTTCTGCTGACTCTTTAAAAGAATCGTCCTGACTCAAATTTTTGTCATACTATAATGAAGGAATGTACTCCATTGAAACATTCACTCTAACTTTTGGCTTGTTTCTCAAGATATAAGCTTTCAAAGTTATCACAGTTTTACCAAAGTGAACTTGAAGCAAGCAGGTATGATACCATGCCTTCATATAAACAATCAGAGTTTTGTTTTCTGAACTATTTCATCATTACAAACATTTTCTACTTGACCAAATGCACTTACAAATCAACCACGTTGGATGGGATGGATGGAAAGATATGCAATTGATTGGTTTGGATTTCCGTTCCATCTTGATCTCAGCATAACAAAGCAGTTGTTGCGGATGGAGTAATTTAATTGTTCCCTTAGTACCAGCTGCGGCTAGAATGTTTGTTGCTTTCTTCTTTCCATCCACGTCCATCTCCAGCGTTGTCCATGCAATGCAGTAGAACTCCTGTCAAAGTGCAATTCAGTGACAGGTCTCAAAGTTATATTTCAAGAGCAAGGGCTTTTCTGAGTACAAATCACACTACTTAAATTGTTTTTATAATGGCGACAATGTTTTACAAAGAGGTTCCTTGTGGATCAATTACCAGACCCACCTGCCCCAGCCCTCACTTCCCCCAGATTTATGTCCCACACAACAGAGTAAGAGTAAGAAACATCTAAGATTAAAGTAACCTCTATTAAAGAAACCACTAAGATTAAAATAGATTACCATAACATGGTTTTACTTGATACAAACAAGTTTATAAATGATTGTATATTTTATAGACCATCGTTCATATATTGCAGTATCTTACATACTAGACACCATATGCGTGAACACATTACTAGCTGACTACTACTACATTAAAAATAGCCATAATCTTTATTCATGTATGAGAGATGCCTCTGGTCGACTCAACATCTGTGAAGTGATAGCAATGTAAAAATACGACAAGTAACAGAATGTCACAGTTTTAAAGTTGATATCAGAAGAAATGTGATTCCTCCATGTGCTATATCCCATGACAGTGGTGACACCTAAAAGTTAAAGAGATCTTTAATGGAATGACCGTCCTATTTTCAAACATATCACAAACTAACCTCTTTCTCTTTGTTGTGTTGATATTTCTTGAGAACAATACCAGTTTTACAGTCAACCACACAGACTATATTACTGCCACAGGTTGCTACACTCCATGTACTGTTTCCTATGAGAAACAAAACAAAAGAAAAACACTTAAACGGAATGCAGTCATAAAAACCGGATTGGACAAGGTAAGAGAAGACAATATTTGTCATTCTGAAGGTAAAAATCACCTGAAATGTGATATACTAGCAGGCCACTACACAGAATGAGCCAGAAAGACTAGTAGACTTGTAGCCTGTAAGCTAGTGGTTTGTATCGTGGTTACTTTAAAAATGGTGACTCAAAGCTTGCATTAACAGATGCAAAAAATAATCACGTAAACTATGATGCTTAGTGGCCATGGAACAGATGAAAGCCAAACTGTATCACAGTTTGTGAATCAATGTCTCTGCAATTGTGTAAATACAAAAACACATTTGTATCACACAAATGTGACACAATCCTACCAGATATTCTTAAAAGGATAATTTAGCTGCCACACCTAAAGAAGTTTTGCTAGTCAACTTTTCAATTTTAATTTGTATTCGTCAGCTGTCATCCTTATTAATATTACGAGCTACAACCGTCACAGGTCTGCTCCAGATGACACAAGTAAAGTATTACCCATGGCCAAACATTGTTAAACAATGCAAATGAACCCATGTGAACTAAGAACGATTCAAGAACCATAGAAATTGGGAATTTGAAATCCATAAATGAGGTCTCCTTTACAGTACCTATGCATATAATGTTTACCTTATAAAAGAGCAAACGTTATTTCCATTCAAACTGTAATGTTAATCAGCACTAACTTTTCCATAAATGACTCCTGTGGAGTGATCATATAGCCTAAATAAAATGATTCTATGACAGGCAGGAAAGATACCACCATGGCAACAGTATTAAATTTTGGAAGACAAGATCTCTCTTTCCTTTCCTTCTGCGAGCCTCTCTCCATATACAAGGCATAAATGCTTTTAATTCTTATCTAGCTCAAAGTTTACCTGGTTGTTCAGGGTTTGGTTCAAAGGCACATTTCCAGACATTGGTTGCTGTATCATTAGGATCATCCTCCTTGGAATGACATCTCAATAAATGGACAGGTTCATAAGCAACACCAACTTCCTGAAAAAGTAAGGAAAACATTCACTCGCTGTCACATATAAACAATCACATGATACAGAACATGCTCTTTGACAAAGATCTTACTGGTGAGTTCGCTGAAGGATGTACCTGACTTGTTTTCTCTTGATATATAAACTGCCACTGTCACAGTACCTGTAAAAGTGCCACTGTCACTGTACCTGTAAAACTGTCACTGTCACTGTACCTGTAAAACTGCCACTGTCACTGTACCTGCAAAACTGCCACTGTCACAGTACCTGTGAAACTGCCACTGTCACAGTACCTGTAAAAGTGCCACTGTCACTGTACCTGTAAAACTGTCACTGTCACTGTACCTATAAAACTGCCACTGTCACTGTACCTGTAAAACTGCCACTGTCACTGTACCTGCAAAACTGCCACTGTCACTGTACCTGTAAAACTGCCACCTAGATTGCAGCCTTCTGTTGCAGATTATTAACATGGTTGTAAGGTGTATGCAATCTCCTTACTTATTGAGGACAATGGTGCAGTTGTTCTATTCATGAAGGATCTAGACTATGAAGCACTCCAGCTAAGCTATGTTTTGTATTGTATATGATTGCTGTCCACATTCTTTTGTGGATGTGGGTTCAACATGCTATATGAAAGGGCTTTTACTTAAAGATATCAGCAAGCTAACACTAGAGAGCCCACTGAAGAAGCAGTAAAGATGTTGTTTTATCTTTATAAAGGCCTGAGTGGGACCATTTGAAATGTGTAAGAAATATAACAATGAGGAGTTGATTAAAAATATTGTAGAAGCACTTGTTGGTATGTAGGCCTAGGTGTGGCTGCTTAATGTGCCAAAGGCAGTACTGTGGTTTGAAATATGAGTTCAAAGGCCAGAAAGTGCAAAGAAGTTGCTTGTAGGAGTTAACATCCTTAGAGTTCACATGGAGATGGGAATGTGTTCAATGTTAAGGCAGTGAGTCATCATCATTTTATAATGTGGGTAATGAATGACTGTACTTATGTAATAAGAGTGGACTTAAGTTATATGAGATTGGTTCTAGGGATGCATCTATATTTGATAAGGAAACTATTTTAAGTATCAGTCTTGACTTGTTACAGCTACTCAGCTAATTAATTTGAAGGTACTTCCATCCAAGATTTCAGCCAGAAAACTTTCTTTATGACTAGCTTTGAGGAACTATTTACATGAACTTTTGGAAGCTGGTATGATCTAAATTACTTATTATTTCTGCCAGTAATGGATTTGAGGGTCTTAAAATGTCATACAGCCTCTTGTTACAGTCACATCCATGAAAGTGATGCCACTTTTGTTTCTTATGGAAGTATTTTGCTGGTTGAAGATTCATTATGTTTCCTACACATATGGTCATATATTACATTTTACCATTATAAACCAGAAAGCCCAAAGGCTTAGTGATTCCTTGCCAAATGGGGATGCTTTGTTGCACTGAGGTTTATCCCTCAAATTCACAAGTATTACAAGTATCTAATACCCCTGTCTTGAAATATCGTGTTTTTCAATGCATTTGGTATTTAACTTCTGATGACTTCAAATGACCTCTGACCTCCAATGGATCTTGGATCTTGAAAATTCTTGGGAAATTTGCTTTTTGACCTCTGGTGACCCCAGATGACAATCTTGGGAATTCTTGGGAAATTTTGCTTTTTGACCTTTAGTGACCCCAGACGATGATCTTGGGAATTCTCGAGGAATTTTGCTTTCTGACCTTTAGTGACCCCAAATGACACTTGGGAATTCTTGCTTTATTACGTCTGGTGACCCCATGACAATCTTGGAAATTGTTGGGAAATTTTGCCTTTTGACTTGTGGTAACCCCATATGACAATCTTGGGAATTCTTGGGAAATTTTGCTTTTTGACCTCAGGTGACCCCATATGACGATCTTGGGAATTCTTAGGAAATTTTGTTTGTGACCTCCAGTGACCTCAGATGACCTCTGACCTCTACCAGAAACAATTGGGTTCTTTCTCTCAACATGACAAATCAATATACCATGTATGAAAAGTATCCTTCATTCCTACCTTGAGATATCGTGATTACAAGATTTTCAGTCTTTGACCTCCAGACACCTCAAATGACCTTTGACCTTCACCAAAAACAATAGGGCTCTTCCTCTCCACATGACAAATCTACACACTAAATATGAAGTGTCTATCATTGCTATCTTGAGATATCATTATTACAAGCGATTTACAAGCTTTTCGCAGTTTTACCTCCAGTGACCTCAGATGACCTTTGACCTCTACCGCAAACAATAGGGTTCTTCTCAACATGACATATCTATATACCAAATATGAAAAGTGTCGGTCATTACCATCTTGAGATATCGAGTTTACAAGCCGTTTATGAGGCTTTTGCAGTTTAAACTCCGGTGACCTCAGATGACCATTGACCTCTACAAAAACAGTAGCATTCTTCCTCTTGACATGACAAATCTGTATACCAAATATGAAAAGTGTCCTTCACTCCTATTTTGAGAAATCGTGATTACAAGGCTGTCAGTCTTTTACTTCTGGTGACCTCAAATGAACTTTGACCTTTACCAAAAACAATAGGGTTCTTCCTCTCAACATGACAAATCTGTATCCCGAATATGAAAACTGTCAGTCATTGCTATCTTGAGATATTGTGTTTACAAGCCGTTTATAAGGTTTTCGCAGCTTAACCGCCAGTGACCCCAGATGACCTTTGACCTCTACCAAAATCAATAGGGTTCTCCCTCTCAACATGACAAATCTGTATACCAAATATGAAAAGTGTCGGTCATTGCTACCTTGAGATATCGTGTTTACAAGGTTTTCGGTTTTTTACCTCTGGTGACCTCAAATGACCTTTGACCTTTACCAAAAACAATAGGGTTCTTCCTCTCAACATGATAAATCTACATACCAAATATGAAAAGTGTTGGTCATTGCTATCTTCAGATATCATGTTTACAAGCCATTTACGAGGTTTTCGCAGCTTAACCTCCAGTGACCTCAGATGACCTTTGACCTCTACCAAAATCAATAGGTTCTTCCTCTCAACATGACAAATCTGTGTACCAAATATGAAAAGTGTCAGTCATTGCTACCTTGAGATATCGTGTTTACAAGGTTTTCGGTTTTTTACCTCTGGTGACCTCAAATGACCTTTGACCTTTACCAAAAACAATAGGGTTCTTCCTCTTAACATGATAAATCTATATACCAAATATGAAAAGTGTCGGTCATTGCCATCTTGAGATATCGTGTTTACAAGCTATTTACGAGGTTTTTGCAGCTTAACCTCCAGTGACCTCAGATGACCTTTGACCTCTACCAAAATCAATAGGGTTCTTCCTCTTGACATGACAAATCTGTATACCAAATATGAAAAGTGTCGGTCATTGCTATCTTGAGATATCGTGTTTACAAGGTTTTCGGTTTTTGACCTCTGGTGACCTCAAATGACCTTTGACCTCCACCAGAAACAATAGGGTTCTTCCTCTCAACATGACAAATCTATATACCAAATATGAAAACTGTCAGTCATTGCTAACTGGAGATATCGTGTTTACAAGCTAAGCGTCACATACACACACACATACACACACACACACGCACACACACATACACACACACACGACATCACCATCGCATAGATTCCTTGCCTGCCTTCGGCAAGGAATCAAAAAGAAACCAGGGTGATGCCAGCATGAGGGGCACAGTCAGCCTCCTGTGTTCACCTAGCAACCACATAACCACTTTCTACATGTTACCAGCATCTCTAATCAATAATGCTGTACTTCTTTCCAGCATTTCAAATAAAGCTTTCCTAATGTTCACAGACTCACAACTGAATACAAGGCTACCAAAGCACATGACTTATATACAATTTCTTGATAGTTGTCTTTATTGAACCTTACTTCCCCCCACCCCAAGATAATATACCCTATCCTCATATCATCCCAACACAAAGAGTACCTTTAAGGAAGTGCTATTGTCAGCCAATATGAAAATGAAATTCTACGAAAAGAATCAAAGTGAGAGATTCCATAGCAGTAGAGTATCAAGACTAGATATTTAGTCTGTACGGGTCCACCTTCATCAATAATTGTCAGGGATACACACTTCAGATATTTTTCAATCTTCACCTATTTTCTGGCAGAGAGCAAGGCACTTATTCTTCACATTTGACAGATTCAGAATGTAAGAAAAAGCCTGAAGAGAAGACTTCAACAAATCTAAACATAAATCGAACCTAATAATATTGATCTATTTCACGTTAACTTCACAACAGAATAGTGCCTGGAATAGATAGGTATTTAGGGAGAGCCATGTCTACTTCATTCCACAAATATATAGAATAGCCAAAGCCCATACAGCCATCAAAGCCTACAGAGCCACCAAAGCCCATAGAGCCATCAAAGCCCATAGAGCCACCAAAAGCCCATAGTGCTACCAAAGCCCATAGAGCAATCAAAGCCCATAGAGTCATCGAAGCCCATAGAGCCACCAAAGCCCACAGAGCCACCAAAGCCCAAAGAGCCACCAAAAGCCCATAAACCATCAAAGCCAATAGAACCACCAAAGCCTATAGAGCCATCAAAGCCCATAGAGCTACCAAAGCCTATAGAGCCACCAAAAGCCCATAGAGCCATCAAAGCCCATAGAGCCATCAAAGCCTATACAGCCACCAAAGCCCATAGAGCCACCAAAGCCCATAGAGCCATTAAAGTCCATAGAGCCATTAAAGTCTGTGGAGATATCAAAGCCCATAGAGCCATAAAAGCCTGCCCTGAAAAGTTTTCCTCACTTTTCCTCACCTGCATTCCATCCACCTGAGGTGCATCTTTTTTTTCTTCTGTCTCCTGTACTCTGTTTGACTTCTCTGTTTTCTTTTTCCCTTTCACAGCTTTCTTTGGTGCTGGACTTGACGCAGCTGCTTTCTTGCCGCGTGTTCCTTTGCTTTGGGCTTCAGGGGTTTTTGTCTCTGTTTGTTCTGGATCACTTACTGTCTGTGGAGCAGCAACAGAGGTGGAAGCACTCTCGGGATCTCCTTTGGCTTTCTTAGCTTCAGGTAAAACAGCTGACTCTGGTGGTTCTAAAGATACAAGAAAAATAATCTTTTCTTTATAAAAGTAATAAGTTTTAGTTTTAAATGTTCAATACTTCACAGTCATATGAATTTGCTAATATTCTATGCAGAATACTCAGAACAATTTCACTTTGTACTGTAACTTGCTGACATGGCTATACAAGTCATAGATCTGGATAAGTACTCCAACCTGCACTACTGGTAAGTATTCTATACCAGTTGAAAGTTATGTAAAACATCAGAGAAACACACGACACCATGGCTTTGTGCACTTTTACAAGCTAAACGCTAGCACACACATAGGTGTTAACATCACAGACTTACTTTCTCTTACCCCTTGTACTTAGCTGAGGGTGCTAGCATTAGTGATATACCAAAGAAGGAGTAGGTTGCCACTGGCTCCTACATGAAAATAATTTTCAACTGTTTATGATCTTTTTAAAAGAACTCTTTGAAAGAACATTGTTGCAATGATTTTACCCAGTACAGTATCTCAATGGGGCTTTCCTGTGGCTTTAACTGTATGTGAGAGCATTCACACATCATAATCCCATAAACAACTTCAGTGTGGTCACATGAAATCAGACTTGCTGTAGTGACCTAGTAGTGAGAAGACTAGCACCTAACTAAGTCTCATTTGTGGGAGCATTTCGAACCTTGATGATCATCTTGTCTCATCAGTAAAATGTTGGGTGCACTTTGCGACCCAGTTGGTCACATTGCACAGTGATTGCATGCATGAAATTTAGCTTTACTGATTATTTCCTTGCTTGAATGATTTGTAAAAACTTCCTTACCTTCTGCTTGTCTCTTCTCCATTTGTATTGCGCCCTCTTCATTCTCCAACACCATCGATGCCACCGTGGTACCGTTTCCCAAATCCAAGGTTTGTTGGATAGTGTGACCCGATTCATCTTGAATCAAGATCTGTACTTTGTTGTTGGGTACTGGAATGGATGGCTGCTCCAAGAGTGGTTTGCGAAGGTGAGAGGTCTGTTGTGTGACATGTTTCTCTGCCAGGGTAGTCAGCTGCAAACAAAAAATCAAACCTGTGAAATTAAAGCTTTCCCAAAGTTTTTACCCCACAGCTGTTGTACAAGTGCATTGAATTTGGTTAGTTAGATGAGGTTTAACGTCCCAGTTTCCAACCCCAATTGGTTCAAGTCGAGACGACCACGTCCTTTTTTCCAGTTGTGGCTCACTGGCTTGTTTTCCCTATTCCATTGCTTATGCTGAGCACCAAGCACAAAGGCAGTAGGTTCCATTTTTAAAGTCTTTGGTATGACCCGGCCAGGATTTGAACCCTAGACCTTCCGGCTGCAAGTCGGATGCTCTAACCACTTGGCCACTGCAGCACTGAAATTCGCAAATGTAAGTGTGCTCATCGTCTTTAACCACTTTCCCAAACTGGGAACTGAATGTGAGCAGAAACATTGTCAGACAGCTGAACAAAGACCTAAATCAGGCTAACAGAGGCTAAAAGGCTAACTGAAGGTGACAAAAGCTATAGACTCATTCATGTTTACAATGTTTACAAACAAATCACCTCACGGCCGGCTGGCAAAAGATTTGATAAGGTGCACTTATGCTGTTGTCTACTTTCTGCATGCAATTGTGGCAGTGTTTATAGTGCAAAACCTAACATGCACACATATACTCTTACACATGCTTTATGCCAACCAGTAACATAACTGTGAATGGTCTGATACCAACACTGAAACCACCTTACCACCACTACAAACAGCTTTGCTAAACAAGTATTTCAATTCCCCATAAAATGTCCAGGTGGTTCAAGTTTGATCTGAATGCAAGGCATTCACTCTAACCACCAATAAACCTCCCTACTCATCAAAAGCATTGATATATAAACAGGAATGTTTTACTACGAAAGTCAGGGGCTGGAAAGTTTTCCACTGACTAGTAAAGAACACTAATGGAAAGGGGGAAGGGGGAAGGGAGAGGGGTGGACACCTATGATTTAATTAGTTGAAGCAATTCCTGTAGTAAACTAAAACATATGATGCAGCCTGGAAGCACAAAGGGCTCAAGAATTTCTCCAGTTTTGGAACTAAAATATGTTCAAAAGATGTTAACTGACCTACTAGACCAGGCCCGCAACTTCCTCCTGTGCGGCCGCAAACCAATTTCGATTTGCCTAATTTTTGGTTCTTGTACGTCTTGTTATTTGACCACAACTTAAACTTGACATAAGTACAGGATATCATGAAAACAAAGAAACAATCACTTCCTTTGATGTAAGGTGGATATTCTCGAACATTTCATTATTTGATAAACTAAAGAATTCACTTGTAAAACGCATCTGAATTAACATATTTGTCGACAAAATAGAGATGCAATACACAGGACAAGTTCTGCCAACAACTACTAGGCCCATACTACAATATTATTCCAGGGCATGTGGGTCTGCCTAGATGGGCACATTGGTCACTAACGGGGGAGGGGTGGGGGAAGGGGTGGGGGAAGGGGTGATGGTGAGATGACACCCTCGTATACACATCTGTTCCACAGCGGCCCCAGATGGTCACAGAAACATGATTTGGCCCAGTGTTCGAAAAGGTTGCACACCCCTGTACTAGACCAAACTCTTGCATATTGCCCTTTTTCACAACATATCAACTTTACACCCTCTTCTCCTGAATGCTTGATCCTGAGGAATACTGTACAAAGGCTGTCTCCCCCTTCCCCCTCTCCCCTAGCTGCTGAGCCTATGTTTAAAATCCTATATCTCATACAGCAAATGATAATTTCAAGCTCTTTAGTTCTCATTTCTAGAGTATCTTACAAAAGGCACTTCCAGTTGCAGATTTCTTAAAACACATGTCCTTACCATATAATTAGTAAAATCTACCAATGCATCTGGGCCAAACTGTATCTGAGTGTTGAGCATCTCGATGAAACTTTCCTCCAGTGTTCTTATTTCTGCCTTTGTCATGCCCTCTTTCAGCTCTGCTAAAAAATTTTCATTCCAGACTTCATTCACCTGAAAATTAAAGTTAGAAAACTGGTAATGCCAATCATGAGTTTTATATACTGATCAGCAATACAAGAAGATTATATGCAGGTGTTAAAAACATTACCCCTACAGTACATCAACTGCAAGAATTAACCAAATGGCAGTGAATTCTTAACAAAGAAAAGTGAAGGCTGATGAGATGGGAGGAAAGATAGAGACTTTGGGATTAAGAGGCAGAAGATGGGGATAAGAGTTAACAGTCTCTGCACATAAGCTTACTGTTATCCACGGTGAATTTATTTGCCAAGTTTCAAATCATCACTGTCGACAACTGATTGATAAAATTGTGAGCATGATGTCTGATGCACATGCAGGAGTAAGTCAAGTCCCTCTGCCATTTAAATTGATCACACAAAAGCACAGCGGTTATCTATGCAGCCTTGGAGATGTTGTATGTGATGTGTGAAAGTGGGACGTGTGAGGTCAGCACCAATGTGGGTCAACTATGATAATAATACAGATTAAGCTCTGGACCAAAGGTCTAATCATACATTGATCCTGATTTGTCACTACGGTTCAAAGACCAGGGTTTGGTCTGGTCAGTTTTGGGTATAGACTTTAAAAGAAGACTCAAAGGCAGTGTCCAATTCCACAATGTCAGGTGAAAAAGGGCTACAGTTTACCAACTATCATAGGTATGCAACCTAAGACACATTTCAATGAGATATGGAAAGAATATATTTAACTAGATTTTTAATAAACTCTTAGCAACTCAAAATTTTTAAACCACAGAGATTTCTACTTTACCTTGGCCATCAGAGTATCTTCCATGTTTTGTACTGTTTCCCGTATGTCAACATCTTTCCCATTTAGTATCTTCAGCTTAGGCAACATGTAGACGGCAATGTAATGGTCGGCAATCTGGTAAGGTATAGAAGGAAAAAGATGAGATCACACGGTTTAATACTTAATTATACCTGGTATCAACAACTTGTGCAAACTATAGGTCATTATTGCTACAGCATCTTTGTTTTGAAGTTACCTATCGATCTTCACCTGAGAGTTTTAACCAGAAAGCCCAAAGGCTTAGTAATTCCTTGCCGAATGGGGATGTTTTGTTGCACTGAGGTTTATCCCTCAAATTAATCTTTCTTGACTACATCATTTTATGTTTTAACAATTTGACCTCTGCTGACCTCACATGACCTTTGAACCCCACCAAATATAACAAAAGAGAAAAACTGAAGTGTCTTGAAAGGGATTCAACTCCAATGGATCTTGGATCTTGAAAATTCTTGGAAAATTTTGCTTTTTGACCTCTGGTGACCCTAGATGACGATCTTAGGAATACTTGGGATATTTTGCTGTATGACCTCTGGTGACTCCTGATGACTATCTTGGGAATTCTTGGGAAATTTCACTTTTTGACCAATGGTGACCCCATATCATGATCTTGGGATATTTTGCTTTTTGACCTCTGGTGACCCCATATAACAACCTTGGGAATTCTTGGGAAATTTTGCTTTTGCTTTTTGGCCTCTGATAACTCGAGATGATGATCTTGGGAATTCTTGGGAAATGTTGATTTTTGACCCCAGTGACGCCAGATTGCAATCTTGGGAATTCTTGGGATATTTTGCTTTTTGACCTCTGGTGACCCCATATAACAATCTTGGGAATTTTTGCGTTTTGACCTCTGGTGACCCCACATAACAATCTTGGGAATTCTTGGAAAATGATGCTTTTGACCCCTGTGATGCTAGATTACAATCTTGGGAAATCTTGGGAAATTTTGCTTTTTGACGTTTGGTAACCCAAGATGACCTTTGACCTCCACCAAAAACAATAGGGTTCTTCCTTACATCATGACAAATCTATATACCAAATATGAAAAGTGTCGGTCATTCCTATCTTGAGATATCATAATTATGAGCTTTTCAGCTTTTTACCTCCAGTGATCTCAAATGACCTTTGACCTTCAACAAAAACAAAAGGCTTCTTCCTGTCAACATGACAAATCTATGTACCAAATAAGAAAAGTGTCGGTCATTGCTATGTGGAGATATCGTGTTTACAAGCCATTTACAAGGTTTTTGCAGTTTAACCTCTGGTGACCTCAGATGACCTTTGACCTCTACCAAAAACAATAGGATTCTTCCTCTCAACATGACAAATCTATATAGGCTATTCCCATCTTGACATATGGCGATTTCAAGGTTTTCGGTCTTTGACCTCTAGTGACCTCAAATGACCTTTGACCTCCATCAAAAACAATAGGATTCTTTCTCTCAACATAACAAGTCTATATACCAAATATGAAAGTGTCTGTCATTCCTATCTTGAGATATCATGATTAACAAGCTTTATGGCTTTTTAACTCCGGTGACCCCAAGTGACCTTTCACCTTCACCAAAAACAACAGGGCTCTTCCTCTCAACATGACAAATCTACATACTAAATATGAAAAGTGTCGGTCATCCCTATCTCGAGATATCCCGATTACAAGGCTTTTTGGTTTTTGACCTCTGGTGACCTCAGATGACCTTTGACCTCTACCAAAATTAATCGGGTTCTTCCTCTCAACACGACAAATCCATACAGGCCACTCCTATCTTGAAATATCGTGATTTCAAGGTTTTCGGTCTTTCACCTCTGGTGACCTCAAATGACCTTTGAACTCCACCAAAAACAATAGGATTCTTTCTCTCAAAATGACAAACCTATATATCAAATATGAAAAGTGTCTGTCATTCCTATCTTGAGATATCGCGATTACGAGCTTTTCGGCTTTCTACCTCCGGTGACCTCAAATGACCTTTGACCTTCACCAAAAACAATAGGGTTCTTCCTCTCAACATGACAAATCTATATACCAAATATGAAAAGTGTCGGTCATCGCTAACTCAAGATAGCGCGATTACAAGCCATTTACGAGGTTTTTGCAGTTTAACCTATGGTGACCTCAGATGAACTTTGACCTCTACCAAAAACAATAGGGTTCTTCCTCTCAACATGACAAATCTATATACCAAATATGAAAAGTGTCGGTCATCCCTATCTCAAGATAACGCGATTACAAGGTTTTCGGTTTTTGACCTCTGGTGACCTCCGATGACCTTCGACCTCCTCCAAAAACAATAGGGTTCTTCCTCTCAACATGACAAATCTATATACCAAATATGAAAAGTGTTGGTCAATCCTATCTTGAGATATCGCGATTACAAGCAGCGTCACAAACACACATACACACACACATACACACACACACACACACACACATACACACACACACACATACACACACACACACGACATCACCATCGCATGAATTCCTTGCCTGCCTACGGCAAGGAATCAAAAAGGAGTTAAAAACATCTTTTTAGAACTGCATATAACATGTCTTTACAATTATGATTGGTTTGATTGTACAATTTTCACGTCTGTTTCTTTTACCGCACATGAAACTGAGCTCAGCTTTGGATTATAAATGTTTTTTACAGATGTCCTTTTTTTGCTTCACACATTTTTTCTTATTACATTATTTCACAGAAATGAATCTAAGACAGATCTTCAATTACCATAAAGAACCATTCCTCTTCAATTTAAGGAAATATTTACACCTTTCAACTTCTGCCACAATTAAATTTTGTTGAATCACAAAGCTGTGCCACAAATATGAAACTGAAGTTTGAAGCTACAGTCATGTCCTTGGCAGCAATGATACTGTCCATCATAATGCACAAAATGACTTTGACAAAACTAGTTTGCATAAACTTCCAAGCATTTGAAGTTTCGAAAGCCAACCTCCAACTTTCTACCTAAAACATAGATTAACAATTTATTTCCCTAACAGTAGTATAGTTTCAATAGATTTGAGGTGCCTGAGTCGTCTTTGAATTTGTGGTACACAAATTCTTTTTTCATTGCAGCACATAACTCTTACCACCCATCAAATTGTGTTGCCAGGGAGGCCTGCCTCTTCTGTCTTTCCATAGTTAAATGAGAGCTCCCAAAGGGCAGACTATTTTTAACAATCATCGCAAATTATTCATTGTAAGATTTTAACCCTTTCAGTGCAGAATTCATCCCTATGCAACACCAGCAGGGACTGAATTTGTTAAAGCCAAACTTAAGAGCAAGGACACACGACTTTCAAACTGATATTAGGGCCATATAACAGACATTCCTGCAAAAATTCTGTCCACAAAAAACAAAGAGAACATCTTGCTCTTTCAGATGGTGTTTGTTTCATACTTCACATACACTAACTGCTGAAAATTGTTGTTTAATGGTAATCTGTTTATTTGTGCAAATTTATGCAAATTTTGGTCATTTTACAATATTTCCTTTTCAACTGTTAGTTTTGCATAACATGTTTATTGCCATTACTGCTGAACACAAAAACTGAAGAAAATTATCTTTCTAATGGAATATGGTTTGTACACATTTCACAGTGTAAAACTGAAGTCTACGCCTATTCTCAACTGCATGGCATGAATACCTGGTCAAGTTTCATTGGCATTCACAGAACTAGGCCGTGTAACGTTAATGCTGAAAGCAGCCACAGTCATTCTGATTTATATACTGCACATATATATAATACACTATACAAACAACTAAGTCAATTCCCTGGATGAAGCTTACAACTTGGCCTATTTTTACACTCTTACGCTCACTGTGAACCTCACTAATTTCTTTCAATCACGTCGTTCGATGAGAAAGAACATCCATCGTGCATTGTGACTGGCTTATAGCTATGTTTAATTAGTTCCATGCCAATCACAATGCACGTTTCATAGGATTTGTCAAATGAGGAGCTACATGTATCTAACTGCATAGCGAACGTACATTCTTTTGCTTTGGCTTTACGTGCGCGGCGTGTTTTCGCTTACAAGATGGCATAGATGGCTGTGCAGGTTATACTGATACATCATCTGCCTGTGTAACCACAAACGTGTCGAGAGTACATTTTTACGAAATAATTTTGATTAGAAGTGATTTTATGCCTGTAGTTGTGCCCAAAGAGATGTTGGATGTTCTTTCTCATGGAACGATGTGATTGAAAAAAATCAGAGAGGTTCAATGTGTTGCTGAAAGTGTCACGAATGAAGGCGTACAGCGTTCAATGACGTAATTACGGTGGGTGTACCGATATATTACCATGAACACACCTTGTCACCGCCGCAGGATTTCCTGCCCGAAACACAGTGCATTTTTTTAATCGGTGGGATTTTCCGCCTGGAGCACTGAAAGGGTTAAATTAAACTTACTGAGAGGAGGTTGTTTTCAATATTTAGCTCTTCCAAATCAGGAAATTGTTCCAGGGTTGCCACTGACTTGAGGTGATTGTGGTGAAGGTTGAGAACTCGCAGCTTTCTCAAACCAAGATTGATGGGGAAACCTGAGATGCGGTTGTTGGACAAGTTCAGTGAGTCAAGGCCAACCATCTTGGAGAAGACGGCAGGATCCAATGTTGATATCTTTCGTTTCGATAGGTCAAGACTTGTGACATCCTGGAGTGTTGAGCACCCAGTGAAGTCCAGAATCATTCTCTCCACCAAAGGGCTGCTGGACCATGTTTTGTTGGGTGGTGGCTGAGCATTACTCATGGCTGAAGCTGGTTTCTTTCTTACTTCACATAAAATGCACAGCCCAGAATGAAGCACACTAAAAGAAACACCAAAAAAAAGTACAAATTGTAGTAAATGCTGACTATTGTATGTATATACCGTAGCATGTGGGGCACAGATTTACTTTGTTCACCGTAACCTTTAGGTTTCTTCCGATCTTGCAAAAATTTGATAAACAATCCGGATTTTGGGTAAATTACAAGTTTAATTTTGATTTAACAAAGTCTTGTTGCCAACAGCAACAGGGGTAGCCTATAACTGAAGTGAACAATTGATCTCCTCACTACAGTTTGGCACACAGTATATGGTAGTCCACAATACACCAACTGTGACTGAGCTGTGAAAAAATGTATCATTCCATCAAAAAGCACTCCTAACTGTATATTAAACTTATGCCTTGACTTAGTCCACAGTCTGCTGACCAACTCTTTGTGTTGCTTTGTGGCTCCCCATATTACAGGTTGGTCAGCAAAGACTGTCCCTATAAAACTGGGCTACCTCATATCCAAAATGTTTGACGGTCTCCCTCTTTTTCAAATTCACCTATCATTGATCTGAACAAGTACTTTTTATGTTAAAGACATCTGTACCTAAAGGATAATAGTTGTTCCAACATCCATCGACATCTGATACATTAAAGTCAATCCTGCTTTTCTGTAACTGTTAAAGCTTTGCAGGACTGGCAATAAAACATCATGAGGGTAAGGCCATTTTCATTTATGCTTTAAGGGCACATTTCTTCAACTGAAATGGCATTAAGGGCAAACAAGATTTTGTGTTATCTGATACGTGACCATATGTGTTTTGTTTGGCAGGGCATGAAGGCCAAGGTGGCTTTGAAAAGTACTGTATGCTATTTTGGGGGACACCAAGGCCATTGCTCAAAGTGCCAACTACCAAGGCCATTGCCCACGTGGCCTTCATTTATTTCCAGCCACGAATCTGCCCTGCTTTATCAGTGAGTCAGTCAACATAAAGGTGGAGCCAATTCAATGGACAGCTTATTAACAAACCTTACAAGTTTTACAAATTAATCACTAAAAAGAAGCCATAACGGATGGTTTTTATAAATCAACATTAATTTATTTATAGCACCAGCAAACCTTGAAACTATGAAAAGTTTCTCTCATTGTACAGTAAATGGATTTCCCCCTTCACAGTTTCTGTGTCTAGTGAGTCATCTATTTTTGTCACAATATGCCACCTAAGACTTTAACAATGAATTAGCATACTGATACGAACCCTGGTTCCTGCCCTGTGCAATCCAGTCTGGACCCTATTCAAAAATGTCTGAGATGACTTGGCCCTACTTGTGTTTTCTCATTTTTGTGCGATAGTGATGCAATTTCACAGAAATCTGCTGCATTTTGAGGTGGTTAAATACTTTTAATGTACCTCTAACCCCATACAGTAAAAGGACCACAAAGTCTGTATAATGGAGGCACCTAATAAGGATGCCTTCAAAGTTTGAGAGTTGATTTTGTGTTTGTTAGGCTGGTGATATGACCGCAGATGACAGCGATCATTGTTTACAGACAGGCACTTCACAGATGGGATACAGTACTGTACTAGCACACAAGGCGGTATGCTTTACACACAATGCATAAGTGGCCTTGTTGGGGTTTTTGCTTGATAAAAGTCAGCTTAGCATTGGAAAAAAAAAGAAGAAAGCAGCCAAGGCTAAAAATTGGAGAAGTTTATCTCAATATTTAATGTGAGAAATTTCAAGTAACCAAAAAGTACAACTTAAAGCAAAGATCTGCCTCTTAGGTAGATGTCACTCCTGAAAATTGCTTTGTTTTGTTGAGACAACTTATTGAACGCTTTCTCTTCTTACGGTGACCTTGTTAAGGTTCGCCATCATACATGTATGTGTATGGAATACATACACATGTGACGGTGAACATTAAAATTTATATCAGGCTACTGTGTGCGTAACACTATGACATCAAACAGAACACTTGATCTCTGTAGTTCTATACATCCACAGATGCCTCCACAACAATCCTAGCCTACAGTATAATGATGTCACATTGTGACTCATTAGCAAACTGATACAAAACAAAGTTCCCTAGCCACACAGTGAATTCAACAGTGCAAAAAACTTGCTGACTTCATTTCAAATTTTGAACCTTTTCAGAAGATCTCTGTTGTCAAAGACATCTGCATTTTATACTCCTGTAAGATTTGGAGAAGAAAAGCCATGCTAGTAAATTAAGATTTTGGGTCCAAAATTTGCGGCGAAAAGGAAGTCAGTTTTGACTATGGCAAAGACAACCGATCACCCCACTATATTCATAGGTCATATTAAGGACTATATTGTGAGCTGTAGGTGATCCTCCATACACAGTCCTTTACTGCAGGAGTCTCCAAACTTTTTTGCTTGGTGATCCAAACTTTCAACTTGGGAATTTTGGTGGCCTTCAAATTGACGAGTTGATGAGAAATTGGCAATTATTTTTTTCGCTCCCGAATCCTTTTCACAACCCCTAGTTTGCTGAACCTTGCTTTACTGTAGGCCTAACAGTTCTTCTTGTTGAAAATGTTGACACATCCATAAGGACATTCATTCACCACTCATGCTTTGAAAGTTATATAAACTAAATTTGCTCAGCAATAAAAGTGATGGGGTTCCCTACGGATAGAGGCATCACTGATTACATTGGGAGAGAGACTAATTGCAATCCTTAATAGTTTGGGGGTAGGAAGCTAAATTTATTAGCTTCATCTGGCATACAGTATCAATGACAAAAATGAAGGTCATGCATGAAACAAGTCCTACATGTACGAGTAGGGTGCAGAAGGCAACCAACAAAAATGAGAGCCTGGCCAAAAACACCTTTAGAGGAAAGAATCAATCTTCTTTGCCTTCGCAGTTCAGCCAAAGGGACTACGTTAGAGACTAGTCATAGATCCTGGCTAAATTTACCTATAAACCGACCTTCTCTGGATTCCCCCAAGTTGGTCCCACAGGATGACCTGGTGAGGGTCCCAGACAGTGCTGGCATATTTCAACACCAGTCAAAACTATGTAAGTCATCAGCCTCACATCTCTAGGGCAAAAAGACACATTCCCACAGAGAATGTACCTAAAATTCTGTTGCCTTTACAGTATTACAAATATACTGGATGTGTTTCACTGTTTATCCCACTTTTATAGTCTTTAGTGATGGTAACCCCGAGACAGGTAATAGTACTGTTAAACCTGGATAACTCCTCACTTTTTCAAACATACTTAAAAGAGAAAAAAAAGTATTTTTTCTTTCTTTCTGGCAGCAGTGATGGTACTGCATTTAACAGGTTGAAAGTGCATAGGCCTACGTATGTACAGTACTGTACTGTATTGGCTAAATGTCCTAACTCCTAAGCAATCAATGTCATCCCATTCTTCCATGACCAGGGGTCGAAATAACCGGGAGCGCTGACAGCCATGGCTGTCGGGCTCTTACTGATGGCTGTGGTGCCCCTCAGTCAGTGTCCTATGTTACAGTATTTCATAGGACATTGACTGAGGGGATTTTAAAAACATGGCTTTGCTAACTGAGATGATGTGGAAATTTGATTTGTTACTGTAAATGGCTAATATGCATTTTTGATCAAACAATGAATTTTTTTCACAAATAATGACAATTTTAGGTGGTAGCTTTCACTGCAACATATGGGGGGTGGATGCAAGTTTGTGACTTTCATTCCCTTAGCCTAATCTCCTCCAAAAAATGTCAGGTTCCATTTACAACAACAGCCTGCTTGTAATTGACAAGAAATCCATCACCCACCGGAGAGTCTGTTTAGAAACACCATGTGTAGGCCCTATATAATTTGGCCTTTAGTGATTCATGAGGAACAGAAACAAAGGTTTTTTCAAAATCTAATGTTAAGATAGGCCAAAGAATGAAATCAATTTTCACCTGCACTGTGTTGTTCTAAAAAACATCCTAGGCCTAACTGTAATCCCATATTTTCAATGGATCATAGCAAGGACTGTATTTGGCAGTCACCATTGATGGAAAAAGTTGGGAAGCTGGGAGGCTCCTTCCCAGGAAATTTGTGTACTTGGAGGGAAATGTTGAAAATTGGAGGGAAATTCATCTTTTTGGTACATGAAAACATGGAAGGAATTGTGGACAATTCGACTTGCTTAACAGGAAATATGATTTTTTTTCCAGCCCTGGCAGTCAGACTCTTTCTGAGACCTGTGCATAATGTTAGGGACCTTGGCAATAGTACTAGTGACATGTAGTACTGCGACACTTACCAGTCAAAACGTTCCAAAAGGTTCCTTTACCGGAATTACCCTGTACCAAAACATCCCCACTATTGGTCAAAACGTCCTGAGTCAAACGTCCCCAGGTTGAATCGTTGGTAGTTTTATGAGAGGTTTGTGAATAGATGGTATTCCTTGTAATGTTTTTATTAGTAGTCTACTGTACTTTTATGTTTCTTCAAGAAAAATGAAGTACAAATCACAACTCACAGTGTACTTCAATTGCATCATGGTGGTGCATGCAGGTACAAGCGTAGTAGTCTTCAGTAAAGAAATGTGTATAGCCAGTCACCAATAGCTCCCTATATTTTACAACAACTATCAGTTTGGGGGCTATCAGTTAGCTTCTACAGTACCCTGCCTGGCTGAAAAGTATTAAGGAACTTATTTTGATCTCCCTTTTAAGTTTTTGTACCACATTGCTGAAATTGTTAAAAAGACAAACTGCAGACTCAGCCTTATTAGAAGAGCTTTCATCACACTGGACGTGCAGTTATTTAGGATCCTGTATAAAGTTTAGTGAGATTTATTTTGGAATATCGTAATATTATTTGGAACCAATTGTTTTGGAAAAACATCCTCCACTTGGAAAAAGTACAGCAAAGGGCTACTAAGCTTGTGTATGTTATTAAGGACATAAACAATGAGGTGATGTTAGTTAGATTGTTATTACAGTATATGGTAAAATTTTGCCTCTGCAAATACTCCATACTGATGTAACAATGTAGCTCATTAGCATATTGATGTAAACAAAGTTCCGTACTGTAGCCACACAGTGAATATTACAGCACGCAAAAATAGCTGATTTCAAGTTTTAGCTCTTTCAAAAAAGATCTCAGTGATCAAAAACAACCGCAATAAGCCCTACTCCTGTAAGATCTGGAAAAGAAAAGTCATGGTAGTAAATGAAGATTTTGTGTCCAACATTTGCTGAAAGAAGAAAGACAATTTCAACTATCACAGAGACGGCCGATCCCCCAGCTACAGTATTTTCATAGGTCATTGTAAGAACTGTGTATAGTGAGCTCTCGGCGAACAACCACAGTTCTTTACTGAGGACTAGAACAAGCTCCTTATAAAGTACTGGCTGGCTATGGTTAGCAGCGCTAAATACTTTTCTTCATGTCACAATATAACTGTGCAGAAAGAAACTTTCATAACGAACCAATAACGATCAACTTATCTAGTATGGAAAGTATGGCAATTGCACACCCGAGATTTTTTTCTAGATTTTTATTGCAGACTCGAACATTCACATTGCACACCTGCTTTTTTAAGCCGCTGGCGTTTGCATCATATAACCCTAGGTATATGGTAGCCTATATTGACTTGGCCTATTGGCCGCCTATGTACTATGACTCGAAACAGTGACCATTAACTTTCAATTTTCAGTCAGTTAATTGTGACAGGCGCGTGTGGTATGTCAAGGAGGCCTTCAAGGGTTTTGTTTAAATTTCTCCCAAGTATTTATTTCACACAGTTTGACTTTTCATGTGCACACTTGAAGTGTGCATTTGACACCTTGGGATCTTGTCCCATATCTTGCCGGTTTGTATACATTGGACTATTCCATTGTATAATGGGTGTATTATACGTGCGTGCACGTACACTGTACTGTGTGGCTGTTTAACAAGTAGAAAGCTAGGTAAGCTTGCATTATACTTATTAGGGCCTACTACAACACTCACGACTAACTGTCATAACATGAACAAATTTTAACAAAGTTTACTGTAGTCTCTCTTCCCTCCAACAGGCAACAGACAAATTTTGATGACAAACATGTATCCGTAGGTGCTGCTGGACTGAACACGATAGTGTGTATTGACAAGTAGTCTTTGCAAACAGTCGCTTCCTTAAGCTTGATGAGCTGAGCTGAGCTGTATCTTAGATGCAAAAACGATGCTCGACAGTGACATAGCTGGACATTTGGGGGCAGTAGCCAAGTCATGATTTGTTTCAAGGAGACCTATGGGTCATTGTGATTGCTGGCAAAGGGGAGGGGCCTAAGGAAAGGGGATCCCGTTCGGAAACTTTGGGTAATGAGGGTATCCTTCCTTTGGAAAAAATACTCTGCTGGACATTTATTTGGGGGGCCTTGGCAGTAGCCACATATAATATGCTACCTTTTGAAGTAAAATTTAGAGTGAGTGACTGTTACAAAATTTGCGCATTTTTAGGAACTAAAAAAATTGCATCAGTGGGGGGGCACAGGGAGACAACCCATCCCGCCCGTTTCCCCGCTTCTGCTGTCTATCCAAGCTATGCCATATGGGGCCTTAGAAATGATTATTTTTATTTTTTCTGCAAAGTATTTTTTTCACGCTTTTGGTTTTCCTGGGAACAAGTCACCCTTGCCCCTTCCTCCCGACGCCCATGCCCAGAGAACGACATAATATCGCTCTCTAAGCATATTATCCGCTGGTTGAGATATAGAGATGACATCCTTCTCTTTTTTTGACGGTTCAGAACTTGAACTTAAAACCTTTGTGGTCCATATTAATACCCTTCACCCCACCCTGAAATTCACTTGTGAATCATCATACTCAGAAATTAAAGTGTACCTAAAGTCTGAAAATTCAAAAATATATATTACAGAGCATGAAAACTGAATTCCAATGGTCCAATTCCCATCTTCACAGGACTTTCTTAAGCTGAGATATAAAATGTTGAAGTTTATTCACTCGATTTAAAAAGGTAGATTGCGCAATAATTTGTGATGTCATTGTTGTACTACTCAAATTACAATCTTTGTATTTCTTTGTTTTTCTGAAAGCCACCGCACCTTGTGCCAAAATGTGATCGCGTTCTTACTGCTTTGGGGTGATTTGACTATATAAGCCCTCTCTGTACAGCATGTCATGCAAGAAAACAGGAAGCGGTCAAGGTCATATAAACATTTTTAATTTTAAAAGAAAACAAAGCATTTAATGTGAGTTGTACAACAAGAATGTCAAAAATTATTGCACAATGAACTGTTTGAATTTAAGTGAATAAATTTTAACATTTAATATCTCAGCAATGAAATAAGCTATGACAATGGGAGTTGGACCAATAAGATTAATTTTGTAACCTCTAAAATATATATTTTTGAATTTTTAGACTTTAGGTCCACTTTAATTATCTAGAAATTAATATCTTCAATGGAAATTGTTTCGCAAAATCAGGTTATCTTGACACCCAGAGTGCCTAAATATGTATATTTCGGGGATATTCCGTCCCTCTATTAATTATAAGAGTTGTGGTACATATTGGCAATTTAATTCGGCATGGTTACTGAAAAATATTGAGTATGTCCGGAAACATGAATTATGTATGTATGTATGTCTATTTCGGGGATATTGACCAAATTACTTTCTTAAGAGTCATGTGACAATATTTTTTCTCCTCAAATGTGAAATTTACTAGAAGTAACTGATTGGTTTACCTTGAATATGAAATATTGAAGTCCTAAAATATTACGAAAGATACTTTGAAGAGAAGTAAGAAGAAAATTGTGAGATTTAGCTGTTGCTTCAAAATAAGTTTGGGGCGACTGCTCTTGCCCTTTAAGTAACTAATTTGTGGTACATAGGAGCAATAATCATTGCTTAATATCATTGGCACACAAAAACATAATAATATTGGCATTGTTGAAGAAAGTGACCGGTTTTGAGAGACTATTTGTACTTGTCATGACTACACAACTATCAAGCTTGGTCATCCAGCACTTCAAGTTGTCTACAGCTTTGCATATTCTTGGATGTTTGCCTTCAAAATTTGACTGTAACCTGTTGGAAAGGATGTTTGCCGTCAAATTTGCCTGTAACCTGTTGGAAAGAGAAGAGACTACACTACTTCATTAACTTTTGACAATTTATCATGGGTTTTGTTCTGAGAGGAATAATGTAAGTAGGCATACACGGCCACATAGTATGTGCTACACAGTGTATGTGCATACACGTATAATACACCCATTATATAATACAATAGTCCAATGTATACAAACCAGCAAGATACGGGACAAGACCCACACCTTGTTTCACACTGCACACTTCAATTTTTTTTCGTGCACACCCCAGATCTTGGCGAAAAGTGCCATACTTTCCAATCTGGCAACTTATATTTTAACAACCAAAAACACTGATTTCTTTCAATCAATGACAACTGAACTTTTCTAACTCATAAAGAGATTAGGCCTTGCCCTATTCTAATCCTTAATCCAATTCTAGGCCTATTTCCTCTCAAGTTGCAATTGGTTGCTTACAGTTACAGGCCTGGTTGCTTATTTTATGCTCACATAGGCCTAGGTCTAGGCCTCTTCTTCTTCTTCTTTCGGATCACGGTGACACATCCAAAGGACATTACTACACCGCACATGCGTCAGGGGTGCCCTAATTTGCCCTAATAAAATTGGTAATATATTGAACAGAATCTCTATGACTATCTAACCATCAATCAAAGCAGCAGGAAGGTTATTCCAATCTTTCAGAGTACTAGGAAGAAAACTAAATTTATAACAATTAGACCGAGAGTAGAGTTGACAAAAATGGAGGTTGTGCATCCCACGAGTTTTCCGAGTTGGATGACTGAGTTTGTCCATGGGAATATTAGCCTTACCAAAAAAACCTTTCGAGAAGAGAATAAGTCTGTTTTGCTTGCGACGATCTGCTAGCGTGGGGAGATCAAGGTCCTTCGAAATAGATGTCATCGACCCTGGCTCGCGAGAAAATTCGGAGCTTACAAAACAAGCCGATCTCCTCTGGATGCTCTCTAGCTTATCTTGTAAGTAAGACTGATGTGGGTCCCATACGCAACAAGCATACTCCAAAACAGGCCGAAGGAGACCCTTGTAGGCAGCTAACTTCACATCGCGAGAGCAAAATGATAAATTTCTATAAAGAGGCCTATCATAAGCAGGGACATTTTTGTATGACATATAAAATATGACATATAAAATATGACATATAAAATATGATATATAAAATACAGCGTGGACATTTGGGTTAAAAGCGGGCACGTTTTGGTAGCAAAAAGCGGGTACGTTTTGGTAAAGGGACGTTTTGTAGAGGATATCACTGCGACGATGTGACTATGATGTAGGCCTAACGTTAAGCCTAGCCTAAGTTACCCTTGTACACTAAGCCAAGGTCAGAAAGTGTTCAATACTGGTATGTTGGCATGTTGCAGTTACTACGTTTTTCGACCATTTCTCTCCAACACAACAACAAAAACATACTACGGTTGACCACATACATAAAAGTTAAATTTGGAATAAGTTGAAGTGGTGATTGTCCTTACATGGCGCAAGAATCCTGAGATTTCTTGTCCAACTTCTTCCTGTTTTGGTAACTTGTCGCAGCGCGTCCGTGCACAAAGACGAAGAGACCAATACGCGTGTCTGCGCGGGCTTTAATATGAATAATCAGTCATGTCTTCCAAAATATCTATTTTTTCCTTGTATATAGTCTGTATTATTACCCTTAATACCATATCAGCTCCATAAATATAAATTTAATACCTAAAAAAATATTTGCTACACACTTTAATATAATATAGAAAGAGATTTTGGTAAAACAGGGACCAAACGACTAGACAGTTTTTAAGAGTCGAAGAGGAAGCCTAAAAATAGACGAGGAGCCCGCCCTCTACTGAATGACCTTACGGAACTTCGGGCGCCAGCCGAAAAACGTGTTTACACGCTCGTAAGCGCTCGGCCTGCGCTAACCCAGAAATGTGACTGTGAGTGGACTGTCGTGAATGTAGGACTGCCGGAGTCCGGCTGACCAATTGCTTCTGGCCAATTTTCTACCCTGCATGGATGGAAGTGCAGTGTATCACCAAAAGCTGGCCATACAGCTGCATTTTACCAGAGTAATGGTACCCTGAGCTGCGGAGGTCCAGCGGCATAGCTATCTCAGATCTCAATACATGTATTGTTGTGGTATGGTACAGCCTATCAGTATTACTCCTTAATAGCAGTTAGCCTATTTTTGCTTTCGTATACTCGACCCACCAAAGCAAAACGGTGGTATTAGGCTGGATTTGCAGATGGAGCAAAGTAAAGTGTGCGGTTGCACAGGAATCCGGAGCTGTTTGGTTTGTGAACAAACTGTGAAAAATCATGGAAAGGGCAAGGACAATACGGTTGTTGCACATCTACCAGGGGTAAGAGTACATGAGCATGTTTCATACTTGGAATAATTAAAAGGATGTTATACTGGGAGAAAGGATTCTAATTGCCTAAAACAACTGCCATCAAAACCTGAGTTTCATCACGTTATTTTTTATACAGAAGGTTGTTATAACTGCTAATGTAGTGATTTATCTGATAATGTAACAACTGATAGGCTATAAATGTCGTAAAAATTTACTGATAATGTAAAAACAACTAATAATGTAGGCCTAATAAAATATTTACCAATAATGCAACAAAAACCAATCAAAGAGTAGCCCAGAAATTTTATAGATGTAGTAACCACACCTTACCTATAGTGTAGTAAAAATTTTCTGATTAAGTAACAACTTTTGTTAACCAAAAACATAGTATGTAAAAAGTTAAAAACATTATATTAATGCACATAATACGTTCTAACATTGAAATTTCAAGTACATATGCACAAGTTTTATGCATAACGTGTGTGTCAAAGATTCCAGCTGTCCTGGTTTGACCTGGACTGTGCCGGTTTGGACTATGCTGTCCCCAGTGTTGTAACGAGTCATGACTCGAGTCGCTTATGTTCAGAAGGGAAGTGACTTGAGCAATTGTATCAGAATTTTCTTCATAGAAATAATACAGTGCCACGAGTCTCTGACTTGACACGAGTCACATTGAAAGTAGTAAATAACTTGACTGCAAAATTGAGTGACTCGTTACAACACTGGCTGTCCCGGTGTGACGGTTTGCCCACTGATTGACCAAGTTTAAAAAAAGAAAAAAGGAGCACTGTACAACTATAAGAGGGACAGTAGGGGTAACTGGGACACTAACGTTACTGATTCTCCACTGTTCACAGTGTGGCCTGTTGACTTGGGGATTGATTCGATCCTGAATGTAAGCTTCAGGCTGATCTTCATCAGCACGGGAAAATTACCTGTACATGCTACTAATTGTTAAGATTGTTCCAAATTGATATACAGTATTATTCTTAGTGGAGGGCCAAGCAAGAGCTCCATGCTGTTACACATGAAAGTTCAGTACATGATACATTGTAGTTAGATGAGTAAATTATCAGGGGGAGCACCAGATAAGGGGAGTAGTGGCATGGCCTCCCCGTCAGGGGATATTGCCACTCGCCAGGGTCATCAGGGATCCTTGTTCAGTACTGTAAAGTATGTAATCCGTGACATAAACTACTCGCCCCGACAATTTACTTGAATTTGCTTTCAAGGAAGGCAGATCCTTTGAACTATAAAAACCTGCAGTTATATTTTCTTTCAATAAAAACACCAATTTTTCTAAAAATTTTCAGTGAAAACCCATTGAAGTTTTGAAAATTATGTCAGTAAAAATCCCAATTTTTGATTCAGGCAAGGAATCTATGCGATGGTGATGTAGTGTGTTTGTATGTACATATGTGTGTGTACTCACTGTATGTGTGTATGTGACACTTACTGTAGATTGTAAACACAATATCTCAAGATAGCAATGACAGACCCTTTTCATATTTGGTATATACTGTAGATTTAACATGTTGAGAGGAAGAACGCTATTGCTTTTGGTGGAGGTCAAAGGTCATCTGAGGTCACCAAAGGTTAAACTCAGAAAATCGTGTAAATGAGTTGTAAACACGATATCTCAAGATAGCAATGATGGACACTTTTAATATTTAGATTTGTCATGTTAAGGGGAAGAACCCCAGTGTTTTTGGTGAAGTTCAAAGGTCATTTTAGGTCACCAGAGGTCAAAAACTGAAAAACTTGTAAACATGGTATCACAAGGTACTGTAACAATGACAAACACTTTTCATATTTGGTATAGGCCTATAGATTTTTCGTGTTGAGGGGAAGAACCATAGTTTTTGGTGGAGGTCAAAGGTCATTTGAGGTCACCATGCAGAGGTCAAAAACCCAAAACCTTGTACAGTAAACACGATATCTCATGATAACAATCAAGGACACTTTTCATGAGTGGTTTATAGATTTGTCATGATGACAGGAAGAACCCTGTTGTCTTTGGTGGAGGTCAAAGGTCATCTGAGGTCACTGGAGGTAAAATTGCAAAAACCTTGTAAATGGCAGTTAACATGATATCTCAAGGTAGCAATGATGGACACTTCATTTGGTTTATTGATTTGTCATGCTGAGAGGAAGAACCCAATTGTTTTTTCAAGGTAGCAATTGTTATCTCAAGGTAGCAATGACAGACACTTTTCATATTTGGTATATAGATTTGTCATGTTGAGAGGAAGAAACCTATTGGTTTTGGTTGAGGTCAAAGGTCATTTGTGGTCACCAGAGACTTAAACGGCAATACCTTGTAAACACGATATTTCAATAAGGATAACTGTGAGGGTTCTTACGCTTGACATGTGGATTGTTTGTGTTGAGGAGATACTTCCTATTGGTTTTAGTGGAGGTCAAAGGTCATTTGGGGTCACAAGAGGTCAAAACATCAAAACTTTGTAAACAAAATATCTCAAGAAGGATAACTGGGAGGGATCTCATATTTAGCATGTGGATTGCTCATATTGACTACATGATCCCTATCATTTTTGGTAGAGGTCAAGGTCATTTGGGGTCTCAAAAGTTCAAAACCTTGTAAGCATATCTTAAGGAGGATAACTGTGAGGTGCTCTCATACTTGGCATGTGGGTTGTTCATATATTGTTCATATTTAGCATGTAGATGTCCATATAGGGTAGGTGATCCCTATTGTTTTAAGTGGAGGTGAAAGTTCATTTTGGTTTATAATGTTATTAGATTTCAAAAGGTTGAAACCTTATTGACATGATATCTCAAGTAGGATTATAACTGTGAGGGATCTCATGTTTGCCATGTGGGTGATTTATGTGTACAATATACCCATATGGCAAGGAATTGCTAAGCCTTTTGGCTTTCTGGTTCTCAAATTTAAGCCATAATTACCCCCTTAATCAAATGATAGGGGTAGATTAACAGATGGATTTAACACCTTTCCAAAATATTTTCTTTTTTCCTGACCATGTAATGTAGCAAGAAATTGTCATGTTAAGTAGGTGTTGTTTACTGTAGGTTAGGTTACAGTCCTACTTCATTGCGGCAACTGCTGACAGCTTGACACAACACTCATATTGTAGTCACACAGCCTTTTTAAGCATGTTCAAAATAAGAAGTGGAGCTGCTGTAACAATGAAGATAAATTCAGAAATTCAGAGTTATCCTATTTCCACTTACATCACAGGACCCACATTTGCAAATGTGATAATGTATGAATATTTAACAATTATTTATTTAGTATACTGTATACATTCAAATCTGTTTCTGGCCGGAACCAAAAAGTTTAACCCAGTGCATCCCTAAACAAGTCTTCATTGCTCTCTGTTAGAGACATTCGGGTCAGCTCTTAATCTCACTGATTGCAAGGCTCTCTGATGGCGTCTCATGAAGTGAGTGTCAACCCAGGGTTGTAACTCTTTTTGGGAGTAATTGCAGGTTCTTGCCTGCAGTGTGAGGTAGCTAGCAGAACTTTTCTTATGGAGTACTTTGTTATCAAACTGTGTAATTTGAAACACCGGCAAGTGAAAGTACTCAATAACTGTTTGAAAGGCAAAGGATCACCAAGCCATTTGGCTTTCTGGTTTTGTTTTCTTCTTGAGTCTCAGTGTTGGCACAAGGGTATTGTATGGGGTTTTTCAGCCATTCTGAGCCCTTTAATGTGTCATATCATCTGTATGTGTCTGGCATTTTATGCCGACACCATGCAAGAAAGAGGGTTGTAAATGATAGTGTAAACATGTTTTCAATCTATTTAATCAATGCTAATTCATGTTAATAATCTGTACTACTGTAAGTGTAAACACAGTAAATTCATAGTAAAACTTTGGCCATTAAAAATGATTATGAACTTCTGGTACTAAAACGTTTCTATATCTAGGATGGAAAATCTCTAAATTTTCTTTTTGGTTCATAAAGGAGGTGTGGCAGTACTGCCCAGTATGCAGAAAAGCTTGGTCAAAGACAGACTTGCAGCAACACCCAGTGACCTGTGAATCACACAAAGGGAATTCTCTGGACTTCCATGGTATTGAAATCTTAGAAAATTTCATCAGTTCACAGGAAGAAATGGATATAGTCAGAAAAATCGACATGTGGGACTGGAAGGCATCTCAGTCAGGGCGCCAGAAACAGGTGAAAATCTTTCTGATAGGTGTTTACTGTACCCTCAGAGGAAAAATACAGTCACCCCAAATATGGATTAGTGTCCCCCCATAAAGGCCCATATCCTAATGAAGAATGGCTCTTTTTTCATGTGACAACTTGAAGTGACAACAGTACTTTAATTTTTGTTACAATTAGTCAATGCAGAATAACTATTTGGTCACAGCAAATTTAATTCCGGGCAATTCCATAGAGTATGGAATATATTAAAGCTAAATAATTAAAGCTAAATAATAAGTAATTGGCTGTTAATCACTGGCAGTTTCTACTTGATTACGGGCTATGACATGAAATTTGTTTTTATGTTAATTTTGTAAAAAAGGATGATACCCTGCATACATGTGCTGCCCTCTACAGTATCAGCCCAAAACCTGAAATTTGGTCAGACACCTCCATTCTTGTCAGTTGCACACTGCCCTAGAGGGCCACATTTAACTTGATGTTGTTAGAATTATTGTACTTGCATTGTATAGTAGTAGATAGGTAGCACTTATAGTCTGACAAATTAGATTGAAGCCTTCTTTAGAACATACATACAGTAGTAAGTTTAACGTGTATTCCATTTCCAAACACATCAAATCTTCAAATGAAAAATAATCATGAAAAAAGTGACTTTCTCTGCAAACAGTACATTCATCACAGAGGATTTATTTCAGTATTTCTCTGGTTTGGTGCTGTACGGAGAACAGAAACTGCAACTCTGTAAAAGTATAGTACAAGGCAGATGTTCCACAAAACCCAAGTGTCAGGTTGTTTTGTCCTCTGTGGCATGTTTCCAGAATGTCTGCTGGCTAGCATACATGGCCAGAAATTGTTCCAAAATTATTGTTAGTTTCTGTGATCAGTTTTTTTTAAAGAAAATTAACCGAAAACTCGTAGGTCTAAACAAAGAAAACACAGTCTTCAATGTTTGCAAGAATTTATTCCATGCAAGCATAATATACTGTAAGTCAAGCATTGTACAACAGATCTGTTATGTTGGAAAGTTACCCATGATCTGTGTTGATTGTCTTTGGGCAAGTTCTGTAGAGGGCCACCCAAATATTAACTAATAAAAAGACAGGGATTACATTCCAATTGAATATTCATTCAGTAATTGAAAAGTTAGTAAAACTTATTTAATTTGGTTGAAACTTATAAAGTGCCACCACAGAAGATTGGTTGAAGATTGGTTAAACCCTAAAATACTGCAACAGCAGATTGACCAGAACTGCTGACTATACCCGCTTTGCAGCTTTTTTATAAAGTACCATTAGCTAACAATTCATAATTGTGTACTGAAGTTACAAAGAATTCTTGTGCTGACAACCACTTGTTGGATCTGTCAAAGAGTTGTCTCTTAAATTCAATGAAGTAATATTTTCTGGAACACAAAGATATAGGTCTAATTACCTTTGTACTGTAACTGTGAGAAAGTTTAGTTTGCTAGCAAGTCTAGGTTCTATCATTCCCAAAATAGATGTAACTACTAGGTAGGTATAAAAATATCTTTGTACCAGAAAAGTTGAGGGTGTCTTCATTGTCATATAGACAAAGAAACTTCTTTACATCAAAATCTAATCTCCAGTGTACAGTATACGCTGTAGTCATTGAGAGAGAAATAAACAAGCTGGTACTGTAAGTGGCCTAATTAGCGTGTAAGTACAGTGACAGTATACGCACTGGACGTTAGTGCAACTTATGCTCTAGCTGTCCATATTGTAAGAAGTCTGTGGTGGTATCACACTTCCAAATTTGCACATGTATGCTGTAAAGTTATAAGAACCCATATATAGTCATCCCTTGCTCTTCCGGACCAGCACGGACATATCTCAGAGTTGAAGAATGTTCAACTTTCATAGCTTTATAGTGCCATACTGAAGTATGAATCAGCCTTTAACAGCCCACTGCTATCGTTTTTCAGCAATTTGCAAGGGACTCTAAAGATTCCCCTTCAGACCGAGTTAGGCCAATGGTCGGAACTGGGGGACATTAACCCCCCAGTAAACGGAGAGATGATTTAGTCCTGACTAGGGCTTGCATCAGTCACACTTACCTTACCCATGCCTATTTACTTCATGGGGATGAAAGACCATACTGTATACCCTGTGACTGTGCTGTCACGATCAGTCACATTCTTGTTGACTGTTGTGAATACTCCCATATTCACCAGAAGTACTATTCTGTGCCAGACCTGAAAACTTTATTTGAGCAGACAGATCCTTCCCTTATTTTGGGCTTTCTTAAGGAAAGTAAACTGTATAAAAATTTCTGACATGACTCCCGCATTTGCCTGGACATTTTTGTAATTTGACCCCCCCTCCCTTTTTTTGTACCTTATTGTACCACAATATTGCACCGTTTTCTTTTCTAGATGACACTGTATAACACATTCGTGTTGGTGTGTCGTAAAATCCCAAGTAACTAACTAACAATTCAGGTATAACCAAAAAAACCTTAAGTGTTATTTTATCATTCTGGAAACAAAGTACAACCAGATTAACTGACAAACTATTTAAAGCCATACCAGCAATAGACCCATATCTCAATAGAAATTACAAAGGATTATGGATAGTGTTTTGGTGTGTGTCATTTTTGTCAATGGCATTTTACTGTGGACTAAAATTATGAATACCAAAAGTTTTGGTATGCATTATTGTGGGACAGTTTTAAACTCTGCCCCATAATCCTTAAGTTGTAATTGCTATTTGGAAAAGGGTCTATTAGTATGATGCAATGATACTATGTACATTTCCTTCCATACTTTCTGTTCTCAGGATTTTGGACCAAAGGTAAACTTCAAGAAAAGGAAACTGAGAAGTGACTGCTTCACAGGTTTACCACCGTTTAGTAAAGTACTGGTAGGAAAAATGAATTTAGTGCCATGCCTAGCTACTTTTAGGCCAATTGAACAATGCCATTTGGAGTATATCCCAGAGAGGGGTTCTTCAATCGACCCCCATTTTGACGATTGGTGGGTGTGGGGTGAGCGCTTGGTGACATTAAACCTGCTTTCAAGTTCGTATATCATCTTTACGTATAATCCTACAGAGGAAGAGAACAATGATTCCCTGCAACAGTTACCAGCTGTAAGTGTGCCGATGCCACAAAGGAGTCTATTGGTGGTCTATGGTGATGCAAGGTTTAAATGGATGCACTCAGTTCCAAGAAATGCCATTACATCAAGAAGAATTGCTATAACATACCGAGAACTCTCAGAACAGTTTTCAGAGGGAGGAGAAAATTTCGAAGTTGGTAAAAAAGTTTTGGAAATAGCGGAAACATACCAGGGGGAAGTGGTAAAGTAAATTATATTATTAATATTATTTTATGGAATAAGTGACGTATTCGGTTTGCAAGACATTGTAGACATTTATTTTCTATTGAAATATATGCGATTTGGGATACATTTATTTAGGCAACCATGACAGTGCATATTATTTGCAAAATGCTACAGCAGCTGTTACTAGGGATGTATATTAAAGAACACCTTTCATTTGTCGGTTATGAAACCAGAACTTACAAAAGCCTGTGGTTTGAAAGGAAAGGCAGTGAAGGAAACGTGGAGAAAAAAATCTTTGGAAACTAAAGTTGTTTGATACTTCCTTGCAAGGGGCAGACATTGTCAAAGCATGTGTAGTGTTAGGTTGCAGTAAAGTTGTTATTAGTAGAAGAAGAGAATGCTGTTTGAGAATTCTGACGATTGCAAACAGTAATGCAAATTTAAGTTTTGCCCTCAAGCTGGTTAAGTCTACCAACTCATGTGTTGAATTTTTGCTTACAATGCCTTATGCAGGTATATAACATAGTAAGTAATCCACTTTATAAATTGGGAATGCTAGTATGCACATACCATTGTATACTACCTTCTTTTGACCCAAGTAAGTAGTAAGTACTATAGTTCATGGTCCATGGAAGGGCCTGTGACAGTGTAGCAATTGACTGCAAAACGATCTCATGTGGAATAAGTGTGTAGTAAAAACCAGCTTGTCATTAACTGCACATTTTTTTCTTCTTTTTGTCTCCCTTTCTATTATCCACTTCAACATTTGTGAATTTCCCAGTTTTTGTCCATCTTGCACCTTCTCACACATTGTTTTTGTTTCATTCTTGCCATCTATAAATCTCAGTGTGTTTATGTCAATCTTTCCCAAACACAGTTTAGCCTACATGTCCATGAACGTAACATAGTAGACCCAAAAATACAGACCCAGTGGTTCTGTACACTGTACAGGGAATAATGGTGATTAATTGCAAATGATTGCAAAATTTTGCAGTTAAACATTTAGTAGTTTTTTAGTAGTTTTGCTACATTTTAAGCATTAACAGCCCTAGTCTATGGCCTGGGTCGTGGGCAAGATACTGCTGTACAGTACAGTACATTTCCATTATTGTGCAATAATATGAAGTAGTTTGGGTGTTAAAGACACAGATGTGGTAAGGCAACCCCAGCAATGTTATGGTAATATTTCTTTACAATGAAGCCACATTAATACTCAGCATATCAAAGAGAATTGAAATACATCTTTTGAAGATTTTCACATTTCTTGAATATATTGCTTTATCCATTATTTGTCAAGTAGTATATTGCTTATTCACGAAGGTATTTAACTTATGTACCGTATGAAACTGAGAAAGTTTGAAAAGGAAGAAATCGTTGAAATAGCCTAATGATATATGTACATATGTGCATATTATATACCATACCAGGAAAAAAAGAGAGATATCCAAAAAGTTACAGATGGTCTTGTTTGAGAATTCAAACAGGTCTACTGTACTTCTAAGTCAAGGAAACCTTGTTTTAAAAAGTTAATGCATTCCAGGTTTCTCCAAGATGCACAGATATATGTTAACATTTGCAATAAAGAGTATGAAACTTTCACAGATACCGAAGGAAATTATTTAAATTATATTTTAAACAACTTAAAGAGAAATAAATATTATAAAAGTACCATAGCATTCATCACAATTTTTGTAAAAGTAGAAACAACAGTTGTAAGAGGTAGATAGTACCTAACACATGTTTGAACCCTTTGCCAGGATGCACACCCATGCAGGGTTGAAATTTAGCACTTGTCCTATCGTCCATGACGGGTAAAAATTACATCGTACAACCACTTCCTCCTTTGAGCTAGTCTGATGGACGAGTGGATTTATTTTGTAATTGAATAGTTGACTATGTACAATATATCAGCAAGAAATTATGTCATCAAAATCCCCATAACAAGTGGTATTGATACAATGTAGGCTATGGACTACCATTCATCATTGAACCCACCTAGCCTATTAATAAAATGTTTGTTTGCTATGGCACAGACAGCTGGGATATACAATTGTTCATCTCTTGTTTTTAATTTCATTTGGACAACCAAAAAATATTTCGGACAACCTAAATTTGCCTTAGGTTGGCCGATGGACAACCTTAGAATTTTCTTAAAAATCAGGCCTGCCATGACTTGTCTAGTCAGTGTGTGCAGTGTTGCACCTACATCCAAACTGTTTTTTTTTTTTATTGAGGTAAAATCTTGAATGCAAAACCATTCCCATAAATAATTTATAAACACTGTATGAATATTATGTTTTATACAATTTCCATAGTACTGTTGCCCTATGCATAAAGAAAATATTTTGAGGCTCCTTTTAACTGTGATCACCATTTAGCCTTTTTGTCATAAAATCATCTCATAGGGTCCAGTCTTTAAAAATACAGTAAAAATAATGTGCATGAAAAGCAGATTTATAGAATTAAAATTAAAACAACTGGAAAACATTTTCTATGAAAAAATATGATTTCTTATGGTGACATGGTAAAAAGAAAGTCTGCAGGTTTCCTTCATTATATCTGCCTGATTCCACATAATGTTCAAAACCAACAGCATTAATAATAACTGTAAACACCAGTTTATACTGACAAATTTTCACTCACTATAAAAGCTATGAGAACCATCTATAGTCATCCCTTGCGTTTCTGGGACAATCACGAACATATCTCAGAGTTGAAGTATGTTCAACTTCCATAGCTTTTAAATGTAGGACTATACTGAGAGTATGAATTGGCCTTATATCTGCAAATGACCAAAGACAGGTTGTCAATTGGTTTAATATACAATTACAGATGTAAGACACTGAATTGCATAACAGCTTTTTCTCAGATATAATACAAAAATAAGGACACTTGTGTGACATTTACAAATGCACCTAACATTTATTTACAGTGTAACTTCTCTCCCCACAAACAGTACAAAATTGCCTCTACATCATAATTTCAGTACAAAAATATTTTGAAAATTCAGTAAATTGTGTCAGTGATGTCTGTAACAGTTTCATCAAATAGTTCCATCTCCCATTTTGAGAGCTGCTGGATAAAATTTCTACGAGGTCGAATGTTCCATTTGCATCCTTGCAAGTGCTTGAAGGCATCCTAAGGAAACAAAAGGAGATAAAAAAGTCTGACAGATTAAAAAAAACATAACTCAGACCACTGTCATATGATTTTCATAAACTGTGTCAAACAAATTGGAAAAAAAGTTACTATAATTGCTCAAGCATTAAATATAAAATAATTTTTTACACTGCCTTCACTTGCTTGCCCATACAACCTGTCACAAGCTGGTGATCAACAAAGAGAAGTTTAACTTAACTGATTAACATATGACATTAGACACAGAATGATATTAGCAAATTCCACCAACAAAGTTTAGTTTTAGCTCCTTCTTTAAACTCTTTACCTGTCTTAAGCACCTTGTCTGGTGAAGAATCTTTGTTCATGGTCACTTTCTCTACTGCTGAAAACAATTCATTCACTGGCCTACCCTCTCCAATTAATCTACTATATACCCTGATGTAATATAAGAACTGTCTCTGTTGAGCTTGCCTCTTAAGCTATGCTTTTGTGCAATGTGCAGTTCATTTCACTGATTTAGAAGTGTCGTTGGCTAATGAATACAAGCCACACATTATCTTGCAGGTACAGTTTGGATTTGCCAAACATACTGTAAACTAAGGATTTAGCTTGCATGAATTTAAATATCCATGCATATGTAAATGTTGGCACATGATTGCAATGAACCACTCACGAATAAGCCTAGGCGCAGGGTTGACATTTTGCCCGATGGGGGAGGGGACAAGCTCCCCGACAGGGGTACCGGCATCCTGAAGCCCTGACAGGGGGATGGGTTGCAGTATGGATGTTGACCCTAAAAACACTTCAAAAATGTTTTCACTTGTACTTACAAATATTTGAAAGGTTTTTATTGAAGAAAATTTGAAAAATTTGAATTTTAGTAAAGAAAATTTGAAAAATGTAGGTTTTGTATTGAGAAGATATGGAAATATTTGGGTATTCTGGGCCCTTCCTAAGAACAAAATTCAAGCAGATTGTCAGGGCGATTGATCTGGAGTACATATTTCTCATAGGGATTAAGGCTTCCCGTTGAAATTGGAAGACTTCCCTGACCAGAATGCCAGCCTTCCCAACAGGCAACAGAAGGTGGGGGCATGGCCCACCTTGCCCCCCTCTGCTGATGCCACCCCTACCTAGGAGCCTGGAATATTCTGAAACTGAGCCAACTGCAATAGGCTTGTACATAGCGACAAGGGCCAGGGTGCTTACCCTCAATTGTGGCCCGCCCCACCCACCTCCATCTCCCGAAAAAAGTGTCTGGCTATTGCATTGATCCCTAAAAGTCATTGGTTCACTTTCCACTGAAAAGCATGGACATGTGGTTGCATATTCCTTCTTGTAAGATGATGAAAGGTGAACCAAAGCATAAAAATATGTGCCATTTATTTACTCTAATATTATGCCATATAGTACTGTAATTTACAAACCTTGAGAGGCCATTTATAATGGTGCATGAGATATACCAGTACAATGGTGACACTTCTGCTAAGACCATGATCGCTGCAAACCAAAACTGACTTTGCATCTTTTACATAATTTCCTGGAAAAGGAGAAAAATGGAAACACTGTTCTAGATTGCAAGGAACTTTCTACAGTGACATACAGAACTGTGCAGTAGACTAGTGGGATTGATTATGATAAGAAAGTTCAAGAAATTACTCTTGACAATAAATAAGCTGTACTGTGAAAATTCCCTCTTGGCTTCCTGTCAGAAAAATTTGGCTAGAAAAACCTTAAGGTCCCCACTGTGTTCTCTGAAAGCATTGTGCCACCTACTGTGACTTGGTCATTTCTGTGCATGGATACTGGAAAAACCCTATGCAATTTGCACAATACCATTTTACTCCCTTCAGTGCTGTGTCTTAATTAAATTTGGTCAAATTCTTCACATATAAACCTCTGCTATATCCTTACTGACCCATCTGGTATTTTCAAAAACGAAATGGCACTAGACGAGTACAACAAGTTCTAGCCACTCCTGTTCTAACCACTTTGAATCCATACTCCAACATTGAACTTCCCATAAACCTACAGTAGCTTGCAATTATTTAAGTTAAAGGGGTGTTTAGTTGTATTGGGATAGGACAAAATGGTTACTGACAGTGTTCATGACTTTGTTACACCTGAGTTGTAAAGATATGTGATAAATTCAGTGCTGTACCCCTTTAAAGAGTATGTTGTCAACACAGCTTATTAACAAAATGGAATAACTGTCACAGATGAACATGCATAGTGTACCGTACATGACTTTCTTACATCTGACTTGTGAAGAGATGTAATAAATTCAATGCTGTACACATGTAAAGAGCCTGCTGTCAACACAGGTAACTTGTTTAAGAAAGGGAACAGCTGTCACAGGTGAACACACAGAGCTACCCTCAGGAAAGGGCCCTTTGTAGAGAGAGCTGAGCTAACATGTTCTATTGCTGTTTAGCAGCATCAGCTATCAATAAGTTCCCCCCAATCTCCCCCCTCCATCCCCTCCCACCCCCTCCCCCACCTCTTTCCTGAAGTTCCTGGTCAAAATATTTTGAAATGTAAACTATTTGCCTCATACTCACCAATGAACTCGCAACTCTCTGCAAATTTTGAATACATATCAGCATCGTCATCATCGAGGAATGGAATGTGTTTTAATTCAATACCAGCAGCTAGTGTAGACTCCCTGTAAAATAGATGACCACAAAACATGTGTAATATCTTGTATATCAATGAATATGTATGATGTCATTCTAAAACAACTCTATAATATACATCATTGCACACAGTTATTCAAAAACATTTCTCTCAGAGAGTTTATCCTGTAAAAAACCGTGCATGTTGTGATGTCTTTGTTGTATATCATGATGTCTTTGTTGCTTGTTAGTTCACCATGCAGAAGTGACAGTCTTATTTTTTACTGTGTTGGCCCATTCATCAGTAGACTTTCTATTTTTCATAAAACTGATCTGAATACTTACAATTCTCCAGTATCATCTGAAGTGTGGATTATCGCCTTTACTTTTAGGTCTTTCCTCACTGCAGCTCGGTTAACTTGTTCTGATGTTCCAAGGTACAGCCTGCCTGGTAACACTTCAACAGGGTAAGGCTTAAGCTCATCTAACTCTTGAGGCATGTAAATAATTTTATGTGTTCTGAGAAATGGATACAGTGCTGAAAATTCCTCATAGCCACCTCTAAGGATCTTCACAGGATTCCTACTTCCCATTTCTGCAAGGAGTTTGGCACACTTGAGAGCTGGTCCTAGTTAAAGTGGTAATTGTTCAGAAAGATAATTAGCTTACATGTAAGTTCACATCAAGCGACATTATGCTTGCACACATTTTGTGCCCCTGCCATAAATAAGTTCAGTGAAATCCTAGCTACTATTCATCACTGCCAATATCACATACAATGTATGCAATTTTTGAATGATGCATTTGGAGAAAGTAGTACAGGGTGCAGCACAATATGGTACTGTACCCCTACCATTCACAAATCTAAGCAGTTCCAATTTTCTCAGTTTCAGTTTACCTATGTTCTTTTGAACAGTATTCATGTTGTTGAACAAATAATCCCAGTTTGTGTTTCTCATAGAGTGAAAATTGTAGATGCCATTTACAAGCTCATGAAACTTTTATTTTCAACACAACAACTGTACTCAAAATAAGTCAACCGAATCTACTGGAGTTTCTTGCAATGTAAATATGATATTATCTACTTTAAAGCGCTGGCTAGGAGCCTAGGACAAAGTATTTTTTATACAATGACTGGGTTAACAATCTGCCAACAGTGAAAAGAAATAACAGGGAGAATAGAAACTCGGCAGTGTTCATTATCATAAAAACATGTTTCTGAGGCAACAAGTAAGACATGCAGTGTCCTTTGTTGCCCAGTGGAAATTTCTCAAAAATTCTATCGGTTAGGTGGTGCCTGTAATTGAACAATGGCCAATGGCCTGTACCAGGGTTTTATATTAGCACTTGCCTGCTCAACAAATGTCAGTATAAACCGCAGTATACTTCAGTCTTTCAATACAACTCTCTTTCTAATCCAGCAGGTGAGTAAAACAGTGCTAATCTAAGATTGAAAACTGTTGATTCTAAATAAAATAAGCAGCAATACAAATGTCATTTACAGTGATTAATTAAACAATTCAATTCAATTCAAACAGGTAAAGAGTCTTGATAAAAAATAACTTCCACTATTGGTATAGGTGTAAAATGTGAGTGTCTCATTGAGGTTTCTCTTGGGCAGAGACATACATACTACAGCAAAGGGCTGAGGACTGCTCAAAGGTAAGGTAACTTAATAGGTTTACTAGTCCAATTGGGCAGCGAAAAACTAACTCAAGAAAACCCCATGTGAAGGATTTAGAGAAATTACATGTGACAGGTTTTTGTGTGTTTGGAAACTGTGCACTTATTTCAAGCAGTCTTTTCAGTCCAGCTCATTGGCAATTAAAAGTGAGATGTCATCAGTGTAAAAGGGGTAAAGGTTACCTTTTTCTTGCAGTAAGGATGTATTGTTATCAACAACAATTACGTACATCTTGCACTCAAGTTCAGCATCATATGGAACAAGAAAATCTCCATTTTCAGACTGGGAAAGAAGCAAAAAGGACAAAACAGAAATATCTCTACTGTTTATAGTTACACAGATACGGTACCTAAAAAGTAATGTTTGGTTGGAGATTGGAGGGGGAAAGACTGCTGTAAGCATCAACTTTTTCAATAACTGAATTGACACTGTGGCCAGTACGTAGGTACAAGACTGCACTAACCTTCTTCAAGATTTATTTACTGAATAACTATTTGATCCAAAAATTTTAACAGCTCCCACACACTTCGCAATACCCCACCATTCTTCTTCCTTTCGGCAGGATTACAGGGCCGCAGCACTCAAACACCCACCCAATCCCTCCCACTTTACCCTGGCCTTGAATTTTTGACTTCTCAGAATAAAGGAAGAAGAGGTTTCCAACTTAAAACAATTATGATAAAATATCATACATCAGGATTTTTGTCTTGACAGGGGTGGTGCCAGGATTTGCCCGACATGGGGGCCAAGCTCCCCGATGAGGGAAAAAATATTTGGCTATTTTTACAAAAATTTGAAAATTTTGTACTTTTACTGAAGAAGTTTTAAAAATTTGGATTTTTACGGAACAAAATTTGAGAAATTTGGGTCTTTCTTAAGGAAAATTGGAAAATTTGGGGTCTTTATTGAAGAAAATGCCCTTCCTATGGGCAAAATCAAGCAGGTCATCGGGGCGACCGAAGGTCATTGGGATTACATATATTTTATCGTGCAGATTAAGGTTCCCCACTAAACTGGAAAATTTCCCTGACGGGGGGATGCCCCCCCCCCCCCCGTGAACCCGCTGATGCCACCCTTGTTTTCTGACGCAGTACCCATTGCAGATATATAGTAGCAGACTTTGTCTCATTATTACTTTCTTTAGAACACCTTGCTTGGTTTGTTTCTCCAATACAGTACGTTATGCAACCTCTACCATCACCAAACCTCCATACAGTACCCACAAGTTGGAGTCCCTGCTAGTGGCGTAGCCAGGGGGGACGGGGGGGGGGCGAGTTGCCCCCTCTGGAAAAATCTTGGGGGAAATTTTCAAAGTGAATCTACGGTGAAATTTGCGCATGATCTGGTAAAATTTTAAATTTCTCAACCAGTACACTTACTTATTTAAAACTATATGCCACACTGGCACAACCAGTCCTCATTAAGGTTTTCAGAGATGGAATGATGACACCATGCTTATAGTTGTACTAGTTATGTTTTACTATCTGCTTTATACAGCATGGGATCTCTGGACCTCTGACAAGGGACTCTGTCCTTTTACTGTATACTTCCAATGTTTCTTGATAATTGAAGCAGCAGCATTGTGGTATATGCAGTTTGTTAGAATGGGTCAGTGGTCACGTGCTATACTGCTACAAGGGCAGGTCCTCGTAAAATTTGGACTGATTGTGGTGAATGTGGTGAACTGATGAAGGGAAAGGTGTACCAGGGTTCACTTAATTACTGTACTTCACCCATTGTGATTCTGATCTACCAGTAGGACTCAAGAAAAATTCACCAAGACCTGAAGACAAACAAGATAAAAAAAGCTTCCTAAAAAAATAGGAATTCTTGGTGATGTATTCAGTTTACATTTACTGTAGCACCAAATGTGGCACCATTTTGCATCTAGCCCACCTTATATGAGCAAAAATTTTCCAAAGGGGAGGGGGACACCCCCTCCCCTTAGACCCCTCCACCAGGACGGCGATCAGTCACATCAGCCAGGTCAGAGGAAAGCACCCAGACAAAACTGGGACCTGCGGAGAACACTGATTATTAGGAAGCAGATCACTACTTGGGGGGAATCTTGGTGCTCTTGCTCCCCCTGACAAAAAACCTAGCTACGCCACTGGTCCCTGCATTATTGCCTGTAAACCCCAGCAGAGGCTCTAGGGTCTGGTTCTGGACCCTACACCCTTCTGGGGAGTGTCTTGTAATGAATCTTGCAAAGCCTTCAGCCCATTCAGTCATTCTCTCTGGTTTAATTGTCTCAACACTTCCTGACATCAAAGTGTACCCCTGCTTCTACTGAATACAATAGGAACTACAGAAGCCAACGAAGAGAAATTTACACATTTCACGGCCAGTCCCCCAGCACATCACATACAGCAGCTTTATTTCGGTCCACAATGACCATATCACTTCTTAAGGACAGAATTCATAATTTTGGATTTTCACATTTGTTAATACTATACTACTAAGGGTTTTGCTTTAACCCCAGAAAATTACACACTTACCCGAGGAGCTTTTTTGGAGGTAAGGATGTGGCTTTCATTGTATTCATTGGTTTGCCTTGCATCTGTCGAACAAAAGAAGATATTACCATCATGACAGAAAATGAAACCATGATATAGGGGTTAATTAACAATACAAAATTGCAAGCATAAAATCATGTAGCACATGATATGTGTACCTCACTAGAAATCTAATTTGATGTAGAGTGTATCTCACTAGAAATCTAATTTGACTTTGAGTGTGTTTTATGCTGATATATACATCCTGAGAGGGAAAATATTTAAACTCCTTTCAGGAGCACTGTTCACTTCAAGTACATATTAAAATATGAACTTGAAAATGACAGTAAGTACATGGTTTGTGAATGTGTGAGACTCAATTCTCGGTAGATTATATGGTGGTTTCAATGGCTATACAGCATTTCATTTTATTTTTTGTTTTGTTGAAGAATGAAAAATTAAATTATCTGTAATGTATTAGTAGCCATGCATGAAAGATGACACAGTAGTGTAGGCTGCTCTTCTTTACTTACCTAACAGAAGAAGATAGTTGGGATCACTGAGACATGGGTATATTGTTGCTTGCTGTTGTAAAATATTGTACAGTTCTGTTGGTTCACACATGACAATTCTGTTAGAAGCAGACATGTCTCCTTTGTGAGTGTGGAATCACCCACAGCTCAGCAGTCTGTAAGAATAATATTTAACTGGCTGATAAGACGAATGACTGAAAGAGATTTTACCTGTGTACATAGCTTTGGGCAGTTTCAGTGGCACATTTCAAATTCATGTTTTCTATGACAACGTTGTGAGGTCTTTGTCAATTTACCAGTTGAGTATGTGCATAACACGTCATGCTTGTGTACGTAGGTCTGTTTATAGAATGTTTAGAAAGTAATAAGTCATGACAAATGTTGGCATTACATTTAAACATAATGCAGTTACTGTACACCACTGGAACAATTTAGGGCTTGCAATCTCATATTGTCCCCAATTCACTGGCACCATTAATTATGCACTATCAACTGAATGACCCACCTCACTGTCCCCTGGCATGGTCAGTCATTGCACAGTTTAAGTTAAGCCCTTAAAGATGCACCTTCAGCCACTTCTGTGACTAACATTTCACATAAAGTGACATACTACTGAGTTTTAGTTTAACAGTTTCTATTCTTGACTGACATGTAAGTCATTGAAACTGGTGACAAATTTCATACACACTGTACTGAGTGTAACAGCTGACTAACCATGACTTACCCAGGCTAAGCAATTAAGTGACTGACATCTGATGATCTAAAGCAAAGTTACTCACTATACTTTGACACTCTAGTGACTGACAATATTGGCTGCAGAGATGGACATGTCACATTGTCATTGTCAGTGACCCATCTTTGACTGACTATGCCCAGAGTATCAATTGCCATCGTGCATTATAAATAGGTCTGTAACCCTTGCACAATGCTAGAAAAATGATGGGCAAACTTCAGTAAGAAACATACACTGTAACTTATCTTAGACTTGCAATGGCACCAGAATTCAGCAGCAGCCCAGAATTTGTTCATCTGAAATTTTTACATACTGTAGAACTGCACATTCAATTTGCATAAACACCAATGCAGAATGGAGACATGCTGAACCTTTCATACAGTGACATGCAACAGAGAAGGTTCACAAAGGACTAGACTGACTTAGGAAAAATTTCAATTTTTATTCATAACCTTTCAACAACAGCTATACTCAATTTGAAAGTCAATTGTTCATGGGCTGATAGAGCTCAAAAATAACCCTGAAATTTTTCCTTCTTTTAGGTAAATTGGTTCTTAGGTTTTCCAACTAAGGATGTTCTGTTTTTTCACATCACAATCACACTGAACAAACTGTGGACTACATGAAATTGGTATCTACACCTCAACTAGTCATGTCAATTTGATCTCTGTTCCGAAATAATTGTCGGTATAATGAGGATAAATTGTTTACTCTTGGGAAAACTTGCACAAAATCCTGACAATTTTTCAATTTTTGTAAGATTGCAGGCATTTAAATATTAAGGTGAATAAATCCGGGCACACCATGCAACAAGGTTAAAACGTATTGTGGCTATTTATCTGGCCTAATATTAGGTTTAACTGGCCTAACATAAACAAATATATGCTCTGAAAGGTGGCACAAAGTCAGGGCTTAAAATTTTTGAAGGTTTATCACTGGCCTGTTAATACATGTATTCAGTAGCCAATATTAAATTTGCCTTGCATAGGCTCAAGAGTAATAAGCCTGCGCCCTTCCATTTTTTTACTATGTCTAGCCCCTGGGGATTTTTGTCATTTACAAACAGACACTAGGCTAGCTCAAGAGTTGTTTTCACTAGGCCTTACATAAGGCTAGGTGCTATAACTAACTGTAGGCCTATCATTGCATGGGCTAATATTACAGCATAACAGAGGGCCACAGGCAGTTCTAATGTTGTTTTATAGTGCATACATATAGACCTACACGTATACTGGGGGTATCATATCATAATTCAATTACTTATGAAACAAACGTTGTGCCAGTAAAATATAAAAACATTTAATAAAATTAATGAAACTTTGCAGTAATATTTCAAAATGTGTCTTCCTCATTTTGCCAAATACTGGTGTTGCCTGGATTGAGTAATCTGCCGAAAGCAAACTTTAAATCGTACAGGTACAGTAGGTAGCGGTACATAACACAATGTTTATGAAGGAATCTTCGGTCAATCACTAAAGAAAAAGAGCAAATAAAATACTATTAATTACCACATTTAAGATTAATAATTTGAGTAAACAAAAACAATGTTAACTTTTTTATCAATAGTTTAAGGCTTCGTCAAAGACATTTGATGAAGCCAATTTTGGTAATGTTTGTAAATTCCAAGTTCATTCTTATGCCAAAACTTGAAAATTTGGCTGTGAGTAATACTGACCTGTATTTGCTTTAAACATGGAAAATGATATGGTAAATCTAGCTTTTGATGTTGTTTAAAGAAAAAAGAATATACTTTGCAGACTGTCATGCTTATGTTGGAATCACATCGTGCCTAGCCTACAACCCTACATGCTCTAGCCTACTATCGTTTAGAACGCAGTGATCGACGCATGATACTGTAGCGCCCCAATAGGAAGGTAGGGTCCCGGGCCGAGCGGTGGCGGGGGTACTCGGGCAACTGGAGGTCACCCGAGTCAGGAATACTAAGTGGGGAAGGGGACTGCTACAATCAATGAATTGACGGCAAATAAAGGCAATTAAACATTTCTTTCAAGTTGCAAATAAGCCATCTAATTAAACCAATCCAGCTCTCTTAGAGCAAAACTAAATGATTCTCTTTTAAATAAAAGGCTTAAAGCTCTCTCAGAGCAAATAATTATCTACTAGATAAATAACCATCTCGTAAACTGAAACATAACATTGCGATACGTAAATGATAATTTCTATAACTGAGTAGTAATATCCAATTAACTAACCTGCCGTGGGGGAGCCGCCGACGTGACCCGCACTATACGGGGCCGGGCACAGACACGAGACGCTCTAAAACACTAGCCCCTAGACTACTTCTTAAGAAAACAGGGGCCCACCCTCCCTTTTGGGGACACACCTTAAAAAATAACCCATTACAAAATGACTAGAAAATCACCCTCACTTCCTAATATCGCAGGGAAAAAGGGGGGGGGGGGAATCCCAGCGTCCCGAGCCAGAGCCCAAAGCCCCGGACCCGCTCCAAACTGTACACAGAATTAAACTTAAAAATAACTTACAAAGTACTCGAGTCACGCCGTCGGCCTCCGGAGGTCTCCCCACACGGACTTACAACAAGACACTCACGTTCTTAACACAAACACGACCAAGGAGCGAGTGATTATTTCTCGAGAGCCAACGCCCGCTCCCGCTAGACCTTATTAACAAAACAAGAGAAACTTATTAGCAAAACAAGAGAAATTATGTTGACTGGCATGCAGCTGTTCTGGCGTCGCGCCAACGTCCCGGCCTGCGGAGAAGAAAACCAGAATAATAGAGGTAAGTATACACACAAGGTAAGTAAGACCAGGGAGTTGCTATTTGACTGGAGATTTGTCTTCACAATCTCTTTGAAGTCACCAAGTTACCGACATGTAACACAACACTCTTATCAAAACAGCTAGGTGCAATAAACCTCCGTGTGCGGTAGCTAATTTGCATACACCGCACACACTGTACTACAGCGCTAGCTTTGGCTCTCCGTGTAAACAGCAACTAGCCTAGTAAGAGTAATCTCGATGTGAGAACATGTATACATAATGGTCTAATCACCTCATACAGTCGAATGTTAACTACAGTCTGGGTTACCCTGACCAGGTTTCGCCATAGCTGCGTAATACAAGCTGCATGCTTTGACTGCACACTAATGTATATAGAACAAACACTTGCCGTAAAGACAACGAGAACTAAAAATAAAAGCAGCAAAGACCACAAAATCGACATAAATCACTTAAATTATTGCCAATTCACATTTCTACCTAAAATAATAACGGTGCTGAACTGAAAAAAGGTTATTTTTCTATCCCGATAAAGATTTCGCAGAATTGGTATATGGCATTATGGACTAAAAGTAACGTTAAAATTTCCGTTAGTTCCGCTCAGTAAAAACGCGCCAAAATTCGTCAACTTCAGTAACCATAGAAACAAATGGAAGTTTTGCAAAATCTAGGCCCTGAAAAATGCTCTTTTCGGTAAATTGGCGCTTGGTGCCACGTTTTTTCTCTTCGTGAAATGTACGTATACAAACATAGCTACCTACACAGTACGTTCAGAAAATGCGATTCATTGCGGAAAAGCACGAAAATACTCAATTCTGAGGCCCTGAAATTGCATTTTGACCACCAAGTTTTGTCACAATACGATTTTTAGGGTTCAACAAAAACGGAGGAAAACTTAACTTAGAAAAAACTCTGAAAGAAAAGGAACTTACCCATCGATAGATTTATGTCCAAGCTTGAACTGCACATATATTACAACTGTAACACCTCACTTATTTTCTACTGCGCATGGTATAAAAATAGGGAGAGTCCCATTAGATCATCGATTTCTGTACAGAGCAATGGTTTCAAAACCAGCTCAACCGATAGAGGGCGTTTGGAGCTGTCGGTAACATCCTTGTCTTCAAAGGATATTTTACAGGTCCCCTGGGGAGCCTGTCCTTGGTTAAAATTCAAAGAGTTTGCAAAGGCAGGATTGTGTGTCCTGAGGTAGATTTAAGGACAAGGTTCATAAAATTTTTGAAGACAAATCTCCAGTCAAATAGCAACTCCCTGGTAAGACACACAAAGCCACGTCACCTTAACAATAAAACTCCGTGGCTGGCTCGTAGGATGAAAAAGTAATAGCCACGAAGCTAAAACAGAACAGCGACCCCACTCGGTCGCTACAATACTGATCAACTCATGATTACCTACTGCTGTACTTGTGTAAGATTTGGAAAGGGCAAATTCTGGTACAAAATTTAGACTTAAGAAAATCAATTTCAACCAGCACAGTTCTGGTCGAAGACCCCAGATTTTCAATTGGTTGTTGTAAGGACCATATAAAGGGAGCCATCAGTGACCCACTATGCACATCTTTAATGAGGACTATCTTGTTACAGGCCTTGTTATATAGGCTGGCCTAGCCTAGGTAGGCTATAGACCTTAGGCATAACTTATATGTAGGCCTATGCAGGCCTAGGCCCTAGCCTAGCCTAGGGTACCTAGGCCTAGTTCTCATGTACACTTTGTTCCCTGAACTAGGCCTAGGCTATTGCAACACAAACTTTTGACCGCATATTACTGTGAGAGTAATATCGTCTGCGTGCGTTGCTGCAGTGATTGTTGCTATATACGCGTATGCGCGTGTATGAACGTAACTACAGCTATGGACTATGTCACAATTGAACAGCAGTGCGTGCTATTTAGCATACAATAGTGTGAACGTCCTAGTTACACGATTTAGCAGTTTCATAGAATGTTTAAAAAACAAAACAGGATCGTTTGTGTAAATCAAAATTTTTGGTCCCTTTTTGGACACTGAAGTGCAAATAATCTGAGATTGAAGTGTGTTAAACATATAAGGCCCCGTAGAGCCCGACTGGAAAACATGTATGTTACGCCGAAGATCTTCGGCGTGCAGTAAAGACTTTATACGCCAATTTCATGGCGTGATTTTCTTGTCTTTTACATACACAATGTACTTAAAACACAGTACAACAATTTGGCGTGGCGTAAAAGTTGAGAAAACAGGTGACTGGCGTAAAAATTCGGTGTAGGAAATACGAACTTTCCAGACTGGCCGTAGAGGTCAATTATGTAGGAGTATACGTGAATTTGAGAAAGATCGAGACCATTCAAAATTTTTGAAGTCACGGTAGCCCAATTTTGACAATGGGTATATTGCTGACCTAGTATGGGAAGCCCCAAAGCTTCCCAAATAGGTCAGCAGACTGCGGACTAGCCCTAGCCTAGCTTTACATTAAAACTGCCTGTGCAGAGGGCACTTTTCGTGTCCTTCACTTGTTAATAACTGCTTACTCGCAAAACTATGTATTCCTAACCTAGACCTATGCCTGCTGAACGTTATATTTAACAACATCCATGCCTGTCGTAATAACAATCGACGAAATATTAACTTCTGTCGGAAATATTGCCGGTGAAGAGTGTTTCGCGCAACTACCCCTACACACTATTAATGGTAAGCCCTAACAGTGTTTTTGCTCGCCGCTTGAAGTTGATGATTCTCTTTCGTGACAAACTAGGATATAGGGACTAAATCCAGGGCATAATTGCTTTTAAAAGAGTTACAAGGTGAACTATCTGACACTTACCTAAAACTCTTGCAAATTCCTTATTTATTAATATTATAAAAGTGTTGCTTTTGCCGATTGCGATCCTCAGTCGACGTCTTCATACTACATCACGTGTGCAGTTATCGATATTTACATTCTGTTGCCATGGTGTAGCAGCAGCGAGTCAGTGCATTGCACTTTGATGTGATGCTTTGGTGCGCGTAGCGTGCCATTATTGAAATCGATTTATGCTGAATTAAATTCACATTATAATAAAAATTCAGTGGAAATTTATGTTCCTGTGTCCTTCGAAAAAACACAAAAATGCAATGAAAATGGAACAGATAGTTTGCACATGAGTCTTAACAGAGTCTTTGAAAGATGCAAGAGTGTAGGCTAGTTTAACATACTCACTGTAAGTTGTCCCACAAAATTGAAAAAGCGGCAGAAGCAAAAGCTCGTAACTTTGCGCCATGATCGATCTGACCGGTTCACAAAAAAGAGATTATTATGTGACCTCATGGAGCTGCGATAGGCTAGATGTGATTGAAGAAGCTTTGGAAAATGTGTGTTAGAGGAAAGGTACCAACGGAAGAGCGACTATAGCCTACAAACATATTACTGTATTTTGAAAATAATTAAGTCCGTCCTGAATGGGGAATCAGTGTAGATCCCTGACAGTATGTGTGCCGTGTTCTCTTGGCATAAGTCTTGTACACTTGTACACTCAATCACCAAACCAACTCCACCAGGTTGTGGACTTTAGTTGATGTAGCTATATTTCATGTACCAGGTGAGAAATTTGAACCTTTTCACACTACTGTTTGGATCCAAAAACAAAATTCGGTTTTCTCATCATTTAGTTTCAAGAATTTTTGAGACATTCGAAAGAAAAAAGAGCTTTTCCAATTTCACCCCAGGTTCTTCATAAATAAAGGTATTAATATGCCGTCTTAGGTGAGAGTGTCACAAACCATCTTTCAACATGTTCTGTTTCCCACTCGTGAGGACAATTGTCTGGATTTGGTACTAAGTACTGATGAAAACATGGTTAGAAATGTAGCTAGTGGTGGTAAGATAGGATCTAGTGACCATGACCTCATAAGTTTTGAGTTACTTTGTTTCAGCAAACTTCAAGGTAGTGACAAAACTGTTTTAGATTTCAGCAAGGCTAACTTTACTCATGCTAAAGAGCTTTTTACCATAGATTGGGTTGCACGCTTGTCTCACTTTGGTCCTGCTGAAGCATGGAGTGTCTTTCGTAATATAGTTACTGACACTACAAAGTTGTGTATCCCACTCAAGAAAGCTGTGGTTAAAAATAGGCCAATCTGGATGTCTAGAGAGGTACTTAGAGCAGCCAGGAAGAAACGTAAGTGCTGGCGTCGATATAGGGTCAGTAAGAATTCTGATGACTTTGCAGTCTACAAGAAGCAGGAACTCTTAGTTAAAAATTTGGTTATTGACACTAAAGCTAAGTTTGAAAAGCAATTGGCCAAGGAGGTTAAGGTAAATCCAAAATCTTTTCATGCCTATGTCAGGTCTAAGCAGAAGGTTAAGGAGGGTGTTGGGCCTCTCCAAGGTAATGAAGGCACACTAGTTACTGATCATCAGGATATGGCTAATTTGTTAAATGATTATTTCGTATCTGTTTTTACCAAGGAATCATCTGTTTTGGGGACTAGTAGGGATTCTGATAATTCTTCTTTAGTTAGTGATGTTGTCTTCTCTGAAGAGGTGGTTTGTATTAAGTTGAAGAGTTTAAAAGCTAGTAAGGCCCCTGGGCCTGATGGGATCCATCCTGCCATTCTCCATAAATGCTCCGAGATTTTGTCAGTTCCTCTTTGCATTATTTTTCAGAAGTTTCTGGATTCAAACTTTGTACCTGCTGACTGGCGGATTGCTAATGTTACTCCAATTTTCAAAAAGGGGGATCAGAGCTTGCCTTGCAATTATAGGCCGGTCAGTTTAACCAGTGTTGTGTGCAAAGTTATGGAATCTGTAATCAAGGATTGTTTGCTTAAATATCTTTTAGATAATGGGTTACTCAATCTGTCACAGCATGGTTTTTTACCGAGTAGATCTTGTGTTACTTATTTACTAAGCTTTCTTGAGGATGTTTCCTTATCTCTTGACTGTGGTCACGGTGTTGATGTCATTTACCTTGATTTTTCAAAAGCCTTTGATAAAGTTCCATTAGGTAGACTTATGATTAAACTGCATAGGTTAGGCATCAAGGGCAGTTGTGCTGACTGGATAAATTCATGGCTCAATGGTAGATCTCAGAGAGTTGTTGTTAATGGTAATTTCTCTTCTTGGAAAGAAGTTACAAGTGTAGTTCCACAGGGTTCTGTTCTTGGCCCGCTTCTTTTCTTAATTTTCATCAATGATATTGATAGCTCTCTCACATCTAGTATTAGTAAGTTCGCTGATGATACTAAGCTCTATAGGAAGGTTAGTGATAGGGATGATGCCTCATTACTGCAAAAAAACTTGGATAGGTTATTTTCATGGTCTCAGACTTGGCAAATGTCTTTTAATGCAGATAAGTGCAAAGTCCTTCACTTTGGTCCTAAAAATTTCAGCTATGATTATAACATGAATGGTAGTATTCTGAGTGATGTGACTTTTGAGAAGGATCTGGGTGTAGTTATTACAGGTGATTTAAAGCCATCTAGACAGTGTGCAGCTGCTGCTGCTAGGGCTAATAGGGTGCTTGGATTGATCAAGAGGAATTTCAGTAGTTTTAGTAAAGAAATTGTACTAAATCTGTATAAGCAGTTGGTAAGACCCCACCTCGACTATGCAGCCCAGGCTTGGAGTCCCTACTATGAAAAGGACAAGCTTCTTTTAGAGCAAGTTCAGAGGAGAGCCACTCGCCTTATACCCGAGGTGAGACACCTACCTTATCATGTTAGACTTAAGCATCTTGGGCTTACCACCCTGGAGTTGAGAAGGATTAGGGGGGACATGCTTCAGGTGTACAAATTTCTCTCTGAAAGGAATCCTTTGTCCTCTTGCAATTATTTAAAGGTTCAATGTAATTCTCGGGTTCGAGGCCACTGTAAGAAGCTAGTTAAGAATTTTGCAAGGCTTGACATTAGGAAGTTCAGCTTTTCTCATAGAGTTGTTAACGAGTGGAATAGTCTGCCTGAGTGGGTAGTTAACTCCACATCTGTGCACTGCTTTAAGGTTAACATTGACAAGTTCTTCCATAAGTGTGGTAGAATCTAATTGTGCTGGGCTCGTTTGGTGTTGGTTGGTTCTTTGTTTTCAGTTAAAGTTGTATGGACTTCAGGGCATCTTATGGGGCCTTAGCCCTCCTTTGCCCTTTAACCTGTTATGTTATGTTATGTTATGTTATGTTATGTTATGTTATGTTATGTTATGTTATGTTATGTTATGTTATGTTATGTTATGTTATGTTATGTTATGTTATGTTATGTTATGTTATGTTATGTTATGTCAAGTTTGAATCGGACATCGAGCTGCTATTTCACTATCACTGTACTAAAATGCGTAACATTGGCTTATGTATTTGGTACTTATAAAGCGCTGCCTCGAAACTGCACTAACACAGAATTACAATCAAATGCACAAACTTGAACAATCATTTCATCTGGGCGGTTATATATGCATTTTATCTGGTAATTACCAGTTTATCTGGGCTTTACATCTCGCAAAGCGCGTAAAGGCCTTTAAAGGGGATATGGCTCCCCCAAAACCAGAGTTGCTACAACGAGTCCCCGCCAAAACGTGTTTAGGACTAGTCCTATGCTCTAAATCAAGTACAGTTGATGACTGCACTCTCTTTGACAACCATTCAACCAATAGCGCCACTCATGTCGGTCTACATTACTTGTACGCGTGCGAGCACAGGCAGCTGCGTTCCCAATTAAGCTCTCACACGGTTGTGTGTCACTATGCCTCGAACAATTGAAGCTCAATGCAGGCTACTGTCGCTCCAGTGTCTTGGAGGTGTACTATACAGACGGTTTTTGTTTAAATTGGGGAGAGGGGCAAGAAGGAAACAGTAGGGAGAATTTGTTACTGTGTGGGGTGAGATTATAGCAGGGAGGTGTTAGAGAGTCTTTAATGAGAGATAATTTTGGCATTTTGGTATGTTACATCAGGGAGTTGTTAGGACCTCCCTGGTTACATGTGCCAGACTTAAAGCAGGAAACAGTGTTGGAGGTCGAGAGGCCAATGTTTGAGGCCTTGGCCCCTGCCTCGGCATCGGAGGGTTATGCCTCGGCCTCGTACCTCTGGTCTCGGATTTCTAGCCGAGGTCTTTTGGGCCTAGACGAGGCCAGTTGTTCAATGTTGCGTTTGAATTGCCCAAAGAACAGTTTTCCTGAATTAATTGTTTAAGAGTGTTTTTAACCAAGTCTTGTGGTGGTGAATCGGTATGCAGCAGGTGTTTCGCCAGAGGAAGACAGGTGACAACAGCCCGTCAGGTCCGTCGGGAGGTCCAGCACCACGTTGGGGAAGATGAGAATTGGGGGAGGGGGGGGGGGGGAAACATTGCTTTCATTAAAAAATAATGCCAACTTGTCATAACTGGATGGCAAATATTATATGTCTAAGCCTACTAGCAGACTTGCTTCCCACGCATGTTTTTAGCAGAAGTTCAGTGACGATTAGTATTGGGGAAAGATCTTGTTGAGGTGTTTAATGATATAGTTAAAGTTGGTTGTTCCTGAAAGCCTCCGAACGGGTCTCATTATTCTGCTCCCCAATAAGGGGGGAGGGGCACTACTTACCCGAGTATTGGAGACCCATAAGTCTTCTCAACTCGGATTACAATAAACTGGCAAAAATCTTGCAGACTGGACTAGCTAAAGTTCTTCCCAGTGTTGTTAATGATTATCAAACTTGTGCTGTGCCCGGAAGGACTATACATAACAATATGTTAATTGTGAGATAAGTTATTGACTTCTGTGAAATGAGGAATTATCCATGTGCCATTATATCTATTGATCAATAAAAAGTCTTTGACATGGTAAGCTGGCCATTTTTTAATGAAAGTTCTGAAAGAGTTGAATTTCGGAGAAAATTTTCCGAGGTGGATTTCAATCTTATACAACATTTTCAGTCATGTGATTATTAATGGGAATCTCTCTGATCCTGTTTATAGAAGAAGAGGTGTTAGGGCCTGTCCACACAGGATGCGTTGCGTTGCGTATACGTCACGTTTGTTTTTCCGCATCCTTCCGGATAGATCAAGACGCATGCCTGTCTGTATGGGATGCGTCAATTTTGATGCGTCAGTTTGAGACGCAGTGTGTAGTTTCCAATGACAAATACGCTGATTGACGAAAAAAGGGTACGTAGGTCATAGAAAGGTTCACAGTACATATTCAACACATGCCTGTTGGTGACAACTCGGTCCCCAGTTTCCCGAATGAGACTTGTATTTGAATGATTATACCTTCTCTCTTTAAACAGGAAAACAACATCGGCACGGACAAGAGCATACACAGTAGGCCTACGTATAATGGCACACATGACCCTCATGAAGTGTCGGTAATTTATATATCTGCATTATATACAATTGCGTAGCTATAATTTTTGTTTTTGAGGGGGGCTCTGGGCTGGAGATTTTTATGGGGGTGTCCGTTTACTATCTAAGCGGAGCGCCACCATGAGTTGGCGCGGAGCGTACCAAGAAAATATGAGATTTTAATACATCCTAAATTGCCGCCCTTGCCACTGGCCATGCTTAATAGCAGCCATCAAGATGTGCAATTTTTGTGAAAAATGTAAAATTTTATTTTATTTTATTCTCAAACACATTAAGTTTGTCACAATCTATCCGAATTTGTATAAAATTATGCAAAGTGGACTTACCCCGATGGATTTCAGTCAGTGGCGTGGCGTACCCAGGATTAATCTCACGGGGGGGGGGGAGGCATGCAGTATATGTTGCCTAATCGACGGCCTGAGAAGGGGTGAAAGGGGAGGGGTGTCACTCTCCCCTTTGAAAAATGAGGTGTCCTTACATACTTACATACAACCTGGTGCCACATATGTTACCTTTTGAAGTAAAATTTGTGTTAAAAAATTAACGCATTTTCAGGAACTAAAAAAATCGGTATCAATGAGAGGGTTGCCCAATTGCCTCCCCCTTTGTACGCCACTGATTTCAGTGGATTGATTGGAATGGAGATTTCACAGCCAGAGTCTATCATTATCAAGTGAGTAGCCCAGTCGAGTGAATGTTTTTGCCCAGATCGCCGGGGGTCGCTTAGGGGTTGAGGGGAGGGGCTCGATCCACCTAAGCCCCCCGTAGCTACGCAACGTACTGATTATATACACTGCATTTTATATTTATATCTTCTCATGTGCCACGAAATATCCCTGTGCAACCCTTCTCACCACCCTATCAATGAATACAACTGTTTTTCCACTATCGAAGTCAATAATATCGCGAGGGTGGTGGGTACCCAAAGAATCATACTCGTATACATTTCCAATGTAAAAAAATGCAAGAAATGAGCTTTTCTACTCATCTTGCGGACGTTTTATTGTGATTTTGAGGTCAAACATAGCATCATTTTGCATTCGGATCCTGTTAAATTTTATTTCATGAAAGAAAAACATGAAAGAAAAACCTGAAAGAAATCAAAGTTGACGCAAGTTGACGTACGTCAACTCTGTTTCTGAACGCACATGGACTTTGCCAAAAATTTACGCATCCGGAAGGATACGTCAACTTTTTTTCCGCATCGAACGTGACGCAACGCAACGCGTCCTGTGCGGACGGCTCCATTGATTTACGTGCAAAGTGATAAAAGTGACGTGACGCAGACGGATCGTGACGGGACGCAACGCATCCTGTGTGGACAGGCCTTTAAGGCTAATGAGACTTGTCCAATACAAGTCTCATTCGGGAGACTGGGGACGGGAGTTGTCACCAGCAGGCCTGTGTTGGATATGTACTGTGAACCTTTCTATGACCTACATACACTTAATTCGTCAATCAGCATATTTGCCATTGAAAACTACACACTGCATCTCAAACTGACGCATCGAAATTGACGCATCCCATACAGACAGGCATTCGTCTTGACGTATCCGGAAGGCTGCGGAAAAAAGAACGTGATAGGACGTATACGCAACGCAACCCGTCCTGTGTGGACAGGCCTTAAGACAGGGTTGTCCCCTGTCATCTTTATTGTATGTATTATTCATCGAACCAATAGCTCGTTTCATTAACAATTGTAAGAGTATAAGTGGGTTTGTTTTTCCGGGTTGCAGCCAGCGTCTCAAATTCTTACACTACGCGACGATGCAACCGTATTGCTCTAGCGCTTCTGATACTGGGCAGTTTTTCAAAACCTTAGAAAACTTTGGAAGAGCTACAGGTACTTGTATTAACATGAAAAAAATCCTATGGACTTAAAGGCAATAGGCAGTCGCCCCAAAATTTTCTTTGAAAAATCGGCAAATTCTTGCAAATCTCCTCTTATTGCTTTACAAGCACCTCTGAAGATGTTTTGAACATAACTATTACAAACAATAGGACAAGCAAGGAGAAGTTCTTCTTGAATTTCACAATTTAACAACAAAAATGTTGTCACATGATCAAAATAGGCCAATCATGACCTAGAGTGACAGGATACACTCACTCTGATTGGGGTGACTGCATACTGCCTTTAAGTTGGGGAGTCTTGCTCCCCTTCAGCTACCAGGTGACATCCAATGGAGCAGCTCTGAAATCAAAATTACAGGGGTAGTGTTTGGAAACAAGGATGCGGTTTTCAGTAACCGGGCTGAAAGTATTGAGTGCGCCTGTGCTGGAACTTAATCGTGGTCTGCCAGGTATTTAACCCTCCCTGGATAAATCCAAGTTATTAACACGATAATTTACCCTGTTTTACTTTTTGGGTCCAATCTTTCCCTTGCCTAAAGTTGTGGCTAAAGAAATACGCAAAACGGTATTTTCTCTTGTTTGGGGTAGTAACAATCCAGATCGGTTTCTCGCCAGGTAGTTGAAGGAGCAGGGGACTAGTATTAGACAATTTGGGACTTGAAGATGTGTGCTTTACTTGTAAAGCCGCTTTTCAGGCTTACTGCTGCAAACTGACCAACCAGTTTATTGTACTGTCCATGACGTCATGGACAGTACCTTAGGCACGCTTCTCATTTTCGAGAAGCAGTTCTTTCGTTCAATGTTTCTTGATTCTCACTGAGTACTTTGTTCTACCATTAAGCTCATTATGTAGAGTGAATCATGTAGATGGGAACGAGACTTCTTGGTGACTTTTGGTTGGAATGGGGCTGAGCATGACTGGTTTTTATTTCGGCGGTTTTGTATTTTATTGTTTTGTTAAGAATGGCTTGAGTAAGTCAAACTACCTAAATAGTAGTACAGTATATTGTGGCACATGGTCGTACTGTCGTATTTCGCCCAGTACTCTACGCACGCTTCTTATGTCGTAAAACACACACTGTACAGCTATAAGTGCTGTCGCGTTTGCTGATTGGTCGATTGCTTAGAGTATGTAGGCAAGGTCAATCACGAAAAGTGAGATTTCTTGAAGCCTTTTGAAGCAAGAAATAATGAAGCTTGCAGCCTACTATAAGTCCATTGTGATGATATCTGCGGAGAAGTACAGCTAGGCTCATTGGCAGCTCTCTACAGTACACTAACACTAACGCCTAGCTGCGTCGCGGCCAGGGCCGTAGCTAGGGTCATATGTTTGGGGGGGGGGTGTGAAGGTCCCAAATTCCGACTGGATAAATATATTTTCCAACTGAATGGCGGAGCGTAAATTGCACCATTTTTTTATGCGCGCTGCGTTTACATACGGCAGTGAGGATCCTTCCTTTGTCACCATAAAGGTGCCGTCGTGGGGGAGGGGTCTAAGGGGAGGGGTTGACCCCTCCCCTTAGAGAAATTTTTCTTAATTTAAGGTTGCTTAGATGCAAAATGGAGCTATCTTTGGGATATTTTTGGAGCTGATCATACATGGCTAGAAAATGTCCATAATCAAATGAATTCTAATTTTTCCGACTGGTTTGATTCTTTTTCCAAATGAGTGGTGGCCCGTAAATTGCATTTTCGTTTTTATGGGCGTTACTTTTGTATGATACAGCAGTGGTGATCCTTCCTTTGTCACTTCATAAAGGTGCCGTCCTGGGGGTTAGGCCTAAGGGGAGGGAGGTCCCCCTCCCCTTTGAGAAATTTTTGTTAAGGTAAGGTTGGTTAGATGCAAAATGGTGCTATCTTGGGATACTTTTGGAACTGATCATATATGGCTGGAAAATGTCCATAATTTAGTGAATACTAAGATGAAAGTAGAAAGTATGTTGTCTGAGAGAAGAATACGTTGTCAACAAACCTCCTGAAGCCCCCCCCCCCACACACACACACCTTTTGACTACTTTCATGCCTTCTGTTCTGGCATCTATTGCTGGCATATACCTGTATAGGCCTCCAGGAAGCTCTGGATCAATAATATAAAATGGGGCAATGACTGGCATCTAAATAATAATATAGAGTACGACACCAAGCACTTTACATCTATCGTATTTTTACCAATTTTGAACGAAAATCGAGACCAACAATGGGGAATGGGCGGGAGGGAGTATAGGTGCAGAAAAATGATACTAGACCTCCCAGACAGGTATAGCAAAAAGGGTTTAGGAATAACAAGCGCGTTTTCAGAATGTACACATAGTTTATGCTATAAAAGTTCACTGGTACGTTGTGCTTATAATGTTCATAAGTGATACAACGTGGATTGTGAGGATTGCGCGCGAAGCGCGCCGAAATTTTGGGTATACTTCAATGCCAAAATGAAAAACCTGCACGTAGACTCAGCCAGGAGTGGTGCTTTGATTTGCCACATGGGGGAATGCGCCCTGACTGGGGGCCAGCTACTCTAAGTCCCGACAGATGCAATGGGTTGCCGAACTCAAAATATAAGGCGCGCAAAGCGCGCCGAAAAGTTTGGGGTTATATTGAATTTTCATTAAGAAAAGTTGAAAAAGTTTGGGCTTTTATTGAAGAATCTGGACAAAACCAAGAAATTTGTTCGGGTCGTCGTCGGGGATTACATTCTTTATCTTACCCATTAAGGATCTCCTACGAAACTGAAAGATCTTTTTCTTACAAAATATGTTTGCCACGATGGCGAGGCTGAAGAAAGAATTTTCTAAAAGTTAGGAAAAAGAGGAAAGAACTTCGGAATGATACATGCATTTTCTTGTTTCTCTAGAATCACGCCTACACGGAAGAACAATATTTGTGGAAACGTTGAAATCCAATATGTTTGAAACCGGGCGTTACCACTAGATAGAACTAAAGTTGAAAGCGCTCGTAGCGCGCGAAAATTTTTTGAAGTTATAGAAAAAATCGTTACAGAACTTACTGGCTACGGGCCTGATAAATAGACGTTTGGAATATTTTCTGAGTATATCTATGTCTTCACCAATATTAGTCTATAAAAAAAATGGGGAGGGGGGGGGGGGCTAAAGCGCCCTAGCTCCCATAGAACTGTGTCTGGTATAATTACCTTAATAATGTTCATGAGATTGTTTGTAAATCGTGACGCATGTGCGCGAAGCGCGCCCAAATTTTCATTAAATAAGATTTTCATAATAAAACCTGCATTTAGAATCTCCATCAAAATACGTTCAATTGCCCAACAAACCAACATGCCACTCAAAAAGCCAGTCTTTTACCTGGTAATTTGTAAACAGCTTTCAACTTCTGCTGTTGTGCTTCTCCGAAAGTTGCTATCGGAAGATATTGATAATAAGAAAAATACTGAGGTCAGGTTTGAAGCGCGCGGAGCGCGCGAAAATTTTGAGAGTTTGAGAAGAATTTGCGAAAAAGGACAGCTTTGATTTAATTTTACGTGAGGAAAATAACGTTTGGTATTATTCTCACTTGGTCTAGTTGGAAAATATATACAAAGTTGACATAGGCTCAGTCGGAAAAATGTGCTAGACTGAGATATCAGAAATTCCAACTGGCATTTCAGATTTTCCGACTATCGTCGCTCTGACGAACTTTGGGGGGGGGGGGTGAGACACCACCCCACACCCCCCCGGTCGCGACGGCCCTGGTCGCGGCCATGCACTGGGCTATTAGGCCTACAGCGCTCAGTGCATAGGTGGTCCCTCGTTATTAAGAACGGATGAAGTATACTGTATGCACGTGTACGTGGTAAAAATATCTCAACAAGGGACGATTTGTTTAGACATGAAATATATAACTTCCCACAAGACCAGGAGAGTACTATTTCCTGCCTGCAAAACCAAAAATTTGTGCTTCTCAAAGTCAAACAGTAAAAGCAAAGTGATCTGTCACTCAAACTTCGGTACATGAAAAGGATTAAATTATCTTCAAGTACATATAGGCCTATTGTCTGACGGATTTAGTCGAGCTTTCTGACATCTTCACTGTGCCAACACTGAAAATTGAAAGGGCGATATTCTAAAGCAAGCATAACTTCTGAGGACGTTTCCAAATACCAGCACAGAAACAATCATGGAGAGTAAGTGGTTACGATTTTCGTAACTACATTTTCTAGTCTCAGTCTGGCACGCTACTTTATGGCTATCTCTTTACGTAGCGTTCACCCCCGAATTTGGTCCAGCTCAAATCCCAGCAGTGACATCTGTTCCCCTTTCTTGACGGAAGCCTGTAATTGAAACAGTTGTTTATAAGTGATAATAATTTCGCAACCTCGTGTAAACGTACAAAGGACATTGTTAAACTTATTAAACCTGAAAATGAAATAAGCTCCACCGTCCGGAAGCACCCCTACCGTGGGATAAAATTTGGAATGGAACTTTTAACAAAATTCTTGACAAATTAAAAAGATTTCCAATGGAGGCTGTCTCATCAAGTCCTCTACACGGGCAAGAGAAGAAGAGACTGGGGTATTGGAGATGGGATTTTTTCCGTTCGAGGGTTGTACTGAGATAGTCTTTAGAGCATATATTTTGGAAATGTCCCAAAGTCAGGAAAATTTTAGAGTTGACGAAAAATGTTCTTCAAAAATTGGTGGGCAGGGAAGTTAGTTTGAATCCCAATTTATTTATGTATGGTTATTCTGAAATTAGTTGCAAAAGATGTACATTGAAGAGAATTTGGTTTATTTTTTGTGCAACAAAAGATGAGCTGTGGAAGCAGGGAGTTGCTATTTGACTCCCTGGTGGAAGTCTCTCGTTGCCAGTACACGTTGAATTATGCATCTTAGATTACGGTAATACAGAGGTTATTTCAAGAACAATCTTCACCGTCAAAGGCAGAGTTGAAGTTGATCGTATCTAACAGCCAAGTTCCTTAAAGTGTGGATAGAGGGGAACTCATTTGTTAGTTTAAGAAATGATCATCTCATTTATACTTTGTAAATGATGCCACCATCCTCATCTTCCAGCTAATATTTAATCTTATTGTTTAGGCGTTGTGAACTATAGTGAAGCTTGTTATTACGTTTATTCGTTTTGTAGTTACCTTTGTCAAATTTTTAGTGTTATACTCGTTTTCCGTTACTCCATCGTCAAGTGAATTTCAAAATTACTATTCGTTTAATGTTTTCAATTAAACTTAATTAAAACTCTGATAGAACTGCCAATTCAAACACATTTCATACATCTATTATGGCAAAGTATTTCTCTAAAAATTATTTGTAAATAATTTGTAAATTAACTTAAAAATTGCAGTTTCTTCCTACGTAATAAATCTTTGCATAAAGTATGTCGTCAACTATTGTAATATTATGTAAATTGCTTTTGTAAATAGCTTGTAAATAAACTTAAAAACTGCAGTTGTTTTTTTCCTTCCTGGTTATAGCTTTTATCGACTCCTCTGCGTTCCCACTTTTTCTTTTCTTTAAATCAATTCACAAGACGCTATTGCATACAGCCTACATTATCAAGGCGTGCAACCCCCACCCGTTTGTTCCACATAGCTTTTTCTAGTTGCAATTGGTAAGTTTTATGAATATTTCCCCATTTTAAGGTTAACCAATTCCATATTCTATATAATTAGCATTTGATACAGAAGGACTCAATGAAATCAGAAGCTAACGGCTTTGAAATACTTTTCTTCTATTGGAACTATGGATTAAGCCTCATAGGGGTAGCATCTGCTAACAATACGATCTTATACCTTCCCTAACGTTTGTTAGAAGGTGGGGGTGGGGGTGGTTAGAAAATGTCAGTTTAGCATGTGAGCATGTGATAATAGACCCTTTGCCAAATAGCAATTGCAATGGCTTGTGGGATAAAGTTCTGGTATGCCAGGCGCGGATCCAGGGGGGCCTGGGGGGCCCGGGCCCCCCCCCCCCGCGCCCCGAAAAAAAAAAACGAAAGGAGAAAAAAAGAAGAAAAAGAAAAAAAAAAGAAAAGGAGAAAGAAAAATTAAGAGCAAAAAATGAATAAAAATGTCTAAGAACGTATTCAAAGTATATATTTCTGTAGGGGTTGGGTGGAGCTATTGCTGGATTATCTCTTTATATATCTTTCAAAGTGGTTGGCGACGAAAGGAGAGCTACAATGTTCGGAAACAGGTGAATAGCTGAGTAATGATCCTTGACTTAAGATCTAAATAAGTAAACATCGTGACGTATGTAGTATGGGCTCGGCTAGCTGCACTGAAATTTAGTAACAATTTTGTGTTAAAGAATGAAATTTTTTGTAATCTAGAGGGATTGAGAGGCAAAGTTTTCGCCATACAGACCTTGCAGAATGAATACAGAAGACAAGCTGTCAGGTGACGTGCTATTGTGCACAGTGGCACTAGCTGTTGCAGGCAAAGTAGCGGCGTGCATACCCTATTCGATTTCGAAACTGTCTGAAAAGTTTTAAAATGAACTCAAAAGGCTTTTAAGCTACAGACAGTGGCGTTGGCACAGTGGGCAATGGGTGACGTGTGTCCCCCTCCCCCATCGATTCTTGAAAATTTTTAAAATGGTCCCAAAAGTCGTTTAAGCTACAGATTTCTGTTGAGGTGTAGGGTGAGATATATTTTTGATGACTGGTTTACTTGTTCTAACCATTTTCTTTCACAAACTGTTCTCAAACTATCATAAGTTTTGGAAATTCTTGACAAAATTCCAAATTTTTGCACGCTCCGCTAGCGCCAAGCCTTGTGTCAGAGTTGTCCTTATTATCAAGCAAAGGAGCAAAAGTGCTTTTTAAGAATTCTCAGTCAGAAGATTCGTTTCTGAATAGCATAGGTTGGTGGGAAAGTGACAGTGTCCGATGCAGGTTCTGAAATGCAGGTTTTGTCATGGACTTATATTTTATTCAAAATTTCGGCGCGCTTCGCGCGCATACGACAGGGTTTACACCCGATTTTATATACCATTGACAAAGTTATGACGCAAGAAATTATTCCAATGCAACATTTTTCTAAAAAGTACATCTCCTTCTCTGTAGGGCTCTCAACATTATGGGATCTTTGACTAATCTGGTCTAGCACATGATTTGAAAGATTGAAAGTACGTATTGCCGTTGCTTATTTTCCAAACATCTTACCGCGACGTTCAATAATGACGAAAATCTTTTCTGAAAAGAATTTTGCCTGTCCACAATCCCTCTTGCTATACCTAAAAAGAAGGTGATATATCATATCTCCTCCCATATGGATGTCGGGTAGTGAGAATCCCGTTGGTCCCTCTTTTGTATACTGTAACTAATTTAGAGCTCCCGGGAGGTTCTATACAGTTCTCTGTCAACCTTGGATATCCTTTTAAAATGTAAAGGGAAAATTTTATTATAGTCCAAGAATGTTTCTGTGGACTCCACGCAGGTATAATTGCGTGTACAATTTCCCCATGGGCGTGGATCATGGGGGACTGGGGGACACGTTCCCCTCACTTTTTTGGAAGGGGGGACATCGTCAAAAAGTCCCCCTCACTTTTTCAAACATGATGGAACAGACTGCAATTATGCCTAGGAAAACGAAATTTTTAGAAAAAAAAAATAACCTAAAAATCGTACACTTTGTTGCACCAAATGGCATCTGAGGGCATTCACTTCTAGGAAAATTTCCCTTAGACCCCTCCCCCATGCCGAAGATCACAAAACTTATTGCCTCCCCGTGACGCAAATTCTGGCTACCACCAACTGCACGCCACCAGGACGGCGATTCACAAATGTGAAAAAAATCCCCCCCACCCCCACACACACACTTTTGGAGATGGATCCACGCCCATGATTTTTTCTGGGACTTAAGGAGGTTTGAAGACAATATGTTAACCGTCTCTTACTCCCCTTTTTCACCCGAACAAAAGTTAGAATTCACTAAATTGTGGGCATTTTCTAAACATACAATCACTTTAGAATGACCCAAAGATACCACCATTTTGCATATAGGCCCCTAAAATTAACAAAAAATTTTCAAAGGGGAGGGTAAACCCCTTCCTGGGATTGCACTCTCATGTACTAATAAGAAAAGGCTCTCCCACTCTTGTATATAGCGTATACAAAATCCCACTGCCTAAAAAGGCACGGTTTAGCAGTTATCTGCGGTTCCCTCAATCACCAACTCCCGCCAGCACCATCGGTCACAGATTTCTGAAGGGTATACCCTTCAGAAGTCCATAAAGAAGCTGATATGTCATCTCTCCTCCCATATGGATGTAAGGTTGTGAGAGTCCTGTTGGTCCCCCTTTCCAGTGTACAATTAATGCAGAGCTCCCGGGAGGCTCTATACCGAAAATTTTCGGCGCGCTTCGCGCGCAATTGTTTACGCTCACGGAGAGAGGTACGTTTTTATTGAGTGATGGATTTATTTTATCACTTTTTACCAAAAATCTTTGACATCTTTCACGATTTTTGCAAAATCTTCTCAATATTTCTTGATTTTTGCTTGATCTGCGCACTGTTAGCCTTGAATTGCTCCTTTTACTATCAATAAGGTCCCAAACGTATTCGCATTACTCATCGGTGGGGTTCTACCATAAGCCAATTATTCGTGTGCATAAACGTGATTTCAGAGTCAGCATTGTAAGGATGTAAAACAACTGGTATTCATTTTTTCACCCTCATCTTCTTATGAGAACTGAAAACTTAGTATCGAACCCACCTTCTAATTGATAGACACACATAAAGGGAATTTACACCGCTAGTCATAGCAATGGTTTTTAATGTAAATTCAAATTGTCGGCGCGCTTCGCGCGCAATTGTTTCATCTGACGTCCTATACCCGAATACCGTATAACGAAAATAAAACACTCATTATGGCAAAAATCATTTCAAGTTACCTACACGGGCTCATAATGTTGGCGTGTAAGTTTAAAGATAACTTAGATTCTCCGTAACTTCTGCAGGTACATATATAGTAACTTATACTGAGCCATACACATCAAATTCCATGCAACATGAAAAGGTATAAAATCTCACTGACATAAGAACTGGAGCCGATTTCTGTGCTCTTAAAATGCAATATTGCGAGAGCTTCCGGGGGCTTCGCCCCCTGGACCCCCACCGGGGCTCCGCCCTTGGACCCCGCCAGGGGCCCTAACGCAGGCCCCTGGACCCCACGCGTAGGGACTCGCGCTTCGCGCTCGTAGTGCACCTTCTGTGCACATGAGGTTTTCCATCTTGGGCCCCCCCCCCTCAAAATTTCTGGATCCGCGCCTGTGGTATGCGATGTTTTTGTCAATGGCATTTTGCTGTGGCAAAAAATGGCGCACACCAAAAATCTATCCCACAATCCTTTGTAATTCCTATTTGGAAAAGAGTCTATACCTTTGATATCTTCTTCCTGTCCTTTCTTCACCAAAACCCCAACCCCTGTCCTCTCTTCACTGATTTTTACATCCCCAGAATGTTTAAAAATAATCTCTAGAACAATACAAATTCCAAAAGATGCCAAGCAATGGTGTTCAGCTGATTTTATGTATTAGTAAATGCATCTGTTTAGACAATGGAACATTATATCACCCATAAAGGCTATAAGGAAATAAAGCTTGTGATGTAGGTTTTCTTCAAAAGCTATCACATAATTATCATGATCATTGACAACACATTTAATGCAGATCATGCATTAATTCCAATGTGTCTTATTAATGTCACATTATCTTACTGTTTAGTGACATCCAGATAATATTACTTACATTAACTAGGTAAGGCAAGGTAAAACTTGCACATGTTAGAACTGATGGCTGATTTGCAGCCATTCTATTCTCTACAATAACCTGCTCCCAAACTCCAACTGGCAGGAATTTGAAGCACTTTGCTAATTTCTCAAAAAGTGGTTTTAGAATAATTTTTGAAAAAGACAGTCTTCAAATACTGTTTGATGTTAAACAGCAGCTATATACTTTTCTTGTCCCAACTGTGAATCATGAAGGATGTCACCATTGAAGGTTCACCATGATTGCTATGAAGATGTCATTCTTTTACTTCACAAGATGTAAAGGTATTCAAGCATGAATGGCTCACCCCCCCCCCCCCCCTCTCCTCAAGAAAGCAAACCCATATGCTTCTGGCAATATGCAAGTCCTTTTGTAATACCTGTTCAACACAGGTTTGTCCAGTTACCCTAACCTTGCGTCAGAACATCCTCCAGTCGGGCGTAAAATGTATTCACTTATTTCCTTTACAAACAGTTATAACATTTTACAAGACAAATACTGTATCAAAAGGAAACCAATATATTATCTTTTTGATAATTTCACATTTCACAAAAAGAAAGTTCATCACATGATCAAAATACAAAATACTTCCTTTAAATAGGCTACCTGTATTTGTATGTAACTGAGATGACTGCATTTGGCCTGTTTCTCTATTTTCTGGTTTTCATCGGATTTTAAATACAGAATGCACTCTAAATACTAGGAAACTTTGAAAAACATTGGATCCTTCTGATGTCATTCGAACGATAGATTCACTAGTACCAAGGACCCCCACACTAGGACCACAATAGATCTCCTCATAATAGGAACTCTAAATACTGGATGACATTTTTGTCAAAAGGTATACTTCATTGAAAAACTACTTTTTCAAAATAGTGTCTTCACCTTCAAAAAATGTTTAAAAAATTAACACTAATAGCACTTCATCATATTCAATCAATAATATTTTACATTCAAGTACTGTTTTATATCAAAAATATTTCATACAGATCAAGCAGACAATGAAAGACTGAATTTTTTAGTGAATACATGTTGACCTGTCAGACGCCATATCCAAAGGGATGAACAGTGAACTAGATTGGTCAAGAATGAGTATCATTATCTTAAAATCCTAAAAAAATGTATTACCAACAATTGATTCTACTTTCACACCAACTTGCACTAATGCTAAACTTTCAACAGAATTGTTTCAACATTTTCTACAAGTCAGTGCCTTTGGGATTATCAGGTCTTACCTAACAAATATGTGACAAAAATTAGTGAAAAGGCATGAAAAATACTGTCCAGCTGTGAGTTTTGTGGCATTTGGGATATACAGCAATCAACAAATTCAATTAAATAAAATGTTGTTTTCAGCCATCATCCTGTGTCTGAAAAATGGCAAATTTCAACTTTTTTGTGTTTTTAAAGACACCTACCTAGCCATTCACAATAACAAAGTGATGAAATTTGCCTAACTGGTATCTGGTTATTGTCATTAAAAGAAACTAACATTCAGAGTTACTGAAGAAGCATACAGAAGGAATTACTGATTGACATTAGCTCCATACATTATGAGTCCTGACAGAGGGTAAGAAGTCACTCAAGGTATTACGGCCTCCCAACATGATTCTGCAGATACTTCGGTATTTATTCTGAGCCTACAAACTTATATTACACATTTCAGCACATGCTGTGAATGAATTAATTCATCTTAACTAAATACTTGTCCAAATTATGGCTGATCGATCAACATTTACTTAAGAAAGATTCAAAGCCTTTCCACTGTGGAAAATTACTGTTCTCAGACTTTAACACCTTTTACTACAATTTATAGGGAGTTATGATTGAGTTGAAAATTAAATAGTATGTCCACTTCAACCAATCCGATCAATTATTTGGACTTTCCAATATTCTTGCTTCAAATTAGCAAAGCTTGAAAATAAGGCTAGAAGGAGCTAAGCAGTTACCACTGACCATTGAAAAATATCAAAATGACAATCATTCAATCATTTACTAAATTTTCTGAGAATAATGACAGCAAAATGTGAACCCTGTTTTTGGAGAAGACATTCTGAAGTAGTTTCACAAATTGTATGGCTGAAAATCTGGCAAGATCTTTGGAAATTGGAAGGAATTTTTCACTTTTTTATTGCATAGGTGAAAGCAATCACAGTTTGGCTTGTGGTCTGCTACCTCTCTCTGGTTTTTGGACAAAGTCCTTCCACCATGATGGTTTCTCCACACACCCTGGTGTCTGTAACATGGCATTATAGAGCCGTTGGTAGATCTGTTGGGGAAAGAAAAAGAATAACCCTGAATAAGATACAAACCAAAATTTCTGCTTTAGAGGTTTCCCAGATTAAGACTAAGTATTGCAAGGTACTACTTCCCCACAAAGTTGGTTGTCCAGTAAGGATAAATTAGTGAGGTCACAAAGATTTGAAGAATAAGTTGATCTGTAACTTAACTCTTCTATTTTGCCATAGAGCTTTTTACCACTGAACTTAATGAATTTTTTCTATATTCAGACAAGAGAGGCAGATAATGTTCCTTCTATGAGAACAGATGAAATTGTTAGGGTTATTTGTCGTTAATGACCTGCAAACAAACAAAATACATCATATAAAGTCATCTCATATGGCTAAAGTGTACTCAGGTTTATACACTGTGCAAGAGACTTGAGCTCGTTATCCAACTTTTCTTCAGAGCTACAACTCTACTTTCCCTGGGGGCATGAATGTTGAGAATTTTCAGTACTGTCAAGTTCACCCTTAACTCTAAGCTTTTTAATATAAACCAAAACTTGCAAGCGACATCTTATTCATTGCTAGTTTAATGGGGAATACAGTGAGGTATTCAAAATTACTGATATAAGCCTCAAGTGGGTTGGCATAAAGAATTAGCTATAAGGCCTTCAGATAATCTTTCATATGAAATCTGGGTACATCTTGTAATGCACCCATTTCAATCACAACTTTGAGCAACTTTTTTGGCAAATTTGGTAATAGTCTATGAGGAAAAGACTTTACAGACCCAAATACAAAGTATGGCCTAAAATGACCCCCAGACTACATATTACCAGAGATACCAACATTTGTCATAGAGAAATTGTAATTTTTTTTTAAATGACGACACCATTAATGATTGCCGTCCTGGGGGAGGGGTCTAAGGGGAGGGGGTGTCCCCCTCCCCTTTGGAAAATTTTGCTTATATGAAGGGGGCTTAGATGCAAAATGGTGCAGTCTTTTGTACATTTTGCACTTATTTTGTGTTGCAGAATTTCCATTTTCAAGTTAAGTTTGGCAGTCATTTAGGCCAAATTTGGGCAGATTATTTGGACAGGCTTGCCCTATTTATGGCGCTTCAAAATTCTTAATGGGAAATCCCCTGCAAACCCTACCCTTATGGGTATATGGATGTGTTGCCCAAAGTGATCCTTCACTGTAAAAAATTTCTGTAGATTTACAGAACAAAAAACAAAGAAATACATAAACAAAACGGAAAAAGTGCTGTCAATTTGTTGCAACAAAGTGATAGCACTTTTTCCCTTTCCTCTTTGTATTTCTTTATTTTTTGTTCTGTAATCCAACGGACGTCTGTAGACATTTTTACAGTGTTTGTAATACAGTTGCTCACACAGATGTGTTAACACTTTTGTTCCCGTACGGGAATTCCTCAGAATTGAGCAATCAGTCCAGCTGTGTAACGTTTAGCAGCCTAACGCCGTGACAATACAAGTCCCACAGCTTATATCCCAAAATGCAAATTCAGAAGTCTGTAGTACATATTAAAAATTCATTTACGGTTACACAGTTATATTTTGATATAAACTGATTTTATGACTTATTGTTCAAATAAAAAATGTCAAACAAAACCATCGTTAAAATCGGGAATAAATAAGTCAGCCTGTACTTCAATCCTAGCTCAAATTCTGAGCCACGCGGTACGGTAATCCAGTCCTTTACAAACTATAACGTAACAGCCCTTACTTGCAACGATTGTCTAGGCTGTAAGTAACTCTTTCTGGGTCTTGACAATTTTCTCGGCCGATCATTACCATGGCCTTGCGCAAAAGTAACCGCAATGATGTGTTTCAATCTCCCTTAATTTCTTTCATATAACTCTTCTGAAAAATATCCATAATACACACAGAATGCTGTTCTGTGTCTATGACATTAAAAAGTTACGATACCTAAACCCAGGCTACTCATCTTGTTGCAACGGAGCTCACTCCGTACACGTGTCCATGTATGATTTGATAGGCATAATATAGCACACACTGTACAGTATAGTACATGAAAAATGATTGTACAGTAGAACGGTGATTTTACGTACGCCAGCCAAAGACCAGACACCAAACTGCAGTACATGGAAACGGACATTGCACTACATATCCTAACATGTTGTGTATGTATTCTACAGCCTATGCTGCACACGTGTTTTGTTTTGCTAACTTTTACGCACATGAATGACGCATTGTTCACATGTGATTCGAAAATATGTCCGTAAGGCAACTCCTACCATCACAACGCGAATCAACGAGTGGATTTCTGTCTTTATAATCTTTCTTTTTTGATCTCCAACCGGGTTTTTAATTACACATTTTAATTACTCCTTGTTTTACTTGCAAAACGTAAATACATGAACAAGGATTATTAATGAAGGCCTGTAAAGATATTAACACACCTTATGTTACACAAATCGTAAGATTTTGGCACATCATCGTAATGGCGTAATACCAGTGTAAAAATCGTAATCATTACGGCAAAATCGTAATTGTTGGCATCTCTGCATATTACTACCAAGTTTTCACCCACCCCTGGAGGCCTTTTACTAAAAATTATTGTGATCAACTAGTTTACAATAATTTCATTGAACATTGTACAATATGTAAAACTCCTGTGATGGACAGAAGGATAGACAAATGATGAACCTGTCATGTCCATCCACTGACAGACCAGCAAATTGAGTGAATTGCCCACTGGCAGACAGACCCACAGATAACACATAAATCTCTGCAAATTCCTATCACACTCAAAGTTACTACTGCCCTGTAAGCCTGAATTAGTACTACAACTTTTGTTATCACTGCCAAATATCAATATAAAGCCCATCAAAACCCATCCCATATATATGAAAGTCTAATAAAAATGTTCCAGTCAAACATCCATTTTTACCAACTTAACATGAATTCAACCATTTAAGAAAATTTTGAAGAATTATCTCATATGTAGGTCTAAACATGAATTAGATTTGTCTTTTCGTTTTTATGTTCATTTGTATTTATATGTATGCGTCTAGGCATATATGGAACTATGTTTTTGTTAGTCTCTTTTTTAGGATAGTATCTTTTTTTTTTTGTTCGTAAGGTGGCCTGATCTAGATAAGCCGAGCTTTTGCTAGGTCTCCTCCACTTATGCTTTGATCATGTATTTCATTTCTCACTATTGTCTTATTATCTTTTGTTATGCTGTAATAATCATGCATGAGTTGCTGTATTTTTTATCGCATTTATACCAAAGTGGAAATAAAGAGCGTCAAATCAACTACCATTCTGGTACCATACCTGACCATCACTACTACCAATGGCAGAGTGTAGGACAAAGTCAGGAGGGGCAAATACATCAACCAATGCTACAGAATCATCCTTTAAACTGGAACATAGATTGATGATACCAGACTTGATGATCTCGGCAGGATTGCTCCCGGAGACATAACCACCTAAAAGAAAGAAAGGTTAATGATTTCTAGTTAAGACATCATAACAATGGACCCTTTTCCAAATAGCAATTACAAAGGATTGTGGGATCGAGTTTTGGTGTTTGTCATTTTCGTCAATGGCATTTTACTGTGGACAAAAAAAAAATGCGTACTTAAAGCCTATCCCATAATCCTTTGTAGTTGCTATTTGGAAAAGGGTCTATGGAAGATTTTAATTGCAGGCTAGAATGCTTCTTCTAGTGATTAATATGTGTTTTTATGATTTTTGTGGAAATAAATGAAATGAAATGAAATATGTGTCAAAAATAAACTGCTATTTGATTGTTGACATTTGTTGTCTGCACATTCCCTTCTATTAATATTTTCTTTATACAGATGTATGGTAGTATACTACTTGTGGCCTCTTTGCAGGTCAGATTACACATGCACTGGAGTGACAACAAAGTTGAACATGTAATGTGATGCAGTCCAGTGGTTGTTTCACTCTAGTGGTGTAATGCAAATGGGGTGAAGACCTAAAGGCATGATTTCTGATAATGATGAAAACATGAGGTTGACACTTCCTAACACAACAGAAAGTAAATATGTGCAAACTAGTTTTCTATAACAGGGGTGGTGCACCTTTTTTCTATGAAGGACCACTTTCATTCGACAATATTTTCCACAGGCCAAACAAAGTTCTCACATGCCTGTCAGCTCCTGATGCATACTAGAATATGCTTTGAGTGATGTGGTATGTTCCTCTACATGTATACAAGTATTATGTAGGGTATTAAGCAATTTAGAAAGTAAAATATTCGTCAAAAGGAAAGCAGGTTGAACTGTGGATTAAAAACAAATCTTTCTTGATATGAAAAAGTTGTAGTTTGGAATAGTTTTATTACTTAGATTACCAGTTTAGCTACATGCACACTCCTACAAATGCAAGACATCAGTCATCCAGAGCATGGGAACAAATGATGGTTCACTGTTGTAAAACATCTGGATTCACACCACTACAGCACATTCAAACTTTTACTGCTTAATACAAGTAAACTGTCGTAAACTAGCAATACCACATAATAGACCCTTTTCCAAATAGCAATTACAAAGGATTGTGGGATCTAGTTTTGGTGTGAGTCATTTTCGTCAATGGCATTTTACTGTGGACAAAAAAAAAAATGCGTACTTAAAGACTATCCCATAATCCTTTGTAGTTGCTATTTGGAAAAGGGTCTATGCACTCTGCATGTGTACTTTTGCAACTAATAACGAAACAAAATATTTCCACAAGTTTAAAAACCTTTTCTTTTTGACCAGCTGTGATCTAACCTAGTCAAATAACAGCATAATAAAAGATAGCCTTACTGGAAAAAAAACTAGTTTGCATATGTAAGGTGGAGAAATTACTTCTGATAATTGTGGTTAGAGTTTAGCCAAAGCTCATATCTACTAACCTTGATACAGAACAGAGAGATGTTTCTGTAAGCTCCACAAGCCAAAGAGGGCACAAAGCTTGGTGAGGACTTTGACAAGTTCAGGAGACAATGTTGGGTCCATGCAGTAGTTGTAAAACCACACCAAACAAGTACGCTGCAAATTTTAACATAGTAAACATTTGTGGAGTTTCAAAAATTGGGAACCTTCCACAAAACAGGTTAAAGATCCTGATATAAGCAGGAGATTACGTAACTGGCGACCTAATAACATGCGTTGATCCTAGCCCATTTTAACTTGACCCATGCTTGCAGTCTCCCTGGGTTACCTTGAATCTGTGGAAAATTTATTCTACATAATCTTTCCCTAGTAAGATCAAAACTGGGTGATTAGGGACTGACCTGAGCTGCATTTACTTTAACTACAGTCTAAGTAATATGCAGGGGATCTCATCTTGAGATTAGGTTTGGGTCAATCTTCAAAACATCCAGCACTACTGAGGGACACCCTGCTTCAAAGCTGATTTTTATACATTTGTTTTAAAAAAATGTTCAAAGGTTCAAAGTTTAGGTTTGTTTTCCAAAGCTCTTTTCAAATGTTTTGAAGAAATTGACCCCACACCCCATTTAAAAAGTTTGCTCTGGCTGTTTTTTGGGTCCACAATATCTTTAAAGAGGCAATATTTCACCTCTGGGTGAGCAAGCCGTCCTTCACTCCCACCTATTTTGATCCCAGATCATAACCATAAACTCACTGGTATCCTCCAAATGTTTTGAAGAAATTTCCCCCTCCTCAACCCCATTTAAAAAGTTTGCTCTGGCTGTTTTTTTCGGGTCCACAATATCTTTCTAGAGGCAATTTTTCACCTCTGGGCGAGCAAGCCATCCATCACTCCCACCTATTTTGATCCCAGATAACCAAGAATCCTTTTTTACAATAAATCACTACTTAAGATGTGACTTTACTTTCATGAGAAAAAGTTAGGTGTGTATGGATCAGTGGTGCTTTGGAAAGTGTTGTAGACAGTATTTTCAGTCCCTGGATGCAATACACGTTTGGCAAAAGAACATACACTGCAGTGCATGAACACTTGTTTAGGTTAAGTCTATCAATCACAACTGAAATGTTTCAATTTTGACCTTTACTATGAACAATTACTTAAAATAGAAAAAAAGAAAGTTCTATGCAATTCTTTCCAAACAAATCACATGGTACAGATTCACCTTTAATGACAACAATTGATGTGTTTGTCAAAAGGAACAATTTTCTACTTTACAGCAGAAGGGAGTGGAAATTTGCTTACCTCAATATAGGCTCGTGAAAGAGAGTGTAAGTAGTAGGCTTGGGAGTCATTTCTCGCTGTGAAGGCATCTTTACCCGACTGCAGCTCTCGCTGAAGTTTACGAGAACTCTCTTTCAACAAGTAGACTACCAGCCAATCATATGCAGCAATGCTCACTAGAAAGATGCAGACAAAATGAAAACTTAAATTATCAATTCTACTTGAATGGTCTCCAAAATTTTTGAAGTGAATAGTCTATGACCATTCATGAAGTGTGTGTTGTCTGATTTTAGTCTTTGTTCTTCTCTGAGTTTGTCTTTTGATATCCCATCAATCTTCTGATACACGGCACAGAACACAATACTCTCATTGGGCAATGTGGGCTTTTCATCCTGCACATTAAGAGCTTTGAGTGCCTTCTCATATGATGTTAGAAGTAATATACTAAAGGAACCGCAATTTGGCAGGGACCAGAATTTGTTCACTCCATACCAATTGTACAGCATCACGCATTCGTGAAGGTGAGCAGATTCTGGTCCAACCATGCTACTTTACCTGTAAAATCTAACTCTTATCTTTTTGAGCATACCTTTCAATTTAACCTTACAAAGCATCTCTATTTTCTCTTTGTTTTGTTTCTATCTTGTGCTTTGATTTTCATACAATTTGTTACTTTTTCCTTGCTTTTTAGGCATGTGGCTTTTTAGTTTTGTAGCTTTTGGTTCTTGTATTGTCCTTTTTGTCTCATCAGTTTCTGGTTCTGCTGCTTCATTGCAATTTAGGTTGTTATCACGATACATTATTAAGGTTGTTAGCACACATACATTGTTTGTCGTTCGCATTTAATCACCATTCCATTAAATGACAGCCAATAAAATTTCCACTTATTTTCCTTTTCATCTTCTTTCTGATAGGTTGTATGTTGGTAGATTACTTTATCTAAATCACCCCCCCCCCCCCGCCATCTTCTCCTCCACAGTTTTGTCAATGTAAAGCAACCTCACTGCCACTGAAAGCTTAGTACATAGTTGTATATTCACCTCTGTAAACTGAGAGTTTAAAATTTGGAAGGAGAGTAGTTCTACAGATAATGAAAGTCTCTACAAATTTGTAGTCCTCATATAAGCCTTCAAATAAACAAAGTCTCTTATTTTGTAGGCATGGTCCTAATACAGCCCCACAGATAATGGAAGTTTCTAACCTTTAGGGTCTTTTACATCATGCTCTGTTGCTGCTTGGAATGTATGGAAGACAATTCTCCTCATGTCGTTGAGGAAGTCCGCACTTCCCATTGGAGACCTGATCTTTTTACCTGGGGATAAAGATATCAAACTCTTTATGTAAATGCCAATGAAGGAGGATTTTAATCTTGCACATACTGTAGTACACACTGACAGCTGTTACCACAGGTTAAAAGGTTCTCAAAAGTATGTAGTAAAACTGAATACAGTGCTCATTTCTTGATGAAGATGCTGAAGGTAACATTAACCATATTTTTTCGTGAAGAATATGGGGTCATTAGGTAAGCCACTAGGAGAAGCAATGGATTAACCTTTGGGAGAAGCCATCCTGTGCATTGGGGGCTTATTAATAAGTGCTAACTTCAAGTTCCCATAATATGAAGCAGATGAGAATATGACAGTCTGATGAGATGTCAGTACACAATATTGCTATATAACACCTTAGCTGATAGCTAGCACCCATTTGGAGTAAAGCGAATTGCTAAATGAAACCCTACAGAAACCCAGGCAAGACTCAAACTTACAACTTTCCAACAGGGACTCCCATGCACTATCAATAGCCTACTGCACCTCCAGATAAGACAAACAGAGACAAAGTTTACAGCCAGCTGAATGAATGTCAAACTGACAAATGAAATATCCAATATTATGATAGAGAATGTTCAAATTAGTTGTTGAGCAATGAAGGTAAAACATTTTTTGTTTTATTTTTTCAAAAAATTTCTTACTCTTATTGATAACTGCATACAATTTGAAAGAGCAGTAAACTGGCAGCTGTTTCAAACATGCCTACTGTGGATATTCATGACTCACCTTTTCCAATTTCATGTGCTCACCACCAGTAGGTAGTCCCCGTGCTCTTTCCTAATATATTCTCCTTCACAAGTATGAATAAACATGACTTCTATAACAAAACATATCAATATTCATAACTCACCTTGTTCAATTTCAGCAGCTAGGTCTATGGCACAGTTGCCAGCCTGCTTTTGTAAAATGTTGCTATCTACTTCACAGGTATGAATAAACATGATTTCAGTCAGACTTTATATGAATTTTCAGGACTCATCTTGTTCAATTTCAACAATTATCTGTCTCATTTAGTTGCCAGCCTGCTGTTGGAAAACATTGCTATGTACTTCACAGGTACGAAAAAAGATGATTTCAGCACATGAATATTCATAACTCACCTTGTTCAATTTCACCAGCCAGGTCTAGCAGGTAGTTGCCAGTCTGCTGCTGTAAGACATTGTTATCTCCTTCATAGGTACAGTTAGGGTCATTATCATCCCTCAGGGTTCCAAGTCGATTCACTGACAAAGTTAAAGAAGAGTACAAGTCATCATGTAATGGTAACATTCACATTATTATTTATGACCAGAGGTGATGCACTTATTCAAGTTTTTCACACTTGCAATATGTCACTTTTGTTAACCTACTGAGAAAGGAATGTATTCAAATCTGGCAACCATCATGTAAAAATGCCTTCACCATTACCCAAAGAAGCACAGGAAACATTTTAGTTTTTGATTAAGTGGATCTTTACTAATCTAACCAGGAGCTCAACTTTCAAAATGTCCTCTGAGCAAATACAAGTTAACCAAGGGGTTGCCCAGTTTTGAATGCCTTGACTAAAACCCTTGTCTTTTGAGTGTAAGCCATGCTGTGATGTCAATTTGGGAATATTTTGCAACTCAATCTCCAGAATAAAAAGTAAAAGTAACCTTTGCTTTGGTCTACAGTTGTGCCCTCAAAAACTCCAAACTTAACAGAGGGAAATTTACTTGCAATTTGACTAACATCTTTTGTAAAGTTTTAATTATCTCAAAACTTGCCTATGTATGTTGTACAGCATATTCCTTGTTCAGTCATATCCCTAATGTTACCTAAGTGAACACTGAACAAATTCTTTTGGATATTCATAGAAATACGTGGCCTTAAGACTGGTTGAATGTTAGTGAATATTCAAAGAATGCAACATCTGGTCCTGTCTAAATCATGCAGTATCCTGTGCCACCAACAGAGTTGGTATGTCACTGTAATCTATACCCACTCCCTGGTAATACCCATGGCACATGTGTATGCAACACAGTATAATGATTGGGCTTCTCAGGTTTCAGTGTAGGCTTTCACTTTTACAACTACCGAAGTACACACACTCAAAAACAATAGTATGAATAACGAGAGAGTACATGAATAAGTCATTTTTATGGTAATGAAGTTGCATCCAACACTGGACGCAGTCCTCTTCACTTGGGCGGACAATGTCTGGGAAGCCTTAAAGAGGGGCTGAACAAACAGAGTCCACTCCTCGAGTTATCTCAAAACTAGCCTTTATGTGATGCATCACTATGGCAACCAAGAGAAATTTCAATGTGTAACATTAGCAGCACATTAACCATTGCCTGAATACTAATGTGGCCACCTGGATAGGAATCTTGTGTACAGTGCAACTGTAGATTGGCTCAAAACTAGGATCATATATCTATGGTTTACACTTATCCTTTCCATACTCAATGAGTATCTTCCCATTTCCTCTCACATGATGAGAAATTCTCTCTAGAATCTTTTGTTATAACACCGCACTGGAACAAAGGGAACTGTTGGGGTGTCATTCTTCATGGTAGTCAATGGATGGGCCAGTATATGCTCAATTACAATAAGGTTACAAAGAATAGCACAAACTTCCTCACTTAACAGCTTGCTTTCTGACTGGAAACTGCCCTAGTTGTATTTTTCAGTGGTCATAATAGTGTTTTTTTTAGAAAAAACACTATTGAAGAAGTAAATGGGTAATTTCTTTAGCACAAAGCCCACATTAAGCATCTAACCTTGCCAGTTGAATTCTCAACAAAAAGTTGATTCACTTTTACACATGGAATATTTAGCATTTAGTTTTGAAGAGCACTAAGAAAAATGTCAAGCAGAACTATACTGCAACTCTTCTTTACACTAAGTCTGAAACAGGTAACTAGTAATTAGGATGGTTGGAAATCCTTTGCCCCTACCTACAAACCTCTATACAGCCTCCTTTGTAAAAAGTATTATTTTGAAGAAGTTTCTAGTGTATAGTGTTATTTGTGATAATACCCTGACAAGTATACTTACAGATAACCATGGTCATTCAGTGACAGCTACTAACCCCACAGATAACCATGGTCATACAGTGACACCTACCCACCTGACAGATAACCATGATCATTCAGTGTCATCTACTCACCCCACAGATAACGATGATCATATAGTGACAGCTACTCACCCCACAAATAACCATGTCCTCCACATGCTTCTCTACATTCTTGTATACAATCTCTAGCAAGCCAAGCTCCAAGGGGCTTGCTGGAACTTGAGAAAGCATGAATCTCTCTTCCCAGGTCAGCCTTGAAAATTAAAACACAAACAAAGCTTCTTCCAATCCAATTGCTCATAAAACAACAGAAAAAAGGTCATGACATATTCCTCAATATCACAAGAAGTGAACATCATTTCCTTCTCAAGTTTTTACCAACAATACATTAATGGAAAATTTTGTCAGTCTGCATGGAAAGTACCTTTTTTGAAAAATCCCCTCAGGCACAAATATTCCTCACTGTGATAAATCTACCAGATAAGCAAGTGATATTTTCCACTTCCAGTAATTTCTACCATTCAAATCACTGAGCAGGTACAACACTTGAAGAGGAAAAAGCACAGTCAACCTAAAAAAGTAATTTGCTCATTTCCCATGATTAGAAAGCATTTTTGCTTTTATTTACTCCTAGGGTACTACTTAAATATTAATTTAAATCTCACATAAGTCCTGGCCACATCTTACAATAAGAGAGTTTGATAATAATTCGACTGCACATGCGAACATCCTCAAAAGTGTCCGGATAAACCTTACATGGCCGTACCTACAACACATGCTCCAAAACATGAGTTTATTTTCCAAAATTGTTGAGTCATCCTTTTTTAATTCCATTCCATATATAAAGTTTCTTGCATGTGGTTTTGTATTCTTGACTGCACATAAAGTGCCTCTTGGTGTAAAACTTTGCATTTTGAGCTGCCATAAAGTAGGATGGAAACACTTATTTCTGTGCAGTTAAGCTGGCCACAAGTAGATTTAGGCTTAATGATATATGTATGTACTGCACAACAAATGAGGACACACGGAAATAGCTGAACTCAATGTACTATGTGCTGAGCTCGGTTTGTTTATCCTGCTTGTATCCCACAATTCCATGCGGCATGCCAATTATCAAACTCACTTATAGAAAAAAAGTTGATAATATCACCTCCACAAAATTTAATTCAATGCCTTACTAATTACGTTTGCTACAAATTGTTTTCAACACATTATAAACAATCTGCTACCCCACCCCATTTTAGAGTAGCATACAGTATGGCAGAATAGATACAAGTTGTTGGTCATCCATGGGGAGGGAGGATGATCATCGTATGGAGCAACCCCTACCACATAGATGCACTTGGCAATATGAAATACAAACAGTGGCTACTAATGCCCTTATCCTCAATACTACAAACAAAAGCTGAAATAATGGAGACATTCACTATGCTTTTGCAAAAGAAACAATTGATACATGCATTAAACTCTGATGACATCATGTTGAAAATCTGATATGTTTGCTGCAAGCGCAGCCAATTTCTCCGATAGATCTCCAATGGCCCCTCCCCATCCCACCCCCACCCCAACATATTTTGCCAATTTTATTTTGGGTTGTGACAACCAGTGTGAAAATCAACTTAAGCCTTTGGTATCTGGACTAACCTTGTAATTTAATACAATAATTTAAAATCACTGATTTGTCATGAATTCATGAGAACACTGCATAAAATTCAAAATCAACCTGTTTCTCCTTGTATGTAAAGTACATATAGTGTGTTGTACCTTTAAAGGGTAACACAACGATTTATTGCCCAAGAAAGTGAAATTCTCCCTACTAAGTTTACTTCTACCACCCCCTAAATCTACAAGGAAAATGTCTGTCTAGTACATCTCCTGGATAAAGCTGCAATGACCTATGCTGAGTTTAACTTGCTCACTGTCATATCTACAAAAAAAAAAAAAAGAAGAAAAGAAAGAAAGAAAGAAGAAGAAAAACAAAAAAAACAGTGTGTCAACTGTCTGCTATGCATTGGGTGCACTTTCAGTGATCTGCACAAGTCCTTATTACCAAATCAGAGTTATGCTTTTTTCAAACTTAATGTCAATCAGAGTATAGTTACTAATGAGAGATGTAAGGTACTCCTAAATACATTTGGGGTCATGCTACAGCCCTTAACTACCGTTCAAGGCTGCATTAATTTACCTGTCTCTGTGATTTGTCTCCAGTCATCCCTGCCATGGCATTCTCTCGAAAGAAAGTAAAGAGATTTTTGCTCGTAATGTGCATCGCATACGCTGCTGCAACATATGGAATCAGCCTCCATTGCTGAAATCATCAAAGATAAATACAAACTGCAGGCTAACTTTTAAAGTTACCTTACCAGAGGATATTACATATTTAATAACAGTCACAGTCCCCCCAAATTGATAATATGGAAAACATTCTAAAATTATATTTTAAGTGGACATTCAGCACTAACTCATTAAAGCATGCAATTAGTAGATGCTAAACGACCTCAGGGTTGCTCTCCAAGAAATAATGTAAAATAGAACTTGATGATAAATAAGTATTTTAATGGGTTCAATCAATTCAACAAATTCAAAATGGAATCTGCATTGAACTTTAACTGATTTTACAAAACCAACTCTATCAATGCTGCATGGCTTAGAACCACAAAATAGTGTATTCCAATTCTCTGCAAAAGAAACTTAAAATATAACAGCCAATTGCGAGCTTAAATCTTACTGTTTAGCTGGTCCCAAGATATTTGTAGATCATGTGCACCATTAATTGAACATTCCAAAACAGAAGTTACTTTCTGGCACACATAATTCCTGTAAGAATACAATTCAACCAACCAAAACATGTAGACCTTTGATAAATAATCTTAAAACACACACACCCTTTCACACTAGCAGTTATTCTGCTGCCACTGTCCTACAGTACTTGAGAGGATTCATCTGAGAATTAAAAGTCAGGATGTCATAACCACCATCAACACTATTATACAAAGCATTTTTACCATGCTGTGCAAGGATCTTATATCACAATTCCTTGTAATACTAAAGTAAGTTTAATACCTGGAGCTGATATTCCAAAACAGGCAATTCCTCATTCGTGGACGGTCCAAACTGTCTCCTGACAGCAGAATAACGAATGGCAATGGTGATGGCTGACTTGAGGTTGGAGGCTCCAAAGCCTGTAATACCAACTCTACCCCCAGACAAGGCACCTAAAGCTGCCCCAAATCGTTTGCTAGGATCCTACAACAGAGTTTAAAAGGAATGTTTGCTGATACAGAAGAACAGTGATTATGTCACAAACAATACAAGGAGCACAAAAGCTTACTTTGCTAGTCATGCATACTACTAGTTTTCCATTAATAACATCAGGACTATTACAAGAATGAAACTGCCAGTTGTGGAGAGAGCTTAGCTCAAAATAGAAAAAATAATTTAATTAATTAATAAAAAATAAAAAAATAAAAAATAAAAAGAGTAATAAGAACCAGCCTTGAAGGTTGAGAATTACACAAAAGTGAGATTAACAAGTGGACTAAACCTGAATGATTCCTGCAAACACACCAACTGCATGGTGACTCAGGACCAAAATAAGACACTGATTCATGCTCCCCAAGCCTAACAGCAAATAAGTTTCCCAAAAAATGATAAAACTAGAGCACCAATGGTGCTGAAGCTCATACCTTCAACCAATTAAGGGTCCCTGGCTTCTAGTCTTTGTTAGTGCAAGAAGCATCATATGACTTTAAATGACGTCAAATGGCTTATGATCCCAAATCTCACATACCCTGATGGCACCTTCCTGAATGTCACAAAAAATTTGTCATGCTATCTTTGCTTTGTAAGTTGTTTCACGAATACAATTTAAGAAAGCAAAAGCCCCTAGGGCCCATCTTTGGCCTTGGACCCAAATTTCAAGTATCATTATGACAAACCATCAACATTGTACCAGAGAATCTGTAGTTGAAGATGCACTTTTGCACATTTCATAAAAGAGCCATTAAGGTCCACATGGGCTTTTGGACCAAAATTCCACAAAACCAGAAAAAGATCACTAGCCAAGCATCATTATAACAGACCGTCAATTCTGTTAAACATTAACTGGAGGAAAAGTTAATCACTTCCAATACTAAACAAAATGGACCCTATGGTCCATCTTGTGCCTTGGACCCCAACTTGTTAAACACCCTAAGGTACCACTACCCGAATATAATTATGACAAGCCATCAACATTGTACAAGAGAATCTGCAGGAGTAAGCAATTTGCAAAATGTCATAAAAAGGGCAATAGGGCCCATATGGGACCTTAGACCCAAACTTCCAGAACACCATAAACAGATCACTAACCAAGCATCATTATGACAGGCCTTCAACTCTGTTTAACATTAACTGGAGGAGGAATTGACCATTTTGCAATATTTCACAAAATGGACCCTACGGTACATACATTGGGCCTTGGACCCAAAATTTCTGTACACCCTACAAGAACCATTAACAGAGGATCACTATGACAAACACATCCACGTGCTCTGACAATGCACACACACTGGAATACCCAATGGAAATCCCATTAAGCAGCTCCCTTTAAACTAACCTAAACAACTGCACAGGACTGACCTCTTCTACACAGACAGTTTTAAAGAGGGTGCAGTACAGAGAAAAATAGGTAGTAAAGTGATTTTGTGAGACTGGTAAAATAGAGGGGTGGCACAAAATTGGTTAGAAAGGTATCAAAAGTATTCTTCATCCCAAATTGGAGACGTAATTTGTAAGGAATATTAACAGAGCTTCATTATGACAAATCATCAACACTGTACAACACAATTTGTAGGAGAAAAAGTATTTTGTAAAATTTCATAAAATGAGCCATTGGGGCCCACATGGGACCTTAGATCAAAATTCAAGAACACCATAATGAGATCACTAACCAAGCATTATAATGAGAGGCTGTTACCTCTCTTTAAACATTAAATAGAGACGAAGTTAATTACTTTGCAATATTTCACAAAATGGACCCAACGGTCCATCTTGGGCCTTGGACCCAAAATTCCTGAACGCCCCGAAGGGACCAATAAAAGAGTAACATTATGGCAAACCATCAACATTGTACAAGAGAATCTGTAGGGGGAGAAGCATTTTGTAGAATTTCATAAAATGGGCCCTAGGGTCCACATTGGACCTTGGACTGAAAATTCCTGAACACCCCAAATGGCCCACCTCCCAAGGAACACTGTGCCCAAGTTTCAAACAAATCCATGAAAGCATGTGGGAGGAGAAGCATTTTGAGCAAGTGTGGACAGACAGACAGACAGACAGAAAGACAGATAGATAGATAGATAGATAGAGTGATGCCGCGTGATCACAATAGCTCACACCAGCATGCTGGTATGAGCTAACCAGAATGCAAAAATGCATTGAGGTTTCGATGATATATGTTCTATTCCAAATAATGCCATGATGTCCCATGTCTTTCAGTCACTGGTCAAGTGCTATCTTAACATGTTGGAAAAATCATTTTAGGTTCATATTTGATCTTGGGAATTCCTGGGAAATTTTGCATTTTGACATCTGATGACTCAAGATGATGATCTTGGGAATTCTTGGGAAAATTTGCTTTTTGCCTTCTGGTGAACTCATGAGATGATCTTGGGAATTCTTAAAATTTTGCTTTTTGACCCCAGATGACCTTTGACCTCCATCAAAAACGATAGGGTTCTTCCTCTTACCATAATGCATGTACATACTAAGTATGAAATTTATTCAAGCTTCCTATCTTGAGATATCATGTTAAAAACATTTTCAGTGTTTGACCCCCGGTGACCCTACATGACCTTTGACCTCCACCAAACATGATAGCATTCATCTCCCCACCATAACACATCCACATACTACCTATGAAATCTATCCAAGCTTCCTATCTTGAGATATTGTGTCAACATGGTTTTCAGAGTTTGACCTCCGGTGACCCCAGATGACGTTTGACCGCCACCAAAAATGATTGGGTTCTTCCTCTTGCCATAACACATCTACATACTAAGTATGAAATTTATCCAAGCTTCCTAACTTGAGATATCATGTTAACAAGGTTTTCAACATTTGACCGCCGGTGACCCCAGATGACCTTTGACCTCCACCAAAAATGATAGGGTTCTTCCTCTTACCATAACACATCTACATACTAAGTATGAAATTTATCCAAGCTTCCTAACTTGAGATATCATGTTAATAAGGTTTTCAGCATTCGACCCCCGGTGACCCCAGATGACCTTTGACCTCCACCAAAAATGATAGGGTTCTTCCTCTTACCATAACGCATCTACATACTAAGTATGAAATTCATCCAAGCTTCCTA